>CM052665.1:301273-357313 GCA_028533165.1 Leontopithecus rosalia
GAGACGGGGTTTCACCATGTTGACCAGGTTGGTCTCGATCTGATGACCTCGTGATCCACCCGCCTCGGCCTCCCAAAGTGCTGGGATTACAGGCTTGAGCCACCGCGCCCGGCCTTTCTTTTTTTTTTTGAGACGGAGTTTCACTCTTGTTGCCCAGGCTGGAGTGCAATGGCGCGATCTCGGCTCACCGCAACCTCCTCCTCCTGGGTTCAGGCAATTCTCCTGCCTCAGCCTCCCAAGTAGCTGGGATTACAGGCGCGCGCCACCATGCCCAGCTAATTTTTTGTATTTTGGGTAGAGACGGGGTTTCACCATGTTGACCAGGATGGTCTTGATTTCTTGACCTTGTGATCCACCCGCCTCGGCCTCCCGAAGAGCTGGGATTACAGGCTTGAGCCACTGCGCCCGGCCTCTATATTGTTATTTCATATAAATTTTCTAAATATAATGTTACTTTAGAAAGTATTTCAAACTTACTGGAAAATTACAGGAATAGTATGAAGAATCGTTTTATTCCCTGAACCATTTGAAATCATATTGTCAAAATAATGTCCTGAATAGTTTGATGTGTAACTCTTACAAACATGACCATTCTCCTAAAAAAAACATTAATGAGATAACTGTCAAAACTTAAATGGAGTCTGCAGATAAGGTGATAGAATGTTAATTTCTTGATTTTGAGAGTTGAATTGCAGTTAGGATTTTAGGAGAATGGTGATGTTTGTAAGAGCTCACTACTCACTCGTTACCACTACTACCTCCCTAGATATCTGATGCAGAAGCTCTCTTCACCCTTCTCAAGCTTCAATATCCCATGCCAGGCAACATGGATGCCTCCGTCATCCTCCTGGGGTTCCAACAAGTGGTGCTAGGCTGCTCCTGCTGCTCTATCATCACCTCCCCGCAAAGATACATAGGTGGTTGGTGCCACATGCCATTTTGCATGCCCCACCAGCATTGTGTGAGAATTCCATTGGTTTCATATTCTTGCCTACACAAGGTATTGCCAGTTTTAAATATTGTAGCAGGCCGGGCGCGGTGGCTCACACCTGTAATCCCAGCCCTTTGGGAGGCCGAGGCGGGTGGATCACGAGGTCAAGAGGTCGAGACCATCCTGGTCAACATGGTGAAACCCCGTCTCTACTAAAAATACAAAAAATTAGCTGATCATGGTGGCCCGTGCCTGTAATCCCAGCTACTCAGGAGGCTGAGGCAGGAGAATTGCCTGAACCCAGGAGGCGGAGGTTGCGGTGAGCCAAGATTGCGCCATTGCACTCCAGCCTGGGTAACAAGAGAGAAACTCCGTCTCAAAAAAAAAAAAAAAATTGTAGCTATACATGGTAGGTGTATAATGGTAACAAATCATAGTTTTAATTAGCATCTCCTCCATGACTAATGATGTTAAGTATCTTTTCCTGTATTTATCATTTGACTGTATTCTTTTGTGAGGTGTCTGCTCAGCTGGTTTGCTCGTTGTTTGTGGTTGTTGGCTTCTTTCTATTGATATATACGGTCTTTATATACAATACAGGTTCTTTGTTAGATACACACACACACACACACACACACACACACACAGTGGATATTCTTTCCTGTTACATAGTTTGCTTTCCGTTTTTAAAAATTAGATTGTCTTACACTTTAAAGAATTTGTAGTTGTTGGGTGTAGTGTTCTACAAATATGAGTTGGGTGTATTTGGCTGATTGATTCAGATCATCTATGTCTACTGTTTTTTGTCTGGTTATTTAGCGATTGCTCAGGAAGAGGTATTTAGATCTATAGCAATTTTGAAATTGTTTATTTCCCCCTTTATCTGTCAATTTCTGCTTTATTATTCTGAAACTTTGTTACTGGGTGCCCACACATCTGTGATGAATCATAATAAAATGTCTTTATCTTTTTTTTTTTTTTTTTGAGACGGAGTTTCGCTCTTGTTCCCCAGGCTGGAGTGCAATGGCGCGATCTCGGCTCACCGCAACCTCCGACTCCCGGGTTCAGGCAATTCTCCTGCCTCAGCCTCCTGAGTAGCTGGGATTACAGGCACACGCCACCATGCCCAGCTAATTTTTTGTATTTTTAGTAGAGACAGGGTTTCACCATGTTGACCAGGATGGTCTCGACCTCTTGACCTCGGGATCCACCCGCCTCAGCCTCCCAAAGTGCTGGGATTACATCTCAGTTAATTCTTTTTGTCTTGAAGTCTATTTTATCTCATATTAAAATATGCACTCAAACCTTCTTATACTTACTGCTTCTGTAATATATCTTTTAAAATACATTTACTTACAACTTGCCTGCATCTTTATATCAAATGCATTTCTTGTAGAGAGATTGAAATTGTTATGCTTTTTAAAAATTCATCCTGCTTATTTCTGATTTTAATTGGAGAATTTAATCCAATTAAATGTAATACAGTTATTGATATAATGGTATTAAGGACTGTTTTTTCCTTCTGTATTTTGTTCCTTTGTTCCCCCTTTACTTATGTGGATTATTTGAATATTTCTTAAATTCCATTTTAATATATTGGCTTTTTAATATTTCTTTTCCACATTTTAAATGGTTGCTCTGAGGATTGTAATATGCATCTTTAATTTATACTCTCTGTTAGAGTTAATATTGTATCAATTCCTGTAAAATGTAGAAGTTTTACAATTGTTTAGGTTCTTTATTACCCCACCATCTTTTTTTCTGGTAGTTATCATGTTATTTGCATGAAACCTACATTCATGATTAGCCCCACAGGAATATGTTATTCTTGCGTTTAAACATTCACATGTGTTTAATACCCTTATTAATATGGGTATTAAAGAAAAAAGCCTTTTACATTTACCCAGATATTTATCATTTCATTACTTCTTGACAATTAGACTTTTCCTTTGGTGTAATTTCCCTTCAGCCTGCAGAATTTTTTCTTAGTTTTCTGTCTTAGTATTCTGGATTAACTTTCCTGTTTTTCTTTCAACACTTTAAAGATACTGTGCTACTGAATTTGGCATAGTTTCTAATAAAAATCCAATTTTTTGATAATCAGTTTGCATACAAACTGATTTGTATCACTTTTACTTGGTAAATAAGGTTTTCTTTCCTCTGGATGTCTTTGATATTTTCTTTGGTTTTCAGCAATTAGCTTTGCCATGTATAAGTTTGACTGTTTTACTACATTTGGGGGTTTCTGAGCTTTAAAAATCTATAAGTTATGCCTGTCATTTGATCTAGAATGTTTTCAGCTATTATTTCTTCATAAATTTGCTCTGCTTCATTCTTTCTTTCCTCTCCCTGTGAGCCTCCAATTGCATATATTAAAAAAATCTTTTTCTATTATCCCACAGGACCCTGAGGAACTATTCGTATTTTTTTTTTTTTGACACAGAGACTCTCTGTCACCCAGGCCAAAGTGCAGTCATGAGATCACAGGTCTGCAACCTCCACCTCCCAAGTTCAAGAGAATCTCCTGCCTAGGCCTCCCAAGTAGCTGGGATTACAGGTGCTTGCCACCACTCCTGGCTAATTTTTGTATTTTTAGTAGAGACGGAGGTTTCACTATGTTGGCCTGGCTGTTCTTGAACTGCTGACCTCAAATGATCCACCTGCCTCAGAATCCCAAAGTGCTGGGATTACAGGTGTGAGCCACTGCACCTGGCCTTCAATTTAAAATATAATTCCCTATTTATTTTCTTCAAATGGGAAAATTTCTACTGATCTATCTCCCAGCTCACTGCTTCTTTTCACTATCATTTTTATTCCAACATACCCACACCGAGGTTTTTTAAATGTCAGATGTTGTATTCTCCAGTTCTTTTTTTTTCTTTTTTGAGATGGAGTTTTGTTCTTGTTGCCCAGGCTGGAGTGCAGTGGCACGATCTTGGCTCACTACAACCTCCGCCTCCCAGGTTCAAGCGATTCTCCTGCCTCAGCCTCCTGAGTAGCTGGGATTACAGGCATGCACCATCATTCCTGGCTAATTTTGTATTTTTAGTAGAGACGGGGTTTCGCCGTGTTGGACAGGCTGGTTTGGAACCCCTGACCTTAAGTGATCCACCCGCCTAGGCCTCCCAAAGTGCTGGGATTACAGGCGTGAGCTACCACACCCGGCCGTATTCTCCAGTTCTATAATTTTTATTCTACTTTGCTTTATAATTCTATTTTTTTCTGCTGAAAATGTTCATCTTTTCAATTTATTATAAGCATATTTTCCTTTACCTCATTGAGCAGAGTTATGATAGTTGCCTTAAAGTTCTCATCTGATAACTCCATTGGAGTCATCTCAGCGCTGGCCTCCACTGATTATCTTTTCCCTTAAAAATGAGTCCATTTTCCAGCTCTTCCTATGTCAAGTATTTTTGAATTATATATTATTTTGAATATATAGCTATAGAGATTGTGAATTATATAACTCCAAAGAGTGTTGCCATTTTTTTTTTCACAAGGAAATTAAATTGGTTAAACTGAGACTGAAAACTTTCCATGAAATATCAGTTCATTTGTTTGGATTTACCTGAAAGCTTCTCTGAGTTTTCCCTGTTTGTGCATAGTTTGGGGCTCAGAGGGAGACCTGGGAAAATCTACAATCCAGAAACTTATTTATTTTTATTTTTGAAAGAGCAGCTTTTTAAAAATTTTATTTTTATTTTTTCATTATACTTTCCGTTCTGGGGTGCATGTGCAGATCGTGCAGGATTGTTACATAGGTATACACATGCCATGGTGGTTTGCTGCATCCATTCCTCTGTCACCTACATTAGGTACTTCTAATGTTATCCCCCCGCCAATCTCCCCAACCCCTGCTACCCCTCCCCTAGCTTCCCCACCCTCCCAACAGGTTTTAGTGTGTGATGGTCCCCTCCCTGTGTCCATGTGTTCTCATTGTTCAACACCCACTTATGAATGAAAACATGTGGTGTCTGGTTTTCTGTTCTTGTGTCAGTTTGCTGAGAATGATGGTTTCCAGCTTCATCCATGTACCTGCAAAGGACATGAACTCATCTTTTTTTACGGCTGTATAGTATTCCATGGTGAATATGTGCCACGTTTTCGTTATCCAGTCTATCATTGATGGACATTTGGGTTGGTTCCAAGTTTTTGCTATCGTACACAGTGCCACAATGAATATACATGTGCATGTGTCTTTGTAATAGAACAATTTATAATTCTTTGGGTATATACCCAGTAACGGGATTTCTATTTCTAGACCCTTGAGGAATTGCCACACTGTCTTCCACAGTGGTTGAACTAATTTACATTCCCACCAACTGTTCCTATTTCTCCACATCCTCTCCAGCATCTCTCGTCTCCAGATTTTTTAATGATCACCATTCTAACTGGCATGAGATGGTATCTCAATGTGGTTTTGATTTGCATTTCTCTAATGACAAGTGATGATAAGCACTTTTTCATATGTTTCTTGGCTACATAAATGTCTTCTTTTGAGAAGTGTCTGTTTATATCTTTTGCCCAATTTTGATAAGGTTGTTTGTTTCTTTCTTTTACATTTAAGTTCTTTGTAGATCCTGGATATTAACTCGGTGTCAGATGAGTAGATTGCAAACATTTTATCCCATCTGTTGGTTGCTGGTTCACTCTAATGATTATTTCTTTTGCTATGCAGAAGCTCTTAAGTTCAACTAGATCCCATTTGTCTATTTTGGCTTTTGTTGCCAAAGCTTTTGGTGTTTTAGTCATGAAGTCCTTGCCTATGCCTATGTCCTGAATGGTTTTGCCTAGGTTTTCTTCTGGGATTTTTATCATGTTAGGTTTTATGTTTAAATCTTTAATCTATCAGGAGTTAATTTTTGTATAAGGTGTAAGGAAGGAGTCCAGTTGCTGCTTTCTGCACACTGCTAGCCAGTTTTCCCAACACCATTTATTAAACAGGGAATCCTTTTCCCATTGCCTATTTTGGTCAGGTTTGTCAAAGATCAGATGGTTGTAGATGTGTGGCGTTACTTCCGAGGCCTCTGTTCTGTTCCACTGGTCTATATCTCTGTTTTGGTACCAGTACCATGCTGTTTTGGTTACTGTAGCCTTATAATATAGTTTGAAGTGAGGTCACGTGATGCCTCCAACTTTGTTTGTTTTTGCTTAGAATTGTCTTGGCCATGTGGGCTCTTTTTGGTCTCATATGAAGTTTAAGGTGGTTTTTTTCAGTTCTGTGAAGAAGGTCAATGGTAACTTGACGGGGATAGCATTGAATCTATAAATTATTTTGGGCAGTATGGCCATTTTCACGATATTAATTCTTCCTAACGATGAGTATGGAATGTTTTTCCATCTGTTTGTGTCTTCTTTTATTTCCTTGAGCAGTGGTTTGTAGTTCTCCTTGAAGAGGTCCTTCACATCCCTTTTTAGTTGTATTGCTAGGTATTTTATTCTCTTTGTAGCAATTGTAATGGGAATTCACTCAGGATTTGGCTGTCTGTTGTTGGTGCATAGGAATGCTTGTGATTTCTGCACATTGATTTTGTATCCTGAGACTTTGCTGAAGTTCTTATCAGCTTAAGGAGATTTTGGGCTGAGATGATGGGGTCTTATCAATATACAAATACGTCATCTGCAAATGGAGACCATTTGACTTCCTCTTTTCCTAATTGAGGAAATTATTCCTAATTTTCCTAATTTCCTTTACTTGTTTTTCTTGCCTGATTGCTCTGGCTATAACTTTCAATACTATATTGAATAGGAGTGGTGAGAGAGGGCACCCTTGTCTAGTGCCAGTTTTCAAAGGGACTGTTTCCAGTTTTTGCCCATTCAGTATGATATTGGCTGTGGGTTTGTCATAAATACTCTTATCTTGAGATACATTTCATCAATATCTAGTTTATTGAGAGTTTTTAGCATAAAGCGCTGTTGAATTTTGTCAAAGGCCTCTCTTCCTCTATTGAAAAAATCATGTGTTTTTTGTCTTTGGTTCTGTTTATGTGATAGATTACGTTTATTTATTTGCATATGTTGAACCAGCCTTGCATCCCTGGGATGAAGCTGACTTGATTGTGATGGATAAGCTTTTTGATGTGCAATATTGGCCTGAAATTTTCTTTTTTTAGTGTGTCTCTGCCAGGTTTTGAAACTGGGATGATGTTGATCTCATAAAAGGAGTTAGGGAGGATTCCCTCTTTTTGTATTGTTTGGAATCGTTTCAGAAGGAATGGTACCAGCTCCTCTTTGTACCTCTGGTAGAATTAGGCTGTGAACCTGTCTAGTCCTGGACTTTTTTGGTTGGTAGGCTATTAATTGCTGCCTAAATTTCAGACCTTGTTTTTAGTCTATTCAGGAATTAAACTTTTTCCTGGTTTAGTGTTTGGAGTGTGTAAGTGTCCCGGAATTTATCCATTTCTTCTAGATTTACTGGTTTATATGCATAAAGGTGTTTGTAGTAATCTCTGATGGTAGTTTGTATTTCTGTGGAATCAGTGGTGATATTCATTTTATCATTTTTTAATTGAATCTATTTGATTCTTCTCTCTCTTCATTTTTATTAGTCTGGCTAGCAGTGTATCTATTTTGTTGATCTTTTCAAAAAACCAGCTCTTGGATTAATTGATTTTTTTTTAAGGGTTTTTTTATGTCTCTATCTCCTTCAGTTGTGTTCTGATCTTCTGCTAGCTTTTGAATTTGTTTGATCTTGCTTCTAGTTCTTTTAATTGTGATGAGAGGATGCCAATTTTAGATCTTTTCTCTCTTCTCATATAGGCATTTATTGCTATAAATTTCCCTCCAGACACTGCTTTAAATATGTCCCAGATATTTTTGGTCCATTGTGTCTTTGCTGTCATTGGTTTTGAAAAACATCTTTATTTATGTCTTTATTTCATTATTTATCCAGAAGTCATTCAGGAGCAGGTTGCTCAGCTTCCATGTAGTTGTGCACTTTTGAGTGAGTATCTTAATCCTGAGTTCTAATTCTATTGCACTGTGGTCTGAGAGACTGTTATGATTTCTGTTCTACTGCATTTGCTGAGGAGTGATTTACTTTCAATTATGTGGTTAATTTTAGAGTAAGTGAGATGTGGTGTTGAGAAGAATGTATATTCTGTGGATTTGGGGTGGAGAGTTCTATAAATGTCTATTAGGTTTGCTTGGTCCACACTTGAGTTCAAGTCCTGGATATCCTTGTTAATTTTCTGTCACATTGATCTGTCTAATATTGACAATGGAATGTTAAAGTTTTCCACTCTTATTGTTTGGGAGTCTAAGTCTCTTTGTAGGTCATTAAGAAGTTGCTTTACCCATCTGGGTGCTTCTGTATTGGGTGCATATATATTTAGAATAGTTACCTCTTCTTGTTGCATTGATCGCTTTACCATTATGTAATGCCCTTTTTTTGTCTCTTTTGATCTCTGTTGGCTTAAAATCTGTTTTGTCAGAGACTAGAATTGCAACCTCTGCTTTTTTTTTTTTTTTGCTCTCCATTTGCTTGGTAAATTTTCCTCCATCCCTTTATTTCGAGCCTATGTGTGTCACTGCACATGAGATGGGTCTCCTGAATACAGCACACCAACAGGTCTTGACTTTATCTAATTTGACAGTCTGTGCCTTTTGATTGGGGCATTTAGCCCATTTATATTTAAGATTAATATTGTTATGTGTGAATTTGATCCTGCCATTTTGATACTAGCTGGATGTTTTGCCTGTTAGTTGACACATTTTATTCATTGTGTCGATGGTCTTTACCGTTTGGTATGTTTTTGGAGTGACTGGTACTGGTTGTTCCTTTCCATGCTTAGTGCTTCTTTCAGGAGCTCTTATAAGGCAGGCCTGGAGGTGACAAAATCTCTCAGCAATTGCTTGTCCATAAAGGATTTTATTTCTCCTTTGCTTATGAAGCTTAGTTTGGCTGGATATAAAATTCTGGGTTGAAAGTTATTTTCTTTACGGATGTTGAATACTGGTCCCCAGTCTCTTCTGGCTTGCAGGGATTCTGCCAAGAGATCTGCTGTGAGTCGAATGGGTAACTTTGTGGGTAACTTGACCTTTCTAGTTGTCCCTAGCATTTTTTCCTTTATTTCAACCCTGGTGAATCTTGACAGTTATCTACCTTGGGGTAGCTCTTCTTGAGGAATATCTTTGTGATGTCCTCTGTATTTCCTTGATTTGAATGTTGGCCTGTCTCGCTAGGTTGGGAAAGTTCTCCTGGATAATATCTGGAGAGTGTTTTCTAACTTGGTTTTATTCTCCCCATCGCATTCAGGTACACCAATCAAGCGTAGATTAGGTCTTTTCACATAATCCCATATCTCTTGGAGGCTTTGTTAATTTCTTTTCACTCTTTTTTCTCTGATCTTGCCTTCACATTTTATTTCATTGAGTTGATCTTCAGTTTCTGATATTCTTTCTTCTGTTTGATCTATTTGGTGATTGAAACTTGTGTATGCTTTGAGACATTCTTGTGCTGTGTTCTTCAGCTCCATCAAGTCATTTATGTTCTTCTCTAAGCTGGTTATTCTAGTTAGCATTTCCTCTAGGTTCTTAGTTTCTTTGCATTGGGTTAGAACATGCTCCTTTAGCTCAGAAAGTTTGTTATTACTCACCTTCAGAATTTTAGACTCCCATTCTCTAGATCTCTCCTTTACCATATCCTCCTCCCTTCACTCTTCAGAGGCTTTGGTTGTCCCATGCACTGTCACTTTTTTCTTTAGGCCATAGAAGTGGCAGGCTTTCTGTCAGAGTTTTAGGCCCTGAGCTGTGATCATAGCCTCCTCTCAAGTTCTCTCTCCCAAATCAAAACTCACTTTATGCTTTCACCTCCTACCAAGTATCAACTCCCCTGCTAATTACATCTAATTTTGCTCATTTTCAAAATCACTTAGGTAGTTTGATTTCTTGTTGTTGTCCAGAATTTATAGCAATAATCTGTGTGAGGGTTGGTCTACTGGAAAGTATTCCACTAAACTAGAAGCAGAATTTGGTCTAAAATTTATTTTCAGAATAATTAAAAAGAGTACTGAAATTCATGAATGTTCAGGATACAAAATCAATATACAAAAGTGAGTTGCATTTTTATACACTGTTTGTGGATTAGAGGAGAGACATCAGAAAAGTAACTACCTTCTTCATATTATAATAACCAATTTAATTATTTTATATAATAAACCAGAATTTGCATTCACTACAATTTTCATTATTTTATTTTGCTATTAGTGAACCCATTTTAAATCACTGCTACTTAATTTTAATTGGCTAAATGAGCTAGTGAGCACTGATACATATAAAGATACTATTTTATTATATTCATTCAAAAAGTGAATGCAAGATTGATTACCAGATATAGGGTGATGGGGAGGAAGGCAGCAAATCACACTGCCATGTGTGTACCTATGCAACAGTCTTGCATGTTCTTCACATGTACCCCAAAACCTAAAATGCAATAAAAAAAGAAAAAGATTGATTACAATGAAAAATTTTTTATTTTGAGGTACTTATATTAACTGTGAGTACTGTTCAATTCTCCCACTTTTCTTTACATTACCTACTGTACATTCTACATTAAGATGGGCTACAGTATGCCGTTTAATCTTTACATAAGATTAGGAAATGAAATTATCAGTACCGTCAAAATCTGGCCATTCCAGATTTCTAAAATGTGAATTTCTGAAGCAAAACCCACAAACTTTTAAAAACTTTGGAGACCTCATTACAGTTTGAAACACATTGCCTTGGCATTTTTAGAGAATGAATGTTCTATGAAACTTTAGGGCATCACTTTTACTAATAGGATATAATTTCAAAGTAGATATACAAACAAATACAAATTTTAATACTTTTATTCTTTTAATTTTGTAAAATATCACCCTTTTTTCAGTTCTAAATGTTTCCTGATTTAAGCATATGCAATTCTTACATGTTTACATAGGTGTCTACTAGACCAAGTTCTTCATAATAAAAAAAAAACTCTGATGCTCCTGTTTATTTTCTCTCTCATTCCATGTGTCTGTCTTCTGACTGGTTCATTTACCATGGCCAACCAAAGCTCTAGAAAAATATCCCCAGATTCCTAGATACTGCCATAGAAAACTGGTTTTCCAGTATAGAGTGTCCTCTATTTGTAGTATCAGGAATTACCTAATAACTAAATCAGGATCAGGAGACAAGAGAATATAAAAATCAAAGCAAGTCCCACCCAAGGCTTAGACCCCCTTGCGGATCTATGGTAGGTTTTTCTAAGAACCAGCTTTTTGCTTATTGATGTTCTCTGTTTTATTTTCAGTTCATTTGTTTCTGCTCTAATCTTCATTATTTATTTTCATGTTTTCTTTAGGTTTAAATTGCTCCTCTTTTTGTGGCTTCTTAACATAGAAGCATTGATGATTGGCTCGAGATTTCCTTTCTAATGAAATGCTATAGATTTCCCTTTGAGTGCTGTTGGCTGCATTGCACATATTTAATGTTGTATTCTCATTTTTGTTACTTACAAATGTTTTAATTTCTTGAATCATCCTTTTTGATCTGTGGATTATTTAAAAATGTGTTTAATTTCTAAGTGTTTGGAGATGCTTAAATGTGTTATTGACGTGGTTTAATTACTTCATGGTTAAATAACATACTTTGTATGATTTCAATTCTTTTGAATCTACTCATGTTTGTTTTACAACCAAGGATATGGTCTATATTGATGTATATTTTATAGGCACTTGAAAAGAGTATTATTATTTTGTTGTTGTTGGATTGAACGACTTATAGAGGTCAATTATATGTAACTGGTTGATAGCCTTTTATGTTCTTTTATATCCTTGCTGATCATCTGTTTATAGGTTATATAGATTACTAAGAGAAAGGATTATTGAAGTATCCAACAATAATCATAGATCTATTTCTATCATCAGTCTATCCATTTTTTCTTCACATATTTCGAAGCTGTTTTTAGTTGCATACACATTTAAAATTGTTTTCTTCTTGGTGATTTGACCGTTTTATCATTTTGTAATGTACCTCTTTATTCCTGAAATTTCTCTATGCTCTAAAATCTATTCGATCTGATGTTATTGTAGCCAGTCCAGCTTTCTTTCGATAGTAAATATTTTTTCCATCTTTTCACTTTTAGCTTACGTATGTAATTATATTTGAAGTAAATTACATGTAGATAGCATAAAGTTGGGTAATATTTTAATCAATTCAATCTCTTTTAATTTGTATGTTTAGACCATTTACATTTAATAACATTATTGATATGTTTGAATTTGTTTATGTTTGGATTTAGGTCACCGTTTTATTATATGCTTACTCCCAGTTTTCACTACTTCTCTTTTTCTGCCTTCTTTTGGATCATCTGAACATATTTTAACATTTCATGTTAGCTTATCTATTACGTTTTGACTATATAATTTTGAACAGTTTTAATGGTTTCTTTAGACATCATAATACACACATGAAACTTTTCAGTCAAGTTGGAAAACATATTTTTCTACTTCAAAAATTAGGTGGCACCATCCTAACCCCTTTACTCTCTGTCATTGTCTTACATGTCACATCTACATACATTAAACCCTCCATAACCGCAGTATTTTAAACAACAAGCATATTTTTAAAACACAATGCTGTTTTAAGTTTCTTTCCAATATCACTCCCCTCCCGTTTGAAGAACTTCCTTTGGCAATTCTTTTAGAGGTTTGGTGGCAATAAATGTGATTGATTTTGTTCTGAGAGATTCACTTCATTTTTATTCCCAAAGGTTATTTTTATAGAATATTTTACAGAAATCTTGTAGTTATTTTTATACAATTCTGGGCTAACAGTTACTTTTAACACTTATGAAATCGTGGGTCACTTCCTTCTGGCTTCAGTGATTTCTGATGAGAAATTAACAATTGTTTGAATCATGTGTCACAGAGTCTCTAAGGTTCCATTCAATTTTTTTCTGATACTCAGATTAAATGATTTCTATAGATCTACCTTCAAGATTTTCAGAATGGTAGGTAAGTGAGCACTGACTTCCATTTCAAGTTACCTGCTTGAGGGACAGGAATGAAGCTGGAAACCATCATTCTCAGCAGACTGACACAAGAACAGAAACCTAGTACTGCATGTTGTCACTCATAAGTGGGTGTTGAACAATGAGAGCACATGGACACAGGAAGGGGAACATCACACACTGGGGCCTGCCGGGGGGGTGGAGGGGCTGGAGGGGGATAGCAGGGGGTGGGGGGATTGAGAAGGGCTAACATTAGGAGAAATTCCTAATGTAGACGATGGGGGATGGATGCAGCAAACCACCATGGCATGTGTATACCCATGTAACAAACCTGTACGTTCTGCACATGTACCGTAGAACTTAAGGTATAACAAAAGAAAAAATAAAATAAAGTTACCTGTTTGATTAGCCCCTAAAAAGAGCCAGCCTGTTCTTCGAAGCTTTGAAGCCAGACATTGACTTCTCTCTCATAATAAAAGTCCTGGATGGCACTTCTTCCAATACAGGGCTGTTTCATCTCCACTGAGAATCTGTTGTTAATGTAGCCACATTTATCACCGATCCTCACTAGATTTTCTGGATAACTTGCTGCAGCTTCTACATCAACATTTGCTGCTTCACCAGGTGCTGTTGTTATGGAGGTGGCTTCTTTCCATGAACCAACCTCTGCTGGCTTCCAACTTTTCTCTTCCAGCTTCCTCACCTCTCTTAGCCATCACAGAGTTGAGGAGAGTTAGGGTTTTCCTCTGGATTAGGCTTTGGCCTAACGGAATGTTGTGGCCTGTTGGGTCTTCAGTCCAGACTAGGAAAGCTTTTTCTTTATCAGCCATATTGTTTCACTTATCATTTATGTAGTCACACTTTTCTTTCGAGTTGTTTCTTTGCATTCACAGCTTGGCTCACTGTCACAAGAGGCCTAACATTTGGCCTCTTTTGGCCTTTGACACGCCTTTCTCATTAAGTTTAATCATTTCTAGCTTTTGACTGAAAGTGAGAGATATGCGAGTGTTTCTTTTACTTGAACACTTACATGCCATTGTAGGGTTATTAATTGGCCTAATTTCAAAATTATTGCACCTTAGGGAATAGGGAGGCCCAAAGAGAGGGAGGGAAATGGGGAAGGCTAGTGTGTGGAGCAGGCAGAACATGAACATTTATCAATTAAGTTTGCAGTTTCATATGGGTGAGATTCATGGCACTCCAAAATAATTACAACAGCAAAGACCACTGATCACAAATCATCAAAACAAATATAATAATAATAATAATAATAAAGTTTTAAGTATTGTGGGAATTAGCAAAATGTGATACAGACATAAAATGTGAACAAAAGGTGTTGGAAAAATGGTGTTGATAGACTTGCTTAACATAGGGTTGTCACAAACCTTGAATTTGTAAAAAACACAGTATCTATAAAACAAAAAAGTGAAGCTCAGGGGTTGCTGGCAAGATGGCTGAAAAGGAACAGCTCCAGTGAGCAGCTCCCAGCGAGACTGACACAGAAGGGAAGTGATCTCCACATTTCCAGCTGAGGTACCTGGTTCATCTCATTTTGACTGGTTGGACAGCAGTTGCAGCCCAAGGAGGGTGAGCTGAAGCAGGCTGGGGCGTCATCTCACCTGGGAAGTGCAAGAGGCCAGAAAACTCCCTCTCTTAGCCAAGGAAATCCATTAGGGACTCTTCCCTGCACCCTGGCCCAGATACTGGGCTTTTCCCAAGGACAACCCATAGACCAGGAGATTCCCTCTGGTGCCTACAATACTGGGGCCCTGTTTTTCCAGCACAAAACTGGGAGGCCATTTGGAAAGACATCAAGCTAGCCACAGCAATTTTTTTTTCATACCCTGGTGGTGTCTGGAACACCAGTGAGACAGAACTGCTCAGTCACCTGCAAAGGGGGCTGGAGCCAGGGAGCCAAGTGATCTGGCTTGGTGAGTCCCATCCCCATGAAGACCAGCAACCTAATATCCACTGGCTTGAAATTCTCCCACCCAGCACAGCAGTCTGAGCTTGAGCTCGGACATTCAAGCTCGGTGTGGGGAGGGGTGTCCACCATTGCTGAGGCTCGAGCAGGCAGTTATATTACAGTGTAAACAAAATCACTGGGAAGTTCAAACTGGGCAGAGCCCATGGCAGCTCAGCAAGGCCTCTGCAGGCAGAAAAAAGGCAGGAACCCATCAGGAACTTATAAATAAAGCCCCCACCTTCTTGGGACAGAGCACCTGGGAAAAGGGGCTGTTGGTACAGCTTTAGCAGACTTACACATCCCTGCCTGGAAGCTCTGAAAAAAGCAGCAGGTCTCCCAGCACAGCACTCCAGCTAGGATAAGGGACAGACTGCCTCCTCAAGTGGCTCCCGGACCCCTGTGTATTCTGACTGGGAGACACCTCCCAGTAGGGGCCAACAGACACCTTATACAGGAGAGCTCTGGCTGGCATGTGGCAGGTCCCCTTCAAGGATGAAGCTACCAGAGGAAGGAATAGGCAGCAATATTTGCTGTTATGCATCCCCTGCTGGTGATTCCCAGGGAAGCAGGTTTGGAGTGGATCTCCAGCAAACTCCAGCAGACCTGCAGCAAGGGGGCCTGACTGTTAGAAGGAAAACTAAGAAACAAAAAGAAATAGTCTCAACATCAACAGAAAGGACGTCCACTAAAAGACCCCATCCAAAGGTAACCGACTTCAAAGACGAAAGGTAGATAAATCCACAAATATGGAAGGAATCAGTGCAAAAAAAGGTGAAAATTCCAAAAGCTAGAATGCCTCTTCTCCTCCAAGGGATCACAACTCCTCACCAGCAAGGGAACAAAACTGGATGAAGAATGAGTTTGACAAAAACTTCTCCAAGGTAAAGGTGCATGTTCTAACCCAATGCAAGGAAGCTAAGAACCTTGAAAAAAGGTGAGATGAAATGCTAACTAGAATAACCAAGATAGAAAAGTACATAAACAAGTTGATGGAGCTGAAAAACACAGCATGAGAACTTTGTGAAGAAAACATGAGTTTTAATAGATGAATCGATCAAGCGGAAGAAAAGAATCAGATTCAAGATCAACACAATGAAATAAAGTGAGAAGACAAGATTAGATAAAAAAGTGAAAAGAAATGAACAAAGCGTCTAAGAACTATGGGATTACTTGAAAAGACCAAATCTACATTTGATTGCTGCACCTGAAAGTGACAGGTGGAATAAAACCAAGCTGGAAAGCACTCTTCAGGATATTATCCAGGATAACGTCCCCAATCTACCAAGGTAGGACAACATTCAAATTCAGGAAATACAGAAAACACCACAAAGATACTTCTTGAGAAGGGTGACCCCAAGACACATAATTGTCAGATTCACCAGGGTTGAAATGAAGGAAAAAATGCTAAGAACAGCCAGAGAGAAATGTCAGGTTACCCACAGATGGAAGCCCATCAGACTCACAGCGGTTTTCTCAGCAGAAACTATACAAGCCAGAAGAGAGTGGGGGTCAATATTCAACATCCTTAAAGCAAATAATTTTTGACCTAGAATTTCATATCCAGCAAAACTAAGCTTCAATAGCAAAGGATAAATAAAATCCTTTATAGACAAGCAATGGCTGAGAGATTTTGTCACCACCAGGCCTGACTTACAAGAGCTCCTGAAAGAAGCACTAAGCATGGAAAGGAACAACCGATATCAGCCACTGCAAAAACGTACCAAATGATAAAGACCATCAAACACTACGAATAACTGGCATCAACAAACAAGTAAAATAACCAGCTAGCATCATAATGACAAGATCAAATTCACACATAACAATATTAATCTTAAATGCAAACGGTCTAAATGCCCCAACTGAAAGACAGAGACTGGCAAATTGGATAAGGAGTCAAGACCCTTTGGTGTGCTGTGTTCAGGAGACCCATCTCACAAGCAAAGACACACAAAAGCTCAAAATAAAGGTATGAAGGAATATTTACCAAGTAAATGGAAAGCAAAAAAAAAAAAAAAGCAGGGGTTGCAATCCTAGTCTCTGATAAAACAGACTTTAAACCAACAAAGTTCAAAAGAGACAAAAGGGCATTACATAATGGTAAGGGGATCAATGCAAGAAGAAAAGCTAACTATCTTAAATAACTATACACCTAATACAGGAGCTTCCAGATTCATAAAGCAAGTTCTTAGAGACCTACAAAGAGACACAGACTACCACACAGTAAGACTGGGAAACTTTAACACCCCACTGCCAATGTTATACAGATCAACGAGACAGAAAATTAACAAGGATATCCAGACTTGAACTCAGATCTGGACCAAGCGGACCTAACACACATCGACAGACAGTCTCTCAGGCCACAGTGCAATCAAATTAGAATTCAGGATTAAGAAACTAAGTCAAAACTGCACAACTACATGGAAACTGAAAAAACTTCTCCTGAATGACTACTGGATAAATAATGAAATGAAGGAAGAAATAAAGATATTCTTTGAAATCAACGAGAATAAAGACAGGATGTACCAGAATCTCTGGTACATTTAAAGAAGTGAGTAGAGGGAAATTTATAGCACTAAATGCCTACATGAGAAGGGAGGAAAGATCTAAAATTGACACCCTCTCATCACAATTAAGAAATAGAGGAGCAAGATCAAACAAATTCAAAAGCTAGCAGAAGACAAGAAATAAATAAGATCAAAGCAGAACTGAAGGAGATAGAGACATAAAAAACCCTCCAAAATATCAATGAATCCGGGAGCTGGTTTTTTGAAAAGATCAACAAAATAGATACACTGCTAGCCAGACTAATAAAAAATGAAAAGAGAGAAGAATCAAATAGATGCAATAAAAATTGACAAAATGAATATTACCACAGATCCCACGAAATACAAACTACCATCAGAGAATACTGTAAACATCTCTAGGCAAACACACTGGAAAATCTGGAAGAAATGGATAAATTCCTGGACACTTACACCTTCCCAAGACTAAACCAGGAAGAAGTTGAATTCCTGAGTAGACCAACAACAAGGTCTGAAATTCAGGGAGCAATTAATAGCCTACAAACCAAAGGTCCAGGACTAGACGGGTTCACAGCCGAATTCTACCAGAGGTACAGAGAGGAGCTGGTACCATGCCTTCTGAGACGATTCCAGACAATACAAAAAGAGAGAATCCTCCCTAACTCCTTTTATGAGACCAACATCATCCTGGTACCAAAACCTGGCAGAGACACAACTAAAAAAGAAAATTTCAGGCCAATATTCCTGATGAACATTATTGCAAAAATCCTCAATAAAATACTGGCAAACCAAATCCAACAGCACATGAAGGAGCTGATCCATCATGATCAAGTCAGTTTTATCCCTGGGAAGCAAGGCTGGTTCAACATACACAAATAAATATACGTAATTCATCACATAAACAGAACCAAAGACAAAAACCATGTGATTATGGCAATAGATGCAGAGAAGGCCTTTGAAAAAATTCAACAGCTCTTTATGCTAAAACTTTCAATAAACTAGATACTGATGGAATGTATCTCAAAATAATAAGAGCTATTTATGACAAACCCACAGCCAATATCACACTGAATGGGCAAAAACCAAAAGCACTCCCTTTGAAAACTGGCGCAAGACAAAGATGCCCTCTCTCACTACTCCTATTCAATATAGTATTGGAAGTTCTGGCTAAGGCAATCAGGCAAGAAAAAGAAATAGAGGATATTCAATTAGGAAAAGAGGAAGTCAAATTGTCTCTATTTGCAGACATGATTGTATATTTAGAAGACCCCATCATCTTAGCCCAAAATCTCCTTAAGCTGATAAGCAACTTCGGCAAAGTCTCAGTATATAAAATCAATGTGCAGAAATCACAAGCATTCCTATACAACAACAACAGACAAACAGAGCCAAATCAAGAGCGAACTCCCATTATAATTGCTACAAAGAGAATAAAGTATCTAGGAATACAACTAACAAGGGATGTGGCGACCTCTTCAGGGAGAACTGCAAACCACTGCTTAAGGAAATAAGAGAGGACACAAACAGATGGAAAAACATTCCATGCTCATGATTAGGAGGACTCAATACTGTGAAAATGCCAGACTGCCCAAAGTAGTTTATAGATTCAATGCTATCCCCACCAAACCCAAAAAGAGCCCACATAGCGAAGGAAAAAAAAAAGCAAAGCTGGAGGCATCACACACAGAGATATAGACCAATGGAACAGAACAGAGGCCTCAGAGGCAATGCCACACATCTACCATCATCTGATCTCTGACAAACCTGGCAAAAAAAAGCAATGGGGAAAGGATTCCTTCTTCAATAAATGGTGTTGGGAAAACTGGCTAGCCACATGCAGAAAGCTGAAATGGATCTCTTCCTTACACTTTATACAAAAATTAACTAAAGATGGATTAAAGATTTAAACATAAGACCTAAAATCATAAAAACCCTAGAAGAAAACCTAGGCAAAACCATTCAGGATATAGGCATAAGCAAGGACTTCATGACTAAAACACCAAAAGCAATGGCAATGAGAGCCAAAATAGACTAATGAGACCTAATTAATCTAAAGCGCTTCTGCACAGCAAAATAAACTATCATTAGAGTGAACTGGAAACCTACAGAATGGGAGAAAATTCTTGCAATCTACCCATCTGACACAGGGCTAATATCCAGAATCTACAAAGAACTTTAACAAATTTATAAGAAAAAAAAATCCCATGAAAAAGTGGGCAAAAGATATGAACAGACACTTCTCAAAAGCAGGCATTTATGCAGCTTACAAACATGAAGTGCTCATTATCACTGGTCATTAGAGAAATGCAAATCAATACCACATTGAGATACTGTCTCACACCAGTGAGAATGGTGATCATTAAAAAAATCTGGAGCTAACAGATGCTGGAGAGGATGCGGAGAAATAGGAACCCTTTTACACTGTTGGTGGGAAGGTAAATTAGTTCAAACATTGTGGTAGACAGTGTGGTAATTCCTCAAGGATCTAGAAATAGAAATACCATTTGACCCAGCAATCTCATTACTGGGTATATGCCCAAAGGATTATAAGTATTCTACTATAAAGACACATATGTTTATTGGAGCACTGTTCACAATAGCAAAGACTTGGAACCAACCCAAATGCCCATCCATGATAGACTGGATAAAGAAAATGTGGCACATATACACCCTGGAATACTATGTAGCCATAAAAAGGATGAGTTCATGTCCTTTGCAGGGACATGGATGAAGCTGGAAACCATCATTCTCAGCAAACTGACACAAGAACAGAAAGCCAAACACCACACGTTCTCTCTCATAAGTGGGAGCTGAACAATGAGAACACATGTACACAGGGAGGGGAACATCATATATCGGGGCCTGTCAGGGTGTGGGGGGCCAGGGGTGAGATAGCATTAGAAGTACCTAATGTAGACAGCAGGGTGATGGATGCGGTGAACCAACATGGCACGTGTATAACTATGTAACAAACCTGCACGTTCTGCACATGTACCCCAGAACTTACAGTATAATAAAAAAAAAGTGAAGCTCAATTAAATGAGGTATGCTCTATTAGGGAGTTGCACTACTGTTTTTTCTTATTGCAGTTCCTTAGCATATGACTATACATTAATAGTAATTTAGCCCCTTTAAAAAACAATTTAAAGTAGGGCTAAGAAAAAAACAATACCATGACTAACTGAATATAAAAATTTCCTTAGATTAAGACACTCTTAGCATTATCACTTTTCTTTCTGTCATGAAATAATTTTCTGATGTAGAAATTTTTCTCAGTTTCTGGGAGGTAGAATATATTAAGAGTGAAGACAGAAATTTAAATAAATATAAAACTGATATCATTAAGTTAGATACAGAGTACTATATAATCATTAAGACAAATTTAGCTCTTCTTTGAAGTGCCAGTAATTCGAATGTTATATCAAAAGGAAATATAATTGTAGGCTCAATATATAGAGTTGCTGCTTGTGTACTCATTCTACTTTAGGGAAAGCCTTATTCATATACAGACTAAGAAGCTGCTCACTTAGTATGATTTGCTTGGTACTGATATCAATGGAGGCTTCCATCTCAGAATTTTCCTCATCTAAGAAAGAGTCTTAGTGTATTTGTTCCCATTCCTCACACAGATAGTTGAATATTTGCTATATTTAAAGACTGTATTAAAAGAAAAAGATTGCCTCTTTTCTTTATAAAGACACACACTTCCTTTTAATCAGCAAACGTATCATGATTATTTTTCCAAAGTCTTGTGTTAGATATGTATTTTTTAGAAAAGACAAGTTTTGACATTAACAAGATACCATCTTAAAATTCTTTTCATTTGTTCTTAAAAAAATCTTGCCCTGTTATGCATAAATAAAATGAAATTATTCACAGTATGAGGGTTTTACAATGTGAAAAGCAGTAAGCGATATTTTATGAAACAATAAACTCACAGAATTGGGGAGCGGACTTAAGATAATAATTACCCAGCATCTAAAAATGCACTAAAAACACTATCAAATGTATAATAAAGTTCCCATAAATGGCAAGAGGTAAGAGCTGACATATCATATCTAGAATTATAAAAAACAACATAATTTTTAAAAACCCCTAAAACTTGGTAAGAATAGTATACTTGCAAGATATAACTATAAATCTGCCTAAGAAAGTCCCAGGGAAGAGTTAGTGATCACCAAAGTGTGAGCTTCCTATGACCTTAGGAAGGTGCATGCATCCTGATACACACACACACACACACACACACACACACACACACACACCCCACCCATATAACCTAAGAGTGCAAATGTGAAACTGGGTTTAACTCCAGCAGTAATGATTACATTTAACTGGAGGAAACAGAAATCAATTTTAGTAATGTAACATTATGATACTTCATAAAGTATTTGGAAGAATTTATAAATATTTCCAAGATATTGTAAGAGACAGACCAAATTCTGAGTCTAGTCCTTAATGGACCTTTATGTTATTCCTTTAGGCAAATCACAAAAGTTTAGAACACTGAGGCATGACTATGAAGTGTTTGTAATGAAGTAAACTTTCCTAGCGACAGTTACTTGTTATATCACTGAAAAATACAAATATCTACAAACTGAATTATTAATGTTTCTACTGCAGGGAAGTTTAAATTTTTCCATGATCTGTTCATGGATTAACAGAAAAAATGCATACACATTTATTTTGAGCAGTCATGTTCACAGAAGTCACACAATATATAAAATCTCATAGAAATGGCCAGATGACGTTTTTATACCATCCTGAGGTTTCCATCTTAAAGAACAGGGGCTTAAAGCTTCTCCCAAAACAGTTGATGGTGGCAACACAGGTTATGGGAGCAGGGAAGAGGAGGCCTGGCCAGCAAAGGTGGTCTGGTTACACAGATGAAACCTCACAGGTAGCAGAATCTCAGTTAAAGGTGTCAGACTTTCAGTTAATCTTTCCTTGATCCAGACACGGGAGGGCTTCAGAGAAAGTCTGGCTGCATCAATGCATATTTTCTCTACAGAAGAAGATCTTTCCCACAAAAGACAGCTTCGAAGGATTACTTGTTTGCAGGCCCTCTGCATAGCCTTCTAAAAATACACCAAATAAGTATATTCCGGAGTGAATTGTTATGGTTTCCTTCACCATATTTTACCATATACATTTCAAGACTATCAATAGTAGCTATCCTTTACCTCAAAATATTGATAAAACAAAACAAAATAAAACAAAAAAAATCATCAGGAAATCTGAAAATTCAAGCCAGATGCTCGGGGACAATTTGTGTGATTATACTTTTAAAAGTTAACATATTTGATGCTTCATAATCTGCCTTATCTCTTGCCATCCATTTAAAGAAAAGGAAGAGGCCGGGCGCGGTGGCTCACGCCTGTAATCCCAGCACTTTGGGAGGCCGAGGTGGGTGGATCACGAGGTCAAGAGATCAAGACCATCCTGGTCAACATGGTGAATCCCTGTCTCTACTAAAAATACAAAAAATTAGCTGGGCATGGTGGCGCTTGCCTGTAATCCCAGCACTTTGGGAGGCCGAGGTGGGTGGATCACGAGGTCAAGAGATCAAGACCATCCTGGTCAACATGGTGAATCCCCGTCTCTACTAAAAATACAAAAAATTAGCCGGGCATGGTGGCGCTTGCCTGTAATCCCAGCTACTCGGATGGCTAAGGCCTGAGAATTGCCTGAATCCAGGAGGCGGAGGTTGCGGTGAGCCGAGATCGCGCCATTGCACTCCAGTCTGGGTAACAAGAGCGAAACTCCGTCTCAAAAAAAAAAAAAAACCCAGAAGGCCAAGACTTAATACTTTTCATTCTAAATGGGAAAAAAAAATTTCAAAGAGCATTGCTTTTCAGCAATTTCAATCTAATTTTTCATTTCTAATACAGTTATTTAAGAAGGACATAATTTCAAATTGTTTTGTTGGACTTTAGAATAATGTTGAGCTTTGCTGAGAAGCCATGTAAAGGGTAAGAACACAGATTCCAGAGCCAGATCTTGTAGACTCAAAATCGGAGTCTTCCATTTATTTGGAATATGCCTCACTTTATCAACCATTGTGGGGGTCAACAAGCTCTTTATGTAAAGGCATCAGACAGTATACATTTTAGCCTTTACAGGCCACATAGTTTTTTTTTTTTTTGAAAATGGAGCTATAGAGCCACATACAGTCTTAACTTTTTTTTTTGAGACCAAGTCTCACTCTGTCACCCAGGCTCGAGTGTAGTGGAGCAATCAATCTGGGCTCACTGCAACCTCCGCCTCTTGGGTTCAAGTGATCCTCATGCCTCAGTCTCCTGTGTAGCTGGGACCACAGGCACGTGCCACCATACCTGGCTAATTTTTGTATTTTTAGTAGAGATGAGATTTCACCATGTTGGCCAGGCTGGTCTTGAACTCCTATCCTCAAGTAATCCACCTGCTTTGGCCTCCCAAAGTGCTGGGATTACAGACATGAACCACCATACCTGGCCTAACAACTCTTTAAAAATGTAAAATAAGTATTAATGGCAGTACAAAAACAGGTTAGCAGTTTACTGACACCTGATCTATATAACAGAGATAATATTTACCTCACAGGGTTCTTAAGACAATTAAATGAATACATGTGAAGTACTTATAAAGCGTGGGCACACTGTAGAAGCTATAAGATGTTTATCATTACTACTATATTTCTAATCAAATTTTATTTTCAAAATATCTAGTATTCCTGGATGGCTTTTTTTTTGAGATGGAGTCTCGTTTTGTCACCCAGGCTGGAATGCAGTGGTATGATCTAGGCTCACTGCAACCTCTGCCTCCCGGATTCAAATGATTCTCCTGCCTCAGCCTCCTGAGTAATGGGATACAGGCATGCACCACCACACCTAGCTAATTTTGTATTTTTAGTAGAGATAGGGTTTCTCCATGTTGGTCAGGCTGGTCTCGAACCCCTGACTTCAGGTGATCTGCCTGCCTCAGCCTCCCAAAGGTGCTGGGATTATAGGTGTGAGCTACTGTGCCTGGCTTCCTGGATGATTTTAGCATTACTTGGTGATTTGAAATTTGGAGACAGATTTTTATCTTTCTTGGTTTATTCTAAATTGCCAGAAAAGCAGTTTAACATAGTATGCTGATGAAGCTTCTAAACGTGGCACTGAAATCAAGTGACTGGAAGAAAGAGCCACAAAGGCTCTGAGGCAGGTGAAGCTGAGCAGGAGCATCCATAAGGCGAAAGATGAAAATGTAATAACTAAGTAACCTGAAACATTCAATTAAACACAATAACCATTTCTTAATCATTATAGTATTTCTCTCTAGTCACAGATATATGCAAACCTATTTATCAAGGTGACCTTGAAATACCAGTCATTTACTTTTTTTTTTTTGAGAT
Organism: Leontopithecus rosalia; assembly: GCA_028533165.1. Lineage (NCBI taxonomy): Eukaryota > Metazoa > Chordata > Mammalia > Primates > Cebidae > Leontopithecus > Leontopithecus rosalia. Next base: position 326,042 of record CM052665.1, read on the forward strand.
GGAGTTTCGCTCTCGTTACCGAGGCTGGAGTGCAATGGTGCGATCTCAGCTCACCGCAACCTCCGCCTCCTGGGTTCAGGCAATTCTCCTGCCTCAGCCTCCCAAGTAGCTGGGATTACAGGCACGCACCACCATGCCCAGCTAATTTTTGGTATTTTTAGTAGAGACGGGGTTTCACCATGTTGACCAGGATGGTCTTGATCTCTTGACCTCGTGATCCACCCGACTTGGCCTCCCAAAGTGCTGGGATTACAGGCGTGAGCCACCATGCCCAGCCAGTCATTTACTTTTTTGTACAAAGGGAATAATCAGAAAGCAGAAGATAAGTAAAAATTGGTTAAAATGCAATAGTATTTTAATGTACCAGAGTTCTAAGCAAGATGAGTTTGCCTTAAGTATTGCAACTGACTGAATGTTTGTGTTCTCCAAAAATTTCTATGCTGAAATTCTAACCCCCTACGTGATAATACGTAATGATATTAGGTGGTGGGGTCTTTGGGAAGAGCAATGTGAAGATGTAATGGGATTAGTGCTCTTATCAAAGGACTCCAGAGAGTTCTGCAGCCCTCTTTTTGCCATGTGAGGATACACGAGGAAGATGGCAGTCTGCAACCAAGAGGGTTCTCACCAGAACTCAACCATGCTGGCAATCTGACCTCAGACTTCCAGCTCCAGAGCTTAAGAAATAAACTTCTGTTCTTTATAAGCCACCCAGTCTACGGTACTTTGTTGTGGCAACCTGAAATGACTAAGACGAGTATTGTCAAGAGTAACTGCGCATATTTATGAAAATCACAACATGACGTAAAAACTTACGAAGAAAAAATACCTTTAACAACCAGGAGACAATTTGTAATTTTGAGCAGAGAGCTTAGAAATGAAAAACAAACATAAAACCCAGTGCTTTTGTGATTTATAAAGCACAGGCTGAATAGGGCCATGTACAAATATTCAAATGCAAAACACTGCAAGAGGATAAGTTTCAAACATTTACAAAGTATCATATTCAAATACAGAGCTTAATAATTACACTCTGTAACACAGCCATGTCTAGATATGAAAGAAAACTTGCTTTAACTTTAATAAAGTACATTTTAATTGTACAATATGCTAAGCACAAATGCACCTCAGCTTATTCACACTTATATGGCATCCTGTGACTACATGTTGCCCGACTTACTTCTATATAATCTTTACATGAAAATGTGGAGTAGGGATGAATGTTTATAGGCTAAAAACTAGATTTTGGAGATCATGAAAACAAAGAAAAAGCATACCTCTCTTTCTTATAAATATTTGCATAGGTATGAGCTACTGTATTTTGTGGAATACCAATTAACTTAGTGTCAAAATAGTTTTTAGGGCTTTTATCAAAGTCATTTATGTCCAAAGTTTAAAATTTGAGTAGTGATAATAGCTTTAAAACAAAACAAAAACAACATGAACAACAAACAAAACAGAAAAAGCGGAGCAGTCTCTGACCTTCCCTCTACCATACCTGTCCTGGTTGCTCTCCCAAGTGAGAGCCTCTTCGTCATTTAGTTGTTATTCTGATAGACACATCTGTATTTCTAACATCTGTCACACTCTTGAATCCTCTATCTTAAAACAGACTTCTTGGTACTGAATCCTTGTACCAGACTTACTAGCATTGTGAACTTTGGCAAACTACATAACATTTTAAGGCCTCAGTTAACTTATCTATAAAATGGAAATAATAAAACCTACCACACAGGCTTATTGTGAGGATTAAATGATGTAAAATTCTGTAAATGTAAAACCTGCTTATAATATAATGATCATATAGTAGTGACTATGATTACTTTTATTACTACCTAATCACAGGTGAGTGAGGATTTGAATTCTTAATCAACTCTTTCTCCATCCTCCTAAAATAGTTGTAGCATATAATTTTTTTTTAAAATTACATTCATTGTTTCTATCATTATGTCCTTTCTATATCTGCAACTCTTAGATTCATGAGATTTTCATTTTGCATCCTCTAAAACAATTTACAAGAGAGACGGTAAGCTAGCTAAGATGCCGAGCCACTAGAATTTTCTGGGTAACTTTCAATTTGCCAAATGCCAAATCACTGGTATTTCTGGAGTATGAGAAACTGGAATATAAAACTGTTATTGTAGCTTTATGTGCTTCTATTAGAATCTCTGTGAAACATAAGCCCTTACCGCATTTACTGTAACATCTTTATTACTCACCATATTTTTGCTTTCTGTTTTCACAGCTAAGGAGACTGGAGATGGTATACATTGCATATTACAGTTTTCTTTACAAGCAATGTTTATCAGGATCAGCATCATTGCGCTATATGCTGTTTCTCCATGATTAAAATGAAGGCTTCTATTCAGAATTCACAATTAGAAGTGGTCTCTGATTTGTGAGAAATAATAATTTGTGTGCCTGAGATGTATCTAAAGAACATTTATGTAGCAGTTTATGTTCATGAAAAAGTTTGGTAAGTCACGATTTATTTTAACAAAGTGCTATGGTAAAGTGGAGGCATTTAAAAGGAAAAAAAGTCAGTAAGAATTACTGAACAGTCAAACATTAATTTACTTTATATCTCTTAATGTGAAGATGCAATATTTTCATCCAGCCAATGAAATAAAAGTAGATACTATCCATGAAAAGGTTCTCAAATTATCCCTCATTAAATTTTAAGTTCTCTGAAGATAATGATATGTCTTATTTACCTTGCATCATCACTGCCTAGGACTATGCCTGACTGGTTGGTATAGAGATGTTCAACATACACTGAATAAATAAATTCAGCTTAGCTTAGTCTCGGATCATTTGCAAATGCTTGACAGTAAGACACCCAATACCATACTAATACAGCATTACCATTTTCAGCATAAACAAAGCACACTAGTTGGTACATTACATTTTACATTTTATTGACGGTGACACATAGTAAAATTGAAGGTATATTAATTACCCATGTCCCTCAAAAATGTTTGAGGTTATTTTTCACAAGCACAGTTCACACTACAAAGTCATAAACTAAATTTTTAAAAAAGACAATTAAAAAATAAAATACTTTAAACATATCATAAATCATGAAGGGATGAAATGGCTTGTAACTCTGACTTTTAAACATTCTACATACAATCAACTGTAGATCTTCACTAAGAAGTTGGTAATTCTAGGGAGTGCTTTTGAGGGAAGAATTAGTTTTTAAATAATTAATGGCCAGATTAGCATACCTGAAGTCCTATGTTCGTAAAAAACTCAACCAGAGTCCATAAATGCAAGCAGAAAATTATATTCTTAGATGCATAAACATCTCTTACAAAATGTAAAGTATTCTGTTTGCCTTAGATAGATTCCTTGAATTGAACATTGCTGAGCTTTCCAACTATTATCTTTTCATGTCTTCACAGCCTGGATCTGATCTGACAACAAAAAACAAACAAGAATTATCAATCTTTATAGGGCAAATCTATTTTCTAAAGTAATCTGAGACAGATCGATATAACAAGTTGGAAGCTTATTTATACATTTGCTTTTGTCGTTAGGATTTTTTAGAGATAGGATCTTACTGTGTGGCCCAGGCTGTACTGTAACTTCTGGGGTCAAGCGGTCCACCCACCTTCACCCTCTAGCAGCACTCTGCTTCATCTCCCTTCCTCCCTTTCAGGCGCAACTATGTGTAACTCCCTTTTATGTGAATACTTATAACACTTCTTCAAACATCAGTTCCTTCGATGTAAGATGAGACATCAGCTCTGTCACACTCCCGAGCGCTCCTGGGCAACCCTCATGACACTTCTAACAGCCCCATTCTCCTAACGTGGTAATGCAGCTAAGACAGGTGGCAGACTCTGATGACTTTCCCTTTCCTCTTCTACATTTTTTTTTTTTTGAGACGGAGTTTCACTCTTGTTCCCCAGGCTGGAGTGCAATGGCGCGATCTCGGCTCACCGCAACCTCCGCCTCCTGGGTTCAGGCAATTCTCCTGCCTCAGCCTCCTGAGTAGCTGGGATGACAGGCACGCGCCACCATGCCCGGCTAATTTTTTGTATCTTTAGTAGAGACGGGGTTTCACCATTTCGACCAGGATGGTCTCGATCTCTTGACCTCGTGATCCACCCGCCTCGGCCTCCCAAAGTGCTGGGATTACAGGCGTGAGCCACTGGGCCCGGCCGATTTCTTTTTAAAACTACTAATTTGAAAGTTTCAGGGCAAGAAATCTTACAGTTCTGCAGTAGTTTCTGTTTATTCTCTGATAGTTCCTAGTCTAAGTAGGCATTCCTGTTTTTGGGTTGTTCTAGATACACAATTATTGAGACTGTTTTCAAAGACAATAGAATCATGCCATTAAGTGTCCATTTACTATTTCACCAAAAAGCTTTTAACCCTAAACTTAATTTTTAAAATTTTTTTGAGACAGTCTTGCTGTGTCACTCAGGCTGAGTGCAACAGCGGGATCTTGGCTCACTGCAACCGCTACCTCCAGGGTTTCTGCCTCAGCCTCACAACTAGCTGGGACTACAGGTATGCACCACCATGTCTGACTAATTTGCTATAATTTTAGTAGAGATACGGTTTCACTATGCTGGCCAGGCTGGTCTCGAACTCCTGTCCTCAAGTATCTGTCCACTTTGGCCTCCCAAAATGCCAGGATGAGACACCGCTCCTGGCCCCAACCTCAAACTTTGTAAATAATAAGATTAAATTAGCCCCAAATGAACCAAAGGCCTTCTTGTTTATCATACTATGAAATTTCAGAATTCTGGAAGCAAAATGAGATATTCACAGCTAGATTCACATAAATGTCTTTGGCTGACACAAACATACCTCCTATATTTACTGCTATTTGTTTTTTAAAAAGATTTTTATCTCTTTTCAAACCTAGAGAGAGTTGGGAATATGACAATGTAAACTATTTGTTATGACACAGAAAATATAACCAAACCAGCTGGGCGTGGTGGCTCATACCTGTAATCCCAGCACTTTGGGAGGCCAAGATGGACAGATCACCTGAGGTCAGGAGCTTGAGACCAGCTGTCCAACAAGGCAAAACCCTGTCTCTACTAAAAAATAGAAAAAATTAGTTGGGCGTGGTGGTGCGTGCCTGCAATCCCAGTTACTTGGGAGGCTGAGGCAGAAGAATCTCTTGAACCCAGGAGGCGGAAGTTGCAATGAGCTGAGATCACGCCACTGCACTACAGCCTAGGTAACAAGAGTGAAAGTCCGTCTCAAAAAAAGAAAAAGAAAAGAAAATGCAACCAAAGCATCTCCTATTTGAAACCAAATGATACACTTTTTAATCCTGTGGACTTAGTTTCTTCCTTTGTTAAACAGGGTGTTTAGGTAAAAGGGTAAATTTAACATTTGTGGGGTGCTTTGTTATGCAAGGTACTTTAACAGTGTCTAATTTAATCTGTACAAAATTTAACACATTTTATTTTTAAAATTTTACAGATTAAAAAAACTTCACAAGATAAAAGATGTCAGCTAATAGAGAGGTTAATTAGGAAGTAGTAGAGGCCTGTGCGGTGGCTCACACCTGTAATCCCAGCACTTTGGGAGGCTGAGGTGGGGCGGATCATGAGGTCAGGAGGTCGAGACCATCCTGGCCAATGTGGTGAAACCCCGTCTCTACTAAAAATACAAAAAAAAATTAGGTGGGTGCGGTGGCGGGCACCTGCAGTCCCAGCTATTCGGGAGGCTGAGGCAGGAGAATCGCTTGAACCTGGGAGGTACAGGTTGCAGTGAGCCGAGACTAGGCCACTGCACTCCAGCCTGGTGACGGAGACTCCGCCTCAAAAAAAAAAAAAGGTAGTAGAATAAATTTGCTGGACTCAAAAGCCCAAGTGTTTTTTTTGTTATTTGTTTGGTTTTTTTTGCTTTTCTTTTTTTTCACTATTAGTCAGTGCTTCTTACATAAAATAGAGGTACTACTGCTTACCCTGCGGAAAATTGTAAAGGATACATAAAGTAATATGGGAAAACAAGTACAGAAAATATTTCCAACAATGTCTCCTCCTTATAAAGACTTGGGAGGTAAGACAGATAATGATGGATCAGAAAAGTCAAACAAAAATGAGGCATCAAGACCAGCGTCGGCAATTGGTACTGCGATGCTGGATTGCTACTGACACCTAGCGGCCTTCTGCTGACAACAAAATAAAAGCAGAAAAAAGGGATGGGGAACTACACGTTACAGTCCGAAGACGCGACCTATTTTCAGTAAATACTGCTCTGAATTACTTCATCGTGAGTGTCAGCAGCGCGTCCGTCCACGCTGCGTCTTTATTGCTAGCAATGGTAAGTACTCTGTAAAATATAAAACGAGGCTGAAAACATACTCTTGGTATCTTCTCTGGAATACTCCTCTGTAACCTGTCTGTTTCTGGTGGAAATCCATCCCACTGCCCTGAACACTTCTTCTTCTTTTTTTTTTTTTTGACGGAGTTTCACTCTCGTTACCCAGGCTGGAGTGCAATGGCGCGATCTCGGCTCACCGCAACCTCCGCCTCCTGGGTTCAGGCAATTCTCCTGCCTCAGCCTCCTGAGTAGCTGGGACTACAGGCACGTGCCACCATGCCCAGCTAATTTTTGTATTTCTAGTAGAGACGGGGTTTCACCATGTTGACCAGGATGGTCTCGATCTTTTGACCTCGTGATCCACCCGCCTCGGCCTCCCAAAGCGCTGGGATTATAGGCGTGAGTCGCCGAGCCCGGCCCCCTGAACACTTCTTTACTGCAGTCTAAGAAGCTAAGTTGTTGGGTTTACAGAAAAATCCTGCTAGTTCTTCTGAGAATGAATGACTAGTGGTTCTCGATTAAGTTTCACTAATTGTAAAATATGACTTGAATGTTCCTTGCAGTTTAATGGTGTCGTAACTACATAAATATAAAAAGACATGGACATACAATAGTCTGTCTAGTCAACTAAACCACCATATTTTACCAATGACACATACAAATATTTATGAAATGCACATTTAGTACTTTGAACCAAAGAAATACTATGATGTACGAGCAGTCAGGCTACTCTTAGATCTGCCATGATATGTGCTATATCCCTGCTACTGTTTCCAACAGGCAGAAGATTAAAAAAAATCACACCCAACTGGCATTAAAAGGTTTGTGTAGAAGAATCTGTAACTAAGAAACTATAGCTAGAATTTATACTATCCTGTTATTCATTCTTGTACAGGGCAGAGACATTCCCGATCGAAATTATCTTTAGCTGTTATGCTCTGAACTGGAATTTCTGACCTGGCTATTAGGGTCCTGCAATAAGAACCTATGAACTCGGTTTCATTCACATCTGTCTACTGCTCTGTGTGCTTGAGGCCGTTCCTTTGGGTGACAGACCATTAGCATAAATAATAATGCTAATTTATTCCCTAATATCATAAGCTTGTACCAATCTATGATAACTATTTTGATGAATAGCAACCAGAGCTGTAAATACACAAAATACCAATAAAAGATCAGTATCTAGAATACTAAATATGAGTATTACAAGTTATATGTACATGCTATGTATAAATGGAGCTACATATGTAGCACGGCATGATTCTTAAAAGATACACGTCATTCAGACTTATTTTTAGTTATTGACAGTAAGGCCTAACATTTGTCCCCAAATTTTTAATGTGTTTCTATTACTCAATCTGACAGACACTTGTTACTATGTTTAAATTATTTTCTATATGTGCCATATATATTGACTGTAAAAATTCAAACACTTTATGTAAATAAATCCTTTTGCAATATGCAACGTAAGTAAGTGGAACAAGGTACGGATACTTACTGTATTGTTTTTTCTGAGAGCAGAAATAAATGGAAACAAGAGGGAAAAGGCAATGATATAAAAATAAAATGAAAAAAAGATAAAAACATGAATGCAAAGGAAACAAAGGCTGAAGACACACAGTACTTTGTGAGGTACCTTGAAGCCAGTATACACCTTCTTGCAATCCTTCTCCTTTTATGGCATCACTGGCGCTGAAATAAAATCCATAAGAAACATATCCATCTCATTACATCATAAAACTATAAGAATAAACGATTACAATTTTGCCTTATGGAGAATTAGTAAATTCTAGTAACATATATCTGAGCAAAACTGGTTAAGCATTGAAATTGAATATAAACAGATTATAAAAATCTGAGTGCTCAGGAACGAGATATGTTTATAATTTATAAACAGATTTTGAAAAGCATATTGCTAAAAAGTTATTTTATCCTAGGACTAATTCTTTGACATTAACAAAACATCTACTTTGAGTTATTCATCCAGTGGTAGAAGTTTTGTGTGGTCCACTATCTTACACTGCTCAGTTCCAGTGGTTCAATCGCCTTATTAGAAATGCTTGACTTGGGTTATAATACAGCTGTATGATGGCACTGCTTTATTTGAAAAGGAACTGGATATCTTTAGGATAAAAACCCATTAATTACAGCTTTGGTAAGATGGTAGAGCAAAACAAAAACTCGGTAGATCTCAATCATTTTCTTATTCGCTGAGGGAGCTTGGCGAGGTCACTGAACTCTTCTGTCTTCAGTTTTAGCATCTGTAAAATGGGGCAATAGTACCACTGACCTTACATGGTAATTGTGAGAATTAAATATTTGAGGTATGTATATAAAACTCCTAAAACAGGTGCTTCCATTGTCTTTCCATTCTTGAGAGTCTAAACTTAAATTCTTATTGTGAGATTTCATAATCATAATTAAGCAGATAAATGAATAAAGTGCAGAGAATTTTTGAAGTATCAGATACTCTTTTTTAAATATACGGATAGTTTCTTATAACATGTTATTGATCTAGTCATTTATTTTCAAAATATGATTGTATCATAGCAATTAATATAGACAATTATATTTTCTGAATGATTAGGGTTCCTTTTAGTGTGCTGAAGCATAAATTTAAAAAGTAAAGAATTATTAACTTGATTCTAATCGAAATAAAAATCATCTCCAAGAAATTCCTTGGTAGACTAAGAATATGGCTTATCACAGAATTGTTATAAAACACAAAGAAAGAAACAACATGAGATACACAGTTATTCAAAGTAAATTACTGACTATCCATGGCAAGAGTAAAACATCAGTAACTGAAACACTTAAGAAAGATCAAGATATTAATTTTATCATACACCTATAGTTCCACACAATTAATACAACAAACGCTTTCTCCTCTGGTGTAGGTGTCATTACCCTACTAAAAACTTCATCTTTTCCTAACAAATGTCTGCATTCTATCTTTCCTCTCAAATAAATAAGAATAAAGCAAAAATCTTGGCCCTGTGTGATATGCCCCCTGGTGATTTCTTAGTGGCCTCTTTTCCTATAATTTCCCCTTAGATTGCTCTGCCGTAGCCAACCTGGACTTCTTGCTGCTCCTGGAACACACCAGGTACATTCTCAACCACGAAGAGCCTTTTTCCTGCTGGCCTCTCTATCTGGATAATTAATCCTCCGAACCATCATGGGGATTGCTCCCTAACTTCAATTAGGTCTCAGAGAGGGAGGAACTCCCATTATTCTTTCTCTTATTATCACACTTTATTTTTCCTCATCCTCCCAGCTGATGTTTTATACATTTATTTGCTTATTATCTGTCTCCCACACAAGATGGTAAACAAGTGTACACACACACACACACACACACACACACACACACACACACACACATCATGATGCCAGGGACTGAGTCAAAGAACACATCTGAAGAGGATTAATACAATCAGACTGAAAATCTGAGCTGACTATATGTTTGGTAAAATGGTCAAACGTAAAACATAAAATTTTTCTTTAATTTATTGGACTATACTTCTCTATGATCTTTTTATTGCTCAGTAAATTTACTTGTACCCAAGGCAGGAGATAGATAATATTTTACCTATGATTCACTGAGCACTATCTTTATATTTAAAATAGAAAAGAAGGACAAATATATTTTCAATTTTATACATGCTTTTAAAAACATTGCCAAAAATAAAGAACAAACTGAATAAATGAGAAACGAATTTTAACCTAGTGAGGAGAGGTCAAATTTGAATTATGGATAGGTCACAAATACACACATGTTTAAAAGAAATACTTGGCAGTCTTCTATAAGTTATTCAGGAAATCTAGCAACTGGCTATATAACTAACATTCTACATCCTTATAAGCATCAGGATATTACTTTTTTCCCCCAGAGAAACACTGAGATGTCACAATCGAATAAATAAATCTGTTAAAATTAATGGTTAATCATTTAAAGCAGAAAAGAGGGTTACTAGTTAGATGCATGTTTTTAAACATGTACTTTCTATCACACAATCACAACACTTAATACAACACAAAATTTAGAAGGAATCAATTTAGGTATTATTTAGAGGAATAATAAAGGCTCTACCTCAAGACGTTCTTTATCCAAAATCCCGCCTGTATTTACTTACTAAATACCACAGAACCTCAAATTCCAACTCAAGAATCATTTATTAGACACTGACTTTTCCTCTGACCCTAAAGTAAGGACGGTTTTACTTGGGATATGCAGGGTTTTGCTCCCGGAAAAGAAGTGCTGGAGGCTTTGAATACAAAGTTTCAAAGGCTTTCCTAAGGTCTCTACTATTACTCTTTCAGCACCAAAACTAGTTCCTAAAGTTGCTTTCTGAACTCTGTTACCTCCTTTCTTCATATGGTAGGTCACCTTCTATAGCAGTGGATCTCTCTGCTTCTGTGTCCAATCTTTCCCCACAGACATCTTCTTAAAAAAAGGGGGAAACTCTGGCATGAAAAGGACCTCTTACAGCAGAGAGAGGTGGGTGGGTGGGTAGAAGGGAGTTTAATATGGTAGTGGTAGGCACTAAAATACTACCTAATATATAATCTGTTTATCCTTGTTAGAATATTTTGTTAGAAAGGCACACTGGTCCAAATAAGCAATGCATATTAATTTCGACACTAATTAGAGTTTAACCTTATTAGGATGTCTAAATAAAATCAAAATTTCCATTTCCATTTATTAATTTTAACAAATATATTCTGTACCTATTACACACCAGGTACTCTGACTACTGTAGGGTTATTAAAGTGAAGAAAACTGACAAGACCGCAGATGTCAGGGAGCCAACATCCCTGTGTAGGCAGACAGGCTACAAACCCCTCCCCACAAAAAAGCAGTCACATGGTTAGTAGTGACTCTAGCAGGCCAGGAAAATTATTTTGGAAAATAATTCAAAGGAGGAGGACACAGTGCAAATGCCCTGAGAGGGGAGTGTGCTTGGCTGACTCCATGTGCAGAAGGAAAGGAGTGTAGCTGCAGTCAGTCAGTAAGTGAGCTTCTAAGTTATTCCATTATAAGAGCCGTTTATATTTTCCAACCCCACAACATTTGAAATTTTCAACAGTAATATATCTGTAAAAACCTACAATGCCACAATTCTATGAAACAAAATCCTTGGCTTATATTCCACAATGTTTGATCACTAAAAAATGAGGTCAGAAGAAACAACTCTGAAGTTTGTATTTTTTCAGAAAGATATAATGAACAGTAAATATAAAACTTTACCAAATATGCCAGGGCTTATCCTTGATGTTCTCCAAACACAGCAACTGAGACACTTTTACGGATGTCAGTGCATCTCTAAGATCCATTTTATTTGCAAAGAATAAGATTGGAATTCGACGGTGTTTAATATCTAAAAGAGAAAACAAGACTATCACCACACTTCCGGATTTTTAGGCACTTTGTAGTAAATCCTTAGTACTGAAATCCATGAAATTGTTTTCCAATCATTCTTTTTCCATATCACACATATAGAAACATTTAAAGACACATACTGTCATACTGTTAGGTATGTATTTGAGCAATAAGAAAAATTTAAAAATACTTCTTCCTAAGATCATCTGTCCTCTGGTTAGGAGCTTTAACCAAAGATGGGTTAGGTGGGACTCAGGGGCTTAATAAGCATTACAGAGCAGTACCAAAAAAAAGGGTTAAATATTTTGTTTGTTTCCTTTTAAACTGTGAAAAGAAAAAAGGCAAACTTCAAGCAGAAGTAGAAGGAAGAGAAACTGGAACCTTATTTATGCTTTTAGTCATAATAAAATAAGTAACAAGCTAGATTTTTTTAACAAGATGTTGTTACCTTGTCGTGATTTTCGAAATATTTTTCATTTTTTTTGAATAGATAATACATGTAAATAGTTCAACATTCAGAAGATACAAAATGGTGTACAGTAAAAGAATCTCCTTCCTAACTTTGTCCCAGGACAACTGTCTCTGTAGAAAACGCAACCCATAACATCAGTGTCTTGGCATCTTTGTAGAAATATTTTAAGTATTTGCTTTAAACATAACTATTATATATGATTTTCATACAAATAGTAGCAGGCCAACCTCATTACTTTAAATCTTTATTTTTTCACTTATTTACAAATCTTAGATCTGATCCCATATCAGTACGTACAGAGCAACTTTTTAATTATTTTAACAGTTCTGGAATATTTCTCCTTTTAGTATATGCACCATTAATTTATTTAACCAGAACCCAACTGAGGTATCTGTTACCAATCTTTACAACTATGAACAAACCCGCAGTGAATAAATGTGTACATAGGTAATTTTGCATACCGGCCAGTATGTCCTTAGGATAAATTTGAGAAGTGGAATTGCTGGGTCACAGGACATATAAATTGCTATTTTGATAGACAGTGATTACCAAACTGCTTTCTCTTAAAAATAATGTCAATTTACACTTAAACAACATGTATAAGAATGAGTGTTTCTACTCCCCTAGCCAAAAGAGTGCTATGAAACTTTTTGATATTTTCCATATCATAGGTGATAGAAAGGCCAAGAATCTTTCCACATGTTCAAAAGATGTTTAAATTTACTTTTTTGTTGACTTATCTTGTTATGTCCTTTCTGCATTTTCTATTAAGCTTTATATTTTTATTGCTTTTTAGGAGTACATGTAGCATAGAATAACCCTGTAGCTATGATATGAGTTGCAGATATTTTCCCTTGCCTATCATTGTCTTTATCTGTTCACAGTACATTTTGCTATTCAAATATTTTTTATAGCCTTCAATTTTTTTTTCTTTAATCAGATGGATTCTTGCTCTGTTGCCAGGCTGGAGTGCAGTGGCACCATCTCGGCTCACTGCAACCTCTGCTTCCTGGGTTCAAACGATTCTCCTGCCTCAGTCTCCCGAGAAGCTGGGATCACAGGAGTGCGCCACCACGCCCGGCTAATTCTTTGTATTTTTTAGTAGAGATAGGGTTTCACCGTGTTAGCCAGGATGGTCTCGATCTCCTGACCTCTTGATCCATCTGCCTCAGCCTCCCAAAGTGCTGGGATTACAGGCGTGAGCTACCACACCTGACCTATGGCCTTCAATTTTTAAAAAACGTTCATATACACTTCAGCTGAGAAATCCCTGCCTTGGAAATCTATCATAAAATAAAGAAGTAGTACATTAAGATTCACAGACAAGGTTTCAGTTGAGGAAACCAGGGCTGCCATTGTTTGAAGAATATTTTGGAGGTACTATTTCATTTTACTGCTCAACATTCTAATACTTTTTAGGGAAAAAACTGGAAAGATCAACACAAAAGGAAGACAAAATCAAGAATGCATTCTCAATCTAGATATAAGACTGCTTTCCTGTTTTTTTTGTTTGTTCGTTTGTTTTCAGAGTCTTACTTTGTTGCCCAGGCTGAAGTACAGTGGTGCTATCCCGGCTCACTACAGCCGCCACTTCTTAGGTTCAGGCAATTCTCCTGTTTCAGCTTCCCGAGCAGCTCACGCCTGGCTAATTTTTGTATTTTTAGTAGAGACAGGATTTCTCCATGTTGGCCAGGTTGGTCTGGAACTTCTGACCTCAAGTGATCTACCCGCCTGTAATCATCCCAAAGTGCTAGGAGTACAGGTGTGAGCCACTGCGTCTGGCCAAGATTGCTAGGTTTTAAACACGAAAAGTCACGTAAATGGTACAGGCTGGATAATTTTTTTTTTTTTTAATTTGAACAAGCTTGAGGTCATCTTTAAAAAATACCAGAGATATTGTGGTTAAGCAGTAAAATTTATTAGAAAGCCCCACACTATTTCCATTCCATTTCTAAAAAGTCCACAGTTCTCTTAAACCACCATCCTTTTCTGAAAGTCCTAGAACAAGCACTATTTCAATTTTTTTGACATGAGGAAGGCGAGAAATGCAGAGTTTTACAATACTTACTGGAGCACTGTTAGTAGTGGGGGTTTGGCGGGGAGGAAAGTATTCAACAAGTGAGTGACTAAATAACCTGTGGTACATCCACAGTAAACCATATTAGGTATCATTAAAAAGAATAATTACATATAATTTGATTTGGAAGGATATCTATCATTAAGTATTACTTGAGAATAGAAACATGCAGAAGAGTGTAAAGAATATGATTCAATTTTGGTAAATAACAATGACAGTCACCACATCCCTCAACCCTACAGATATTTTTGGTGTCTCTCGCTCTATGTATATGTACGTGTGTGTGTGTGTGTGTGTGTGTGTGTGTGTGACATGTATAAAGGTATGCAAGAAAAAATACCTAAACACTTGTATCTTGAAGGAGATGGGGATCTGGCATTTGGATATTAACATAAAAAAGATTTGTTTTAAAGGAGTTCCCACAATAAATATGTAAGACATGCTGTGATTAAACACACACACAAACTCAGATATACATAGAGAAATGCATGAAAAGATAAAAAAATAATTTCAATGGTTATTGAAATATACAGATTTTTATTTTATTTTTCTGTCTTACTTCGTTTTGCTATTGACACAAATTATCTATGTAATCAGTAAAAAAGAGCATTTTAATTTTTGAGGAAATAAATGTTAGAGACCCCAAAAACATTGCAAAATGCTCTTCATTTACATTATAATACAAAATTTACAAAATACTGTGATACACATAAAATATTATAAATTCTGTATCATGTATATGTTTTAAAATCAAAAATTTAAAATACAAGATAATTACATAGTGTAAGCAATACTCAAAGAACAAAACATTACACGTAAATGAACCCCAAGGACAGTTACAGCCTGAAAGACACACACATACCTGGATGATTCAGAAGAGTATCGAGTTCTTCTTTGGCCACAACCATTCTTAATCTATCACTACTATCAACGACAAAAATAATAGCTTGACCTTCTCTGTGTAATGTAAAGAAAAAGAAAAATTAAGACTATACTTACAAATGTTTCCACGTTTATTATGTGCATTTCTTAACCTAAGTATTATCTCTTTACATCTATGTGCATTTATCATTAGAAGTTTTGGTGTTATTTCTTATTAGTTTATGTGACTGATAAACATATAAACCGTTAGTCATATTTCATGTAAAATATCTTCTCATTCGGATAATAAAATTAATAACTTGCCATTTCATAATTTAAAAAAATTATGAGTAATTTTTTACTAAAAATCAGAATATGAGAAAATGAATTAAAATACCATAGCCCTATTACACGGACATAATCAGTATTAATATTTTGGTATAAATGTATACCAAATGTATAAATGTATACTTTGTGTATATTACGTGTGAATAAACTATATATGTATTTAAAATGGAATCCTGTTTTATACCTTGCTTGTCTAATATACATGTAAATTTCCTTCATTTTTTCTTTTACTACCATGGTTTTACTATTTTTATATGAAACACTAAAGCACTACATCAATGTTTCTCAAATTGTTTTTACCATGAACCATAGCGAGAAATATATTTTGCATTAAGATACAGTAGACACACAAGTATATATATATATATATATATTTTTTTTTTTTTTTAATTTTTTCTAAAATGTTTTAATTACATTTAGTAAAAACATGCAAAAATTTACACCAACTAATCAATAATCCACTTACAAATATTATTAAACAATATTTTTTCAATCATTTCTATTTAATTAGAGAAAATAGTAAGTTATTAAAAAATATACTAAAATATAACTATGCCACACACACACACACACACACACACACACACACACATACACACACACAGTCACTTTTCCTTTTTGACAAGAGGACAGAAAGCCATCAGAAGGACAGGTCTGCAGAGGGGCAGTCTTCATGAACCAATGATGGTGTGCTAATAATGGAAGCAGCTAGTAAAGCATGGATAAAAGTAACCTACCCATGGTAACCACATTTTATGGATCTACAACTTGAAGATGTGGTTTATGATCACCTGAAGTCTCATCTTCTACTAGTCCCTGTCCTTCTCAGGTTTTTATTCCAAGTTTCTATTTTCAGATTCTTCAAAGTCTCATACGATTTCCTGCCTCTGCACCTTTGCAATTGCTGTTTTCTCCTGCTAGAATCCCCAGAATTGATACCAGTTTTGCAAGCAAAATTTGTAATAATAGCTTTCTCGGGCTGGCATAGTTTATATAGATTATTTAATTAATTTATTTTTTTGGTACTCCACATTTTCTACCCCTATTTTTTTTTTGTATATGTTACCTTTATAATCAGAATACAGATTTTATTTTATTTATTTTTGAGACCCAGGCTGGAATGCAATGGCTCCATTATAGCTCACTGCAGCCTCAATCTCCTAGGTTGAAGTGATCCTTCTGCCTCAGCCTCCTGAGTAGGTGGGACTAGAGGCACGCCACCATGCCAGGCTAATTAAAAAAAAAAAACTGGGGCCAGGCACAGTGGCTCATGCCTGTAATCCCAGCACCTTGGGAGGCCAAGGCGGGTGAATCATGAGGTCAAGAGATTGAGATCATCCTGGCCAACCTGGCCAACATAGTGAAACGCCATCTCCACTAAAACAAATACAAAAATTAGCTGGATGTGATGGTGGGCACCTGTAATCTCAGCTACTTGGGAGGCTGAGGCAGGAGAATCGCTTGAACCCAGGAGGCAGGGGTTACAGCGAGTTGTGATTGTGTCACTGCACTCCAGTCTGGGCAACAGAGTGAGACTTCATCGCAAAAAAAAAAAAAAACTGAATATAGACAAGATCTCGTTATGTTGCGCAGGCTGGTCTCCCAACTCCTGAGCTTAAGCAATCCTCCCACCTCAGCCTCCCAAAACGCCAGGATTACAGGTGTGAGCCACCACACCTGGCCCAGATTTTATTTGTTTGCTTATACACACCATCTATATTTTCATGTGGTTTGACAGACTGGCAGAAGAAAAAGCTTGCTTGAAAAGTCCATTTTGACTTAACCTCATAGTGGCAAATTGAATTAAATATGAAGCTCAGATCGTAAAAGTTCAGCATGTACATAGCTGTTCACTGTGTTTTGTTTTTCTTTTACTCAGCCTTTATGCTAAGCATCCTTTATTTTAGCATTTCCCCACATAGCACCTCTCTGAGAATTACTTGCTTAACAAAAATTAACTGCCTGCTCCTTATATATTTTTTTTACTAGTAAATTTTAAATTCTGGTATACATGTGCACAGTGTGCAAGTTTGTTACATAGGTATACACGTGCCATGGTGGTTTGCTGCACCCATCAACCCCTGTGCTACATTAGGAACGCTTTTACACTGTTGGTGGGACTGTAAATTAGTCCAATCATGGTGGAAGACGGTGTGGTGATTCCTCAAGGATCTAGAACTAGAAATACCCAGCAATCCCATTACTGAGTATATACCCAAAGGATTATAAATCATTCTACTTTAAAGATACATATACATGTATGTTTATTGCATCACTGTTCATGATAGCAAAGACTTAGAGCCAACCTAAATGCCCATCAATGATAGACTAGATAAAGAAAACGTGGCACATCTACATCATGGAATACTATGCAGCCATAAAAAAGATAGTTCATGTCCTCTGCAGGGACACAGATGAAGCTGGAGACCATCATTCTCAGCAAACTAACACAGGAACAGAAAACCAAACACCACATGTTCTTGCAAATTGAACAATAAGAACATATGAGCACATGGAGGGGAACATCACACACCAGGGCCTTTTGGAAGGTTGGGGGCTAAAGGAGGGATAGCATTAGGAGAAATGTAGATATATATTAAGTGAAAGTCTTCTGAAAAAATACTTGCAAATAGCTTTTATTCTATTCTATTTGATTTTTAAAAAGCTGATAACCAGTGATTGAACTAGTTTAAGGATTCACTGATGGATCATACCAGCACTAGAAAAATTATTAATTATTCCTCTGCACCATCTTCTTTTAATGATTCTAGAGTGTTACACTGCATAAATGTGTCATCAAATATTGTGTAAAACAATTGTTGATGGACTTTTAGGTTATTACCAATTTTCGTCATTATGAAAAACTTTAGGGCAAATATTCTCCTAGAGATACCTCTATTTTAAAAGTTCTTGATGCTTTAAGATTTATTCTTAGGAATAACAATTCTAGGACCACATATATAATTTAAAGTTTTGGAAAAACATTTGCAAACTGTCCTCCAGAAATGCTGTATCAATTTACATGACTCAGTACTTTTGTCACTCCTTTGCCAGCACTGGCTATTACTATTCTTTTCAATATTTGCCATTCTAACAGCGTATTATCTTCATGTAGGTCATTAATTGTCTGTGAGGTTCAATATTTTTTCATATATTTATTGGATATCTGTGCTTTTTTTGCAAATCACTTATTCTAGTTATAAATTAAGATTTTAAACTTCAATGTGATTAATAAATGAATATAAAAATAAAACTATCATTTTCTCTTATCATTGAAAAAGGATAATACAGATTATCACAGACATATATTACCATATATATAGAAATCAGAACAATCAGAAATATCTATCAAGATCTATAAATATGTTCAATCACTGAGCCAGGGATTTTATTCCTAAAATTCACTGTAAGGAATCATGACCTGGGGCTAGGATTTACACCACAAGCTTTTGACTGAAGGACTGTTTACTGTCTCCATATGTAAGCCTGGAACCAGAAAGTCTGAAGTCCTGCCCGCCTTGGCTATCATCTCCCACCAGCTGCCTGCATTCACCATTGCCCCTAATCACGCAGTGGAGCTTCCCTGGACAAGCCTTTCACCTCATCCTGCCATCTTAACTGTTCTTATGATAATGTGAATACCTCTCACCCATCCTGCCATCTTAACTGTTCTTATGATAATGTGAATACCTCTCACCCATCCTGCCATCTTAACTGTTCTTATGATAATATGAATACCTCTCACCCCATCCTGTATTTTAACTGTTCTTATGATAAATGTGAATACTTCTTACCCCACCTGCATTTTAACTGTTCTTATGATAATGTGAATACCTCTCACTCCATCCTGCATTTTAACTGTTCTTATGATAAATGTGAATACCTCTTACCTCATCCTGCCATCTTAACTGTTCTTATGACAAATGTGAATACCTCTCACCTATCCTGCCATCTTAACTGTTCTTATGATAATGTGAATACCTCTCACCCATCCTGCCATCTTAACTGTTCTTATGATAATGTGAATACCTCTCACCCATCCTGCCATCTTAACTGTTCTTATGATAATGTGAATACCTCTCACCTATCCTGCTATCTTAACTGTTTTTATGATAATGTGAATGCTCCTTGCCCCATCCTGCCATCTTAACTGCTCTTCTGCCTTACCTAACCCACCACTGTAACTGAACTTGTGGTCATGTATACTCCTTGCCCCTACCCCCACCACGGTAACTGATCTCACTCTGCAACACCCCTGACCCCCGAAATTACCCCAACCTATAAAACCAATTCCCACCTTGACTCCCTTCGCCTGTCCTTTCTCGGATTCTGCCCGCTTGCACCCAAACGAGAAGTAAAACGGCCTTGTTGCCCACACAAAGCCAGTTTGGAAGATCTCTTTATTAAATGCAGTTAATATTCGGTACTATTGTACACGAATAACATTTACAATTTTCAAAAACTGAGATAGCCTTCATGTCCTGGAGTACAGAAATGGTTAAAGAAATTTTGGCAAAGCTGCAGCCGTTAGTTACATTCATTGCATGTTTTTCTTGATTTCCCCATACCACAGAATGTTAACTGAAAAAAGCAAGATACAAAATTATACATGGTACATAATTTAGATGGTTCCTTTTCCCTTAGTTATATAAAGTATATATTAAATATTTCAAAAAAGAAGAAACATACCAAAAAGATTGAAAATGGTGAATTTATGAATAGGGAGATTTATCGGAAACATGTTTTCAATATTCTCTTCTATATTCTCCAAATTTAAAAAATGTGCACTCCTTATATTTTTGCATGCTATTACCGTATTATATTGTAAAAATAATATGCAAACATTATATAATATTTAACATTATAGAATCATATAGATTAGAAAGTAAATGTCTCTCTTCACCAAAGAGGATGTGAAAAACAAAAAAAGGAAACTTTGCTTATAATCCCACTATTCCAAAAATGAATGCTACTAATGGTTTGGTGCATGTTACACTAACACTTTTCTTCTTTCTATATATACCAAGCACATACTTAAAGACAAATATTTACAGTAACATTTTTACATAATTGGTATAAAAATGTTATAAATAATACTAACATATATCCTTCTACGTATATTTTTGCCCGTAAGTCCTGGACATAGAATACTTTTCTAAAAGTAAAAATGCTTGCTGGAGGTTACGAACATTTTTCATTTTAACAGGTATCAATAAGTTACCCTGAAAAAGATATTACATTCTCACAGGAGTGGCTCATTTTGACAAGAGTACACTTTACTAATCTTTATAGCCTTTTTCACTCTAATAGATCAAAATGTACTTTTTTTTTCACAGTTAGAAAAATATGGAAGTAGGGAAAGTAAATTTACTTTTATTGTTGATTTTTCAATAGCAATCATATTCTCCATTCAATCTATGATGTAACCATACTATTCTAGAATTCAAAATTTCTTCCAAAAACAGCATGAAGAAAAAAGGAGTTAAAATCAAATAAAAACAAAGTTCACTTTCCTACTATTTTCTCTCTCTACATATTTTTGTAATAAAAATTAAAGTATTTTTAAAGTAGCTAAACACATATTTTAAAAGGAATTATTTATTAACTAATTGGAGTAGGAATTTAAACAATCCTGTATTGACAACTCAGGTTTCCTAAACAAATTAACACATAAAATGCATCTCCCCAAGGAATTTAATGCAGAATACTATAAACATGCCACTTTTTCTTTTCCAAATTGACCCTGAACCACTCTCTTTTTTTCTCTGTCTCAGAAGTCTTCTGTATCTACTATTTAAATAGTCCTTCAATTTATTGAAGGACTCACTGAAAAAAGAATTTGAATAAATCTCCTCTGGTTCATATCCCAAAAACACATACCTTATAATGTTTGTTCTCACATTATCAGGAAAGCCTTAACGAAAATCTAAATCTTATCTGGTAAAGATCACATACCATTTCAAGGCAGAAGTTCATAATGACAAAAGAGATACTGTTTTAAAGTTTCAGACTCTAAAAGTGAGTTACGTTGCTCTTAATGGAGTCTTAACAAAATGAGAAGTCCTAACAATATTAATAAATTTATTTGAATACCATATACTAATCTCCAGAAGATATAACACATTTGGGTCCTAGTAACTTGACAGCTATTAGTCTGAAATATAGTGATCCCTTGGTTTTGGTGGGGGATTGGTTCCAGGATGCCTTTCAAATACCAAAATCTGCAGATGCTTAAGTCTCTTATATAAAATGGCTTGGCATTTGCATATAACCTATGCAAATTCTTCCATATTCTTTAAGTCACCCTAGATTACTTATCATACCTAATGCAATGTCCACACATCATCTCATTCATGTGCTTTCAATATAGTAGCTAGTGGATGGTAATTTAAGTTTTGCTTTTTGAAACTTTATGGCATGTTTCCCCCTCAAATGTTTTTGATCTACAGTTGGTTGAATCCAGGTATGCAGCACCCAAGGATATCAAGGATTAACTGTAATTAGTGAGCACCTGACTTGCATATGCTGACAAATAACTTGTTTCAAATTATTCATAGAAAAATGGATCAACGGTTAGGCAACACTGTTATTTTTCACTAAATTTAGCAAATGATATTTACTGGCTTATATGCTGAGCATCATACTAGGCCTTGAGAAAACAGTATGAGTAAGAAATAATCCCTTCCCTTGAGAAGTTCACACTTCCAGTAGGGAGGCAGCTCTGGGACATAACTTCAAGCCATAGTAAATATGATTACAGAGATGGAAATGGACAAAGTGCCATGTGAACGATGAGGACAAAATAACAGGGCAGAACAGGGAAACTTCAGCGGAGATGACTTTTGAGCTGATTTGTAAAGCAGGAGTATGTTAACCTTAAACTCAAGTGAAGTAGGATAGAATAGGGCATTCAAAATAGAGTGAGGCCACAGTCATGAAGCACCTGAAGCATTTGACAAATAATGTTGAGTCTGATTACATATTTTTTAGATTAGGAAATGTTCATAAATTATATGGAAAAAAAAGCCAAAAAACTTAGCCATATAATTCTTTGGATTTCTAGTCATGATTATTACTCAAATAAAACCATCTAGTTAAGCAACATTCACAGATGTACTTACTTATAATAGTGTTCCCAGAGATTTCTGTACCTTCCTTGACCTGACATGTCAAACACCGTAAATGATAAACTACAAAAAGAAGCGAAACATGACTACATTATAAACTAAAAGCATAACTTTTACTTAAAATTTTAAATTATTTACAATCAAAGAAATTAGCCTTCTAATGCAATATTCAACAAGGACCAATTTACAAATAAAAGTTATGTGAAATAAATTTATTAATATAAATATGACTTTGCAATAAATAACATAAAACAGATGTTTTCTTTGCTAGTGAAGTTACCAGAGTTTGCCCAAACGCTAAATTCTGAAAAATAAACCAGCCATAGTGGTAGAAACATTTTAATACCTTTGAGATTCTGAAAACGACAAATGACTTTTCTCTAAGGGTAGGAAGAATGACCAGGCAGACCTAATACTGTTATTTTTCACCAGGAACTTTTTTGTCAAGCAATAAAGTGGATTACCTGGATGACTTGAATTTCTCAATGCTGAATCCTGTCGTTGGAATGATATCTTGAGATTGAGCCTTTAAGAGAAAAGACAAATTCATACATTTACAATGACCAGAGGTGAGTTTTTCCTCAAGTTAAAGTATCCAGATTTTCAGTTTCTAAAATCTGTCACAATGGAGATTACAGGATTTAACAAAGTTATAATGTTTTCAATAAAATCACTGTGTGTGAATTCTTCATAGAAGTTTAGGGTTTACTAATTATGAATATGCATAATGTTAATTCACAGTTGTGGCTTATGGCATGTTACCAAGGATATAAAGGTTTTACAAGTTGTTTAATAAGTCACCCTGAGTTCACATGTGGGACTTTCTAATCTTTCAACACATACTTATTGAGTTTATATATGTTCCAGATTGCCCTCGTGTGTAGATGGCTCCTGCCTTCATGGAGTTCACAAGCTAGAAGAGGTAAATAGCAATAAAAAACTAAGCAACAATTGAACATAATTTTGAGCAGAGATAAGTGTAAAAACAAATGATTTGGGGGTGGGAAGCAGGAGAAAGGGGCTGGAAGGTGGATGGAAGAAAGGAACACAGGAAAAGTCTCTGAAGAGGTGACATCTGACTCAGGAGTGAATGACAGGAGGGGAAGAACTGTGACAAGTTATTGACAAAGAACATTCCAGTCGGAGAAATCTGTCAGTGCATGATCCTGAGGAAGGAAGGAACTTGCCACTGAGGAAATGCAGAAAGCCTGAATGTCCAGAGTGTATTGGTTAAGATAAAGAGTGATGTGTTGAGGTAAGAGAGGTTAGGCATTGAAGGCAATGGTATTAATTCTGTGTGGAGAAGAGATCAAAGTGGGGCTAGAGTACAGCAAGAGACATGTTGACAAGTCCCACTGACAATTGAAATGTATACTAACAATCTAACTTGTTAAATGCCTCCTAGCACTTTCACCAGAAAAACTTTTCCTCTGTTTAAATAAAAATATATACACTTTCTGATCCAGATGCCTAGAAGTCAATATTGACTCCTCCTTTCGTATTCTCTACCTCGTCATTCTCCAAGCTTTTTGGTTCTATCTCACTAACTTAGTTGAGACACTAATTATGTCTTGCTTTGAATTACTATACCAGCCTCCTAATTGCTCCTACTTGGCTCTGCTACCTTGGACAAACTACTTAATTTTTCTAAGCTTGGTTTTCTCAAATGTGAAATATATTATTATTATCATCCTTAACTCATAAAGTTATCACAAGTAAATGAGTGACTGGATATAGAATACTCACCACAGTAAATACTCAACAAATTTCTGATATTATTATAATTATACGCTCACTGATTGCAGTCACATTCCTAATTCTTTTCATATTGTCATTATAACTTAAAAAAAATTCCCCTTCAGTTCATCTTGCTGCTTTAAAAAAAAAAGTAGACGGAAAAGTTTTGCCTCACACTATTACATTCACTCTGGTAGTCTACTTCTGGGAAATTTAAATTCAAGGAAGGACAGAAGCTCAAAATTCAGTGGAGCTTGGTCATCTATACAGTATAGCAATGCACTGGTAAAAAGTTCTCCAGAGCTGCCCTTGTTTTGCCTTTCTGAAGTTTATTTAGCTTTTTCCTTTTCCTTCCATTTGTTCCAAGATCTGATCTAGTTATTTTTCCAAAAACATTTTTGTTTATGTTAGACAAAATTCATTTCCTGCTACTAAGATTCCCGCCTCATACCTTGGGCTTCCTTCATTTTAGAACAAACTTTGCAATAAGATGTTTCCTAAGTTTTAATGTTACCCAGACTTCATTGTTTTGATTTTAGGGCATTAAATGTGCCAATCATGTGACAAAATTATCAGCTATTACTATGAAGATAAAGAATCCAATAACAAAATAGGAAGCTAAACTTTAAAGAAGTCTAAAAAAATGCATATTAAAATAATAACCCTGTCTTCAGTGAACCGTAATTAGAACATTTGCCTGGCCTCCCCACAATCACCTAACTTCTTCACAAACTATTTCCAGAGAAACTTGCTACTTTACTTGTAGAAATAAAATTCATAAGTTTTCTTTACTTCTCATTACTTCAAAAGTTCTAGTAGAAAGTAATCAGAAAAAGAAACTTCACAAATTAATCAGGATAGAATAAGATATGTGAGCAATTGCTTCCAAACTAAAGTGGAACTCATTTTCCTCTAATGTATTCCAAAAGATAGTTTGCAACAGCAATCTCCCTCTGTTCTACCCAACAACAAATACATTTGGTCCTTCTGAAAACTGGACAAAAGAGTGTAGGAATTACAGTCAGCCCTCTGTATCTATAGCTTCTAAATCCACAGATTTAACCAAACTGAATCGAAAATAATAATTTTTTAAAAGGTAACAATACTATTTAACAATAAAAATATTACAAATGTGGAAATAAACACTATTTACATGGTATTGACATTGTATTAAAGTATTATTAGTAATCTAGAGATGATTTAAGGTATATGGGAGGATGTGCGTAAGTTATATGCAAATACTACACCATTTTATGTAAGGGACTTGAGCATCCACAAGGATTTTGGCATCTGTAGGAGGGTGGAAGGGGTGGGTGGGAACGTGTGTCCCAGAACAAATCTCCTGTGGTTATTGTACTGGTTGAGTGGAACAAAACATTCTGAGACAGCCCAAAGACACACCAAGATAAACAGGAACAGAATAAGATTTCTGAGAGAGATCCTATTTGGTTAGTTTCATTAAGTCTGCCAAAAATTATATCCTTGGTGGTATCCGTCGTAAACCCCTGGCCAAAAATAAAAGTTGAAAAATCATTGATTAATCCATTCACTCAAAGTGCCAAGCATTATTCTATGTAATTGGGATTCTCTGTTGAACAAGAGAAAAATCTATTTTCTTTTATAACAGGAGAAATTGAATAAGCAAGTTGTGAAGTGAATATGCAAGTTATCAAGTAAATAATTTTAGATTGTTTTAAATATTAAGAATAAGGGTGGCCAGGCATGGTGGCTCACACCTGTAATCCCAGCACTTTGGGAGGCTGAAGTGAGTGGATTACCTGAGATCAGGAGTTACAGACTGGCCTGGCCAACATGGTGAAACCGCATCTCTACTAAAAATACAAATATATTAGCGGGGTGTGGTGGTGTGGGCCTGTAATCCCAACTACTCTGGAGACTGAGGCAGGAGAATCGCTTGAGCCCGGGAGATGGAGGTTGCAATGAGCCAAGACTGCACACAGAGCGAGACCCCATCTAAAAAAAAAAAACCCTAAAAAAAACAAAACAAGAGTAAGGGTAGCATCATCAAAATGAAGTAGTTGCAAGAAGCAATCTGGCTTTACTATCTCCCATAGAAAACCAAAACCAAATATCCAGTACTAAGATTAGCATAAGCAATATCCCAAAACTCAACTCTTCAGGTGAGGTGATCCCCAGGGCAAAAGACAAGGGAAAAACTCTAAGCAGACATTAAAAGAAATAGACTCCTTGGAATCATGTTTCTATACTGGAAAAATGATTGAGTCAGATAGCTACCTTTCCCACCATCTTCAGTTCTTCTGCAGGAAAACTGTTTTCTGCCATAACCCACAGCACTCTGAGGGCTTGAAGGGAGAAAAATCCCTGAGGACAGCTAGTGACAACGAGAGGAAGTAGACTAGAAATATCAGCCTTTGAAATCGTTCTCTTTTTTTATGTCAGCCAAAGGAGATGCCATATTAGAGTGGATGTTGAACAGCATCCTGCTCTAGGGGCATGTTCCATAGGACCCTCAGCCAGAATCTTAAATGGACAAGGTTTTCTCTTTCTGACACTCCCCGCAATCCAGAATGGGAAGTTCTTTGAATATTTGTGAGATCTAAGACAAATCTGGCCTTAAGGCTGTATATTTCATTCTGAAAAGAAGGCAGTGTCCTAAGGTAAAGGACATTCAGTAGGTGAATTGTAAAGAAAATCTAAACATACCCAGGAGAAGTCAAAATAAACTAGAGAGTGAACACTGGAAAATAAATAACTAATCTTTCACTGTGAATACAAGATGTGCAATCACAAGAAAAAACAGCAAACAGGGAACCATGACATCCCTTAACGAACACAGCAAGGAGCTAGTGACTAACCCTAATGAGATGGCAACGTGTGAGCACTCAGATGAAGAAGTAAAACAGAAAACTCCAAGATAACATAAGAAAATCATTCATAAATTTATAGGATATATTCAACAGAGAAAATGATTTAAAAAAAACAAAAAGAAATCTTGGAACTAAAAAATACATGTGTTAAACTGAAAAAATACATTGAAGGCTCTTAGCAAAATAAATCAAGCAGAAGAATCAGTGAGCTTGAAGACAGGTTTTGGAAAATAAACAGAATAAAAATGCAGAATAAAAAGAAATGAAAATATGTACACAGCACAAAAAATAACCTAAAAGAAGCAAATCTAAGAATCATTGGTGTTCAAGAGGGAGTTCAGAAAGAATAAGGGATAGCCGGGCGCGGTGGCTCAAGCCTGTAATCCCAGCACTTTGGGAGGCCGAGGCGGGTGGATCACGAGGTCAAGAGATCGAGACCATCCTGGTCAACATAGTGAAACCCCGTCTCTACTAAAGATACAATAAATTAGCTGGGCCCGGTGGCACGTGCCTGTAATCCCAGCTACTCGGGAGGCTGAGGCAGGAGAATTGCCTGAACCCAGGAGGCGGAGGTTGCGGTGAGCCGAGGTCGCGCCATTGCACTCTAGCCTGGGTAACAAGAGCTAAACACCGTCTCAAAAAAAAAAAAAAAAAAAGAATAAGGGATACAAAGCTTATTCAAAGAAAAAATAACAGAAAATTTTCCAAGTTTAAAATAATGATATAAATATCGAGTTTCAGAAAGGTGAAATATCACCAAATAGATACAGCTCAAATGAGATTACCCAAAGCCATTCAATGATCAAACTCTCAAGGATAAAGAAAAGAGACGATCCTAAAAGCAGCAAGAGAAAAGAAGCAAATTACAGAAAGGAGTTCCAGTTTGTCTGGCATAGACTTCTCAGTAGAAACCACATATGCTGCAGAGGAGTGAGACAGCACATTCGAAGTGCTGAAACAGACAAAAACTTAAAAAAAAAAAACTAAGTGAGAATACTGGGCCCAGCAAATCTATCCTTTAAACATGAAAGAGAGACAAAGTCTTGCCCAGGCAAACAAAAGCGGAGGGAATTTGTCGCCACCAAAACCATCTTGAAAGAAATGCTAAAGCGAGTTTTTCAATCTTTATGAAAAGGATGCTAAGATGCAAAAAGAATATATTTTAAGGTATAAAACCCATTGGTACAAGTCAATAAAAAGACAAACTCAGAATACTCTAATAACTGTAACTGTGGTATGTAATCTACTCACATCTCTAGTATGAAGACTGAAAGACAAAATCTATAAAAAATAATGACAGCAGTTTCTTAAGATATATAAAAAAATATAAACAGATAAAACAAACATTCAAAATGTGGGGAGAATAGAGTTCAAGTGTAGAGTTTTTTAGTTTTTCTTTTGTTTCTTTGTGATCAAAGATAAGCTCTGGTATATTTTAAATAACATGTTATAAGATTTTTTTTGGTAAGCCTCATGGCAACCAAAAGCAAAACTCTATAATAGTTACACTGAAAATAAAAAATTGACACACCCAAACATGCTACCAGAGAAAAATCACTGTGAGTCTGTCCTGCAGACTCTGGCTGAGCGATGGATGTAAGGAATACTGACACAGGTATGCAATCAAAGAGCACTAGGGGACTGCCCACAGAGTGAACAGCCTCCATAAGCTGGCTCTGTTTGCTTTTGTTCAGTACAGACACAATGCCAAAAGCCTGGAGCAAACACAATCTGTGGGTTATTAACATTGTTGTGTCCCCCCTTGCAGTGAGCAGTCTCCCATGAGGGTGATCACAGGTCAGTTTCCAGACAACATAAATAAACAAGCCTATTTAGATAAACTCCTCTGCAACCCCTTGTACCTACTTCTCACCCTTTCATCAGGGTAAGAGAACTGCTGCCTTCAGCTTACTCTCCGTCGAAGCTTTGCAAAGCCTTCTGACCTTTCAAAAGGCCTCCTTCTTTCCCTATAGCTTCTTCTACCACTCTGACCAATCCCCCACAAATCACTTAGCCACAAAGAAAAATCACTTAACTATATCCTTAAGAAAGGAAGAAAGGAAAAGAAGAGCTACAAAACATCCAGATAAAAATTAACTAAATGCAACAGTAAGTCCTTACCTATCAGTAATAGCATTAAATGTAAATAAACTACATTCTTCAATTAGAAAACACAGAGTGGCTGAATGGATTAAAAAAAAATAAGACTGGGGAGGAAGATCCAAGATGGTGGTTTAGGAGCTGCTCAGTATTGCAGCTCCTACTGAAAGGGCAGAGGGTGAGTGGACGCCGCATCTCCAGACAGATCTTTATTGCCCACAGACCAGGAGATTCCCAGGCAGAGGAGCCCCATGGGTCACCAGTGCGGCTATTTTGGCCGGCGCAGCTATTTTGCCGGTGCCCCGGCGCTGCAGTTCTCCATACAATATACACTGGTCTGGTTGCCCTTTAAGCTGGCGATTGGAGCTCTGGGAAGGCAGAGTTGCCCATTCATCTGATTAAACAGGGGACAGAAACAGGAAGCCAGGCCAGAAGATTCCTGGGCAGCACCATTGTTTTAGCTGGTGCAGTGGGTCGCCGCACAGGAAATCACACAGACCCTGGTGTCTTTTCAGCAGGCGACTGGAACATCTGGGAGAGAGTCAACCATTCAACTAAATAAGAAAAGGCTCTGAGGCAGGGAGCCAGGTGATCAGGCTAGGTGGCTCCCACCCCACCCCGACCAAAAAAACCAAAAAACAAAAAACAGCAATTGGAAACGTCCTGGGTTGAGAGTTTCACGACAAGCACAGCTGAACCCAGGACAGTCCAGCTCTGTGGCGGAGGGGCATTTGCCATTACCAAGGCACTCCACCCCTATGGAGGTAGTCCACCGTTGCTGAGGCAGCCTGCCATTGCCGAGGCAACTGGACACTACAGAGAGAGTCCCCATTACAGAGGTGGGCCACCATTGCCAAGCAGTTCTAACCACACCCATATAAACAGAACTGCAGGGAAGTTCACAGAGCAGCAGGGCGGAGCCCACAGCAGCTCATCAAAGCCTCTGCAGGCAGACAGTGACTAGGCTGCCTCCTTGCCGGGCAGGGCAGCCCTGAAAAAAAGGCAGCAGCACAACGGAAACTCATAAATAAAGCTCTAACTCCCTGGGACAGAGCACCTGGGGAGAAAAAAGGGGTTTATGAGTTCTGCTGCAGCAGACTTAAATGTACCTGCCCAGCACATTGTTCACACTCTGAACAATGGAGCTCACAGCTCAGCACTTGAGCTCCTATAAAGGACAGACTGTCTCCTCAAGCAGCTCCCTGACCCCCATATATCC
Organism: Leontopithecus rosalia; assembly: GCA_028533165.1. Classification (NCBI taxonomy): domain Eukaryota; kingdom Metazoa; phylum Chordata; class Mammalia; order Primates; family Cebidae; genus Leontopithecus; species Leontopithecus rosalia. The sequence goes on from CM052665.1 coordinate 356,509, forward strand.
AAAGAGTTACCTCACAAAGGACTGATCAGACTGACATTTGGTGGGCATCATTCTGGGACAAAGAAAGCAGAAGAAGAAACTGGTAGCAACCCTTACTGTTCTGCAGCTGCTGCAGGTGATCCCCAGGCAAGCAAGGCCTGGAGTGGACCTCAGCAGTCCTACAGCAGAGGGCCAGACTGTTAGAAGAAAAACTAAGAAACAGAAATAACTTCATCATCAACTGGACACCCACTCAGAGACCCAATCTGAAAATCAGCAACTATAAAGATGACAGGTGGATAAATCCACAAAAATGGAAATAAACCAGTGCAAAAAGGGGGAAAACACCAGAAACCAGGACACCTCTCCTCCTACAAGGGATCACAACTCCTCACCAGCAAGGGAACAAGGCTGGATAGATAATGAGTGTAATGAAATGACAGAATCAGACTTCAGAAGGTGGGTAATGAGAAGCTTCTGTGAGTTAAAAGAACATGTTCTAGCCCAATGCAAAGAAACTAAGAACCTTGAAAAAAGATGTGAGGAAATGCTAACAAGAATGGACAACTTAGAGAGGAATATAAGTGTATTGATGGAGCTGAAAAACACAACACAAGAACTTTGTGAAGCATGCACAAGTTTCAACAGCCGAATTGACCAAGCAGAAGAAAGGATATCAGAGGTCGAGGATCAACTCAATGAAATAAAATGAGAAGGCCAGATTAAAGAAAAAGTATAAAAAGGAATAAACAAAGTCTCCAAGAAATATGGGACTATGTGAAAAGACTTAATCTACATTTGATAGGTGTACCTGAATGTGATGAAG
>CM052665.1:357813-390250 GCA_028533165.1 Leontopithecus rosalia
TCGTTCAACATACGCAAGTGTATAAACATAATTCACCATATAAACAGAACCAAAGACAAAAACCACATGATTATCTCAATTGATGCAGAGAAGGCCTTTGACAAAATTCAACAGCCCTTTATGCTAAAAACCCTCAATAAACTCGGTATTGATGGAACGTATCTCAAAATAATAAAAGCTATTTATGACAAACCAACAGCCAATATCATACCGAATGGGCAAAAACTGGAAGCATTCCCTTTGAAATCTGGCACTAGACAAGGATGCCCTCTCTCACCACTCCTATTCAATATAGTACTGGAAGTTCTAGCCAGAGCAATCAGGCAAGAAAAAGAAATAAAGTGTATTCAAATAGGAAATGAGGAAGCCAAATTGTCTCTATTTTCAGATGACATGATTGTATATCTAGAAGATCCCATCGTCTCAGCCCAAAATCTCCTGAAACTGATAAGCAAGTTCAGTAAAGTCACAGGATACAAAATCAATGTGCAAAAATCACAAGCATTCCTATACACTAGTAACAGACTGAAAGAGAGCCAAATCAAGAAGGAACTGCCAATCACAACTGCTACAAAGAGAATAAAATACCTAGGAATACAAGTAACAAGGAATGTAAAGGACACCTTCAAGGAGAACTACGAACCACTGCTCTACGAAATAAGAGAGGACACAAACAGATGGAGAAACATTCCATGCTCATGGATAGGAAGAATCAATATCGTGAAAATGGCCATACTGCCAAAGTAATTTATAGATTCAATGCTGTTTCCATCAAGCTACCAATTATCTTCTTCACAGAAATGAAAAAAACCACCTTAAACTTCATATAGAACCAAAAGAGAGCCCACAGAGCCAAGTCAATTCTAAGCAAAAAGAACACAGCAGGAGGCATCACACTACTGGATTTCAAACTATACTACAAGGGCACAGTAATCAAAACAGCATGGTATTGGTACCAAAACAGAGATACAGACCAATGGAACAGAACAGAGACCTTGGAGGCAACACAACATATCTACAACCATCTGATCTTTGACAAACCTGACAACAACAAGCAATGGGGAAAAGATTCCCTGTTTAATAAATGGTGTTGGGAAAACTGGCTAGCTATGTGCAGAAAGCAGAAACTGGACCCCTTCCTGACACCGTACACTAAAATTAACTCCAGATGGATTAAAGACTTAAACGTAAGACCTAATACCATAAAAACCCTAGAAGAAAATCTAGGCAAAACCATTCAGGACATAGGAGTAGGCAAGGACTTCATGACCAAAACACCAAAAGCATTGGCAACAAAAGCCAAAATAGACAAATGGGACCTAATCAAACTCCATAGCTTCTGCACGGCAAAAGAAACAGTCATTAGAGTGAATCAGCAACCCAGAGAATGGGAAAAAATTTTTGCAGTTTACCCATCTGACAAAGGGCTGATATCCAGAATTTACAAAGAACTAAAACAGATTTACAAAAACAAAACAAACAAGCCCAGTCAAAAGTGGGCAAAGGATATGAACAGACACTTTACAAAAGAAGATATACATGAGGCCAACAAACATATGAAAAAATGCTCATCATCACTGGTCATTAGAGAAATGCAAATCAAAACCACATTGAGATACCATCTCACACCAGTTAGAATGGCAATCATTAAAAAATCTGGAGACAACCAGATGCTGGAGAGGATGTAGAGAAATAGGAATACTTTTACACTGCTGGTGGGAGTGAAAATTAGTTCAACCATTGTGGAAGACAGTGTGGCGATTCCTCAAGGACCTAGAAATAGAAATTCCATTTGACCCAGCAATCCCATTACTGGGTATATATCCAAAGGACTATAAATCGTTCTACTATAAGGACATATGCACATAAATGTTCATTGCAGCACTGTTTACAATAGCAAAGACCTGGAACCAACCCAAATGCCCATCGATGATAGACTGGACAGGGAAAATGTGGCACAAAGACACCCTGGAATACCATGCAGCCATCAAAAACGATGAGTTCATGTCCTTTGTAGGGACATGGATGAACCTGGAAACCATCATTCTCAGCAAAGTGACACAAGAACAGAAAATGAAATACCCTATGTTCTCACTCATAGGTGGGTGTTGAACAATGAGAACCCATGGAAACAGGGAGGGGAGCACTACACACTGGGATCTGTTGGGGGGAACAGGGGAAGGCCAGTGCGGGGTGGGGAGTTGGGGAGAGATAGTGTAGCAGGAGCAGCCATGGGAAATGGATCTCTCGGACACGGAATACAGGAGGAAGAAGTTTATTCGGCCGGGAGCAGGGTGGCATAGTTGCCTAACAGCCAAGCTCACCTAACAAAGGAAGGTTCCTTCTTTATGTAGGCTTATACTTTAGATATTACACATGGAAGAATCTTAGGTTTATAGCTTAACATATGAAAAGGGTCTCAGTTTACAATCTCAGGAATTACATATGAAAAGGACTTTGGTTTACAGTCTTAGGAATGAAAAGGGGAAGTTTACAGTCTTAGAAAAAAGCGGAAGTTGATCTGAGATGCCTGGGTCTCCCTCTTCATCCCCCACTTTGAGACCCTCACCACTTTTAAGATTAGTGAGCGGTCTCACTTTCATTCTCACTTTCCAGATTTTCTGAAGAAACCGACTGATAATATTTCATATAATACACTTGTGATGTCACTTTTTGGCTGACTACAGTAGTGATGAAGCCCCTAATCATCTGAAGGAACAGGGGGATTAGACAAGGGAGCAGTAAACAAACACCTGTTATTATTAGAACACTTATGATGAGGGTTTTGAATCCTCCCAAGGATGAGAACCAACCTCCAAATAAAGACTCAGGGTTAAATCTGTGCCACACCTGTATAGGCACGTGTGCCAATTTGGTCATGTCTTGCACAATATCCTCCACTGCTTGCCCCTGGTCATCTATGTGCAGACAGCAGTTGGTTAGATTGAATTTTTTACAGACCCCGCTTCGGCTGCTAGCAAATAATCTAGGGCCAGCCGGTTCTGATAAATTGCATTTCTCATTTGAGTTTCTTGTCGGAGCAAGAGGGATAGAGCTTTGCCCGTTTCATTAGTGAGTATTTCCAAAATAGCTTGCAACCAGATGATCTGGTTGAGCATGTAAGTGTCCAGTATCCCCATGAGCCACCTTCAGCCCACGTGGCCAGCCCATAGTATTCAATAATTATCTCCGGTGACCACTCATCATCTGTCCAATTCCCTAGTTTTAGGTCTCTCTTCTCCCTAGTGGAGTAAACTGGATGCCCTAACAGCTCACATATCTTAATAGATAATAGGAAGAAGGAGGGCTTAATGATGCCTATGACACAGCTACCTGTCCATCTCATGGATTACACACCTTATATTGAGTACCATTACATAAACAGGTTCCCTTCTGTGTCTCAGTACATTTATCAGAACTGCAGGACAAAAGAATGGCAGTAACTTTTACGCCCTACCTGGTGTACATACTGAAGACATTCTTTAAAATTAGTTAATGCTCCTACTGTGCAAGTCCAAATATTAAGAACAAGTCCCACGATGAATCTCCTCATGCTTCGGCCGTGCATGGACCAGCCAGCTTCCGGGACGTGGCTGGAGCAAGGCTTGTTGTTCTTTTAAGGTGATTCTGCAGTCCTTGCCTTGGTCTAAGTCTCAGCTGTTGCTGGTTTTCACACAGCTGTGGTGGAGTCAGGCTGGGATTCCCTCTACCTTCACCGCTGTGGGATTGGTCAGGATCAGGTCTGAGGTTGTTTCCACTGTGGCTTTAGAGGGGCTGTACTCCCATCCTTTATCCACACATGATTACCTAGTGAGAAAGGGTGAACTGGGGAGAAAAATGCTTACAGGACATTTGTTATTTACTTAGGTTGAGGTATCCTAAGCGGTTCTCCTTAGAGCTGGTAACTAGCAATCCTAACTCAATCTCTCCCCACTCCTGAGGAGTTCCTAGAGTGCCCAGAGTAGGGGAGGGGGCCTATGGTGTAAGATTTCATAGGGGAATATCCTGTTTTTCCTAAAGGGGGTGCCTCTAATTTTGAATAACCAAGGGAAATGCCTGCACCCACTCTAATCTTGTTCCCTGACACACTTTTCTGAAGCTGTTTTTGACGGTCCAGTTCATTTTTTCCCATTTTTCTGAAACTCTGAGGTCGGTAGGCAGTGTGTAGTTTCCAGGTGCTATCCAAGCCTGTTGCTGTTTTCTGGACTAAATCTGCCACAAATGCTGGTCCAGTGTCTGCTCCGATGTGCAGATCTTATCCAAACCTAGGGATAAGATCTCAAAGCAGCACACAGGTTATTTCATGGGCTCTTTCAGTTCCATCCAGAGAATGTGCACACCAGGACCAACAAATACTTATGTCCTCCACACTTGGACATTTCAATAAAGTTTACCTGGAGGTCTTCAAATGGAGCTGCTCCATAAGCTTGAATTCCAGGGGGCATAGTTGGACCCTGCCTCACGTTGTGTTGCTGACGTGTAACGCATCGCTGTGCCACAGTTTTGGTCAAGGCTGCTAAGGGTGAGATGTAAAAGTACCAGCCCAACATCTTTTCAAGCGACTCTTGACCTAAATGAGTGGTCTCATGTACGGCTTGTACACCTGCTGCCCCAGCAGCTGTGGTCCTGCTATTCCTCCATCTGGCAGCTGGATCCATCCTTCTTTAATCAGTTGCCCCCGCTCTGTCTGGAGAAAGTCCCTTTCCTCCTTAGAGTAAGTAGGTGTTAGATCAGAGGTTTGTGGAATCAGGGGGGCTGTAACTGCCATTCGGTAGGGGGTAGGTAGATGCTGCCTTACGAGCTGCTGAATCCACTCGGGAATTTCCCAGGGCCACGGAGGTGTGGGCCCACTGATGTCCTCGGCAATGCATGACCGCCACTCTCCGGGGCTTCCAGACTGCTTCTAGCTGCTGCAAAATTTCATGCTGATACTTTATTTCTTTTCCCCCTGAAGTTAACAGGCCTCTCTCTTTGTACAGTGCTCCATGTACTTGGAGAGTCGGGAAGGCAAAATGAGAGTCAGAGTAAATGTTTACAACCTTATCTTTACTCAGCTCTAGGGCTTGAGTTAAAGTGATGAGTTCAGCCTTCTGAGCTGAGGTGCCCTGAGGTGGGGATTCAGCCTTGATTACAGTGTCCAGAGTTACCACGGAGTAGCCTGCACATCTGTCCCCTCATGAACTGACAAAGCTGCTCCCATCCACATACAACTCCCAGTCTACTACTGTCCATGGCTGATCCTGAAGATCAGGCCTGCTGGAATAGACTGTGTCCAGGACTTCAACACAGTTGTGTTCAACGGGACCCTCTGACATTGGGAGCAAAGTGGCAGGGCTTAAGGTGCTGCAGACTTCAATGGCGATGCGGGCATTTTCACAGAGCAGGCCCTGGTATTTGGTCCGCCTAACATTTGATAACCAGTGGTGCCCTCCGGTATTCAGCAGAGTCACTACTGTGTGAGGTGCCTTGATATTTAGGTTCTGCCCCAGAGTTAGCTTACCTGCTTCTTGTGCTAGCAGAGCAGTTGCTGCCAGGGCCCTTAAGCATGGGGGCCATCCTTTGGAAACTCCATCCAGCTGCATGGAGAGGTAAGCTACAGGCCTGGGCTAAGGTCCTACTGTTTGGACTAGGACCCCAACTGCCACTTTTTCTCTTTCTGCTACTTATAATGTGATGGGCTTTGTTAAATCAGGCAGCCCCAAAGCTGGAGCTGACATTAGTTTTGTTTTCAGTTCCTGATAAGCCTGACGCTGCTGGGATCCCCATTCAAAGGGCTCCTTGTCTCCCCGCTTTGTCACATCATAGAGGGGTTTGCTAGTACTGCGGAAGTTTGGAAATCCACAATTTACAAAACCCACTGCTCCCAGGAGCTCTCTCGCCTGCTGTTTAATCTCAGGTTCTGTCACTTTGCAAGTGGCTTGCTTCCTCTATGCTTCTAGGCTGCGTTCCCCCTTCCAATATCCAGGTGAGCCTCAGATATTGCATTTGCTTTTTGGCAAATCTGGGCTTTCCTTTTAGACACTTTATACCTACAGTCCTCCAGGTGCCAAAGAAAGGCATTTGTTTGCGCACCCGACTGCCGTGGGGTGTCCCAATAGAAAGTTATCAGCATACGGGGGCAGCATGCAAGCAAGAAGCTTCTGGGGGGCGGTCACAGGCTGATGCCTCCCCATCGATGATGAGAGAGTTTCTGAGCCCCTGGGAACCTGGGTCCAGGTGTATTGAGTGGTTACACCTGCTTCTAGGTTTCTGCCATTGAAATGCAAATAGTTTTTTTGACCCTCCGAGGCCAGGCCAATGCGAAGGAGGTATTCTTTAAGTCCAATTAAGTGAACCAACTATCCTCTGCTGGCAATGATCCCAACTGCGTGTATGAGTCGGGTGCAAAGCCACACAAGCCCTGCAGGGGCCTGGGCGATAACGTCAGTTCTCTGCTTCCGGCTAGGAAGGCTCCACCCTCCTTCCCAAGGGACAGTGGGAGCCTGGATGACCCCTGCCTGAGGCGTTTTTAACTGCAGGAAGTCTCCTTTTTGAATGGGATAGTGGCCCTGGATTTGCACAACAGGTTTTGCCAGAGAAGTGGGGCAGGGGCAGTCCATTAAGTACAAGAAAGCCTGTTCTCTTAACACCTTACGGCTCTAACAATACTGGTTTTGTTTCTTCCCGCGGGGGGGCTACAGGGTTGTCGTCCGGACTGTGGGCTCTTCGGGGGCGTGTGAGTCCGGCCCCCTGTCTTTTAGTCCAGTGGCCCCTCCATTAGCTTGAACAGAGCCCCTTCACTTTTTATCTGCATCCTCGTGCTGAGGATCACCCTGTTCTCCCATTAACTGTGGGCATTTTTTCCAATGTCCTCTTTCTTAACAAAATGCACAGTGATCACATTGCAAGAGCAGGCAGGGAGACTGTGGGGCTTTCCAGGAACCCCCCTTTTTCCACGCTCTTGGGGACGTTCCTCTCATAGCAGCAGCTATCAAGTCAGCCTTCGTTGAGCCTGACGTTCCCTTTCCCTATGATTTTCCCTCTGGCTTATCGCCTCTTCGTTTACAAACGCCTGGTTAGCTACTTCCAATAACTGCAGTATTCGTGCATGCAAATCCTGCCTGTTCTCTTAGCCAGTTCGAAGGGTTTAACACTAACTGCAACCACCGGTCTATGTATGGAAATTGATCAAGGTGTTCTAGCTTGCTGTATATAAACTCATGCCTTACTTTGGAGACAAGAAGCCAGTCTAGGGTCCCCTCTGAAGGCCAACCTACCCTAAATGCTGGCCAATCTTCCCTACATAAAACCCTTAATTTCTCTGGTGTCATAGTTACTTTATAATTCCCACTAAATCCCTTCTTGAAATTTTTCAGCATGGTTTCTAAAGGGGTGGAATGGCTATGGGAGTGAGCCATATTAACAATTCAAAGAAACAATTCCCACACTTATGAGAGTGTTAGCTCACTCACAGCAGTTCCCGGACACAGCACGGAACACTTTCCAACTTACATTCACTTCAATCCTTTTACAACGCCCAGAGGCTTCCTCACTCAGCCTTACGTGGCTGTCTCTAATTTTTACAAATTGCTCAACGACACAGACACACATCCACACACACAGACACACATTCGAATGCTCTCCTTCCAACAGAGAGCTACCTTCCAACGTGCCAATCTGGCACCCATGGGTGATCAGGCCACGCTTCCACCAAACACGGGGTGGGCTACTTTCCCGGGGTCAATCTTACCAAATTGCTAGACAACACAGACAGACATTCACGCACACAGACACACATCGGAATGCTCTCCTTCTAACAGGGAGCTACCTTCCAACGTGCCAATTTGGCACCTGTGGGTAATCAGGCCACGCTTCCAGCAAACACGGGGTGGGCTACTTTCCCGGGGTCAATCTTACCAAATTCAGTTGTCCGGACTTCCCCAAATGCTTGTTCCTCCTCGGTGCTCAGCCACTGGGTGGATCCATACTGCAGGGCCTCCCTGCTCTGCTCTGGCAAGGCTTTTCCACCAGGCAGATACCTGCCCGGGAGCGCTCTCAGGATGCGTCACCCCAGCGAGCAGGAGTCCCCCTGCAGGGATGCTCCACAGGGCTAACCACCTAAGAGACTTTTTCCCGCGCTGTCTGCTATCCGAGACTCGCTTCCTGGCCAATGCACCAAAATGTAGCAGGAGCAGCTGCGGGAAATGGATCTCTCGGACACCCAATACAGGAGGAAGGAGTTTATTCGGCCGGGAGCAGGGTGGCATAGCTGCCTAACAGCCAAGCTCGCCTAACAAAGGAAGGTTCCTTCTTTATATAGGCTTACACTTTAGATATTACACGTGGAAGAATCTTAGGTTTATAGCTTAACATATGAAAAGGGTCTCGGTTTACAGTCTCAAGAATTATATATGAAAAGGATCTCGGTTTATAGTCTCAGGAATTACATATGAAAAGGACTTTGGTTTACAGTCTTAGGAATGAAAAGGGGAAGTTTACAGTCTTAGGAAAAAGGAGAAGTTGATCTGAGATGCCTGGGTCTCCCTCTTCAATAGCATGGGGAGAAATGCCAGATATAGGTGAAGGGGAGGAAGGCAGCAAATCACACTGCCACGTGTGTACCTATGCAACTATCTTGCATGTTCTTCACATGTACCCCAAAACCTAAAATGCAATTAGAAAGAAAAAAAAATAAGACTCAACTATGCACTTTCAACAAAAAACTCGCTTCATCTATAAATGCACACATAGGCTGAAATCAAAATGGATAAAGCCATTCCATGTAAATGGAAACCAACAAAGAGCAGGAGTAGCTCTACTTATGTCAGATAAAACAGATTACAAATCAAAGACTGTAAAAAGAGACAAAGAAAACTTCTATATCAGGATAAAAGAGTAAATTCAGAATGAGAATATAACAACTGTAAATATATGTGCCTTCAACATGGAAACACTGTAATATATCAAGCCAACATTAGCAGAGCTAAAAAAGGGTAAGAAAGACTGCGATACAGTAACAGGAGAGGACTTCAACACCCCATTCTCAGTAATAGGCAGATGGGTCAGACAGAAAAAACAACAATCCCAGTTAAATGACACTAGACCAAATGGACCTAATAAACACCTATAGAACATTCCATCCAACAGCTGTGGAATACACATTATCCTCATCATCAAATGGAGCATTCTCCAAAATAGATGATATGTTACGCAACAAAACAAGTCTCAACAAATTTTTAAAGGCAGCAATCATATAAAGTATCTTTCCTAACCACAATGGAACAAAACTAGAAATCAATAATAAGAGGAACTTTGGAATCTATAAAAACACATGAAGTTAACATGCTTCCTAATATTCAATGGGTGAATGAAGAAATTAAGAAGGAAATTCTAAAGCTCTTTGTGATGGTTCATACTGAGTGTCAACTTGATTTTGGATTGAAGGATGCAAAGTATTGATCCTGGATGTGTCTGTGAGGGTGTTTCCAAAGGAGATTAATATTTGAGTCAGTGGGCTGGGAAAGGCAGAGACATCCTGCATCTGGGTGGGCACAATCTAATCAGCTGCCAGTGTGGCCACAATACATAAAGCAGGCAGAAAAATGTGAAAAGGCTAGACTGGCTTAGCCTCCCAGCCTACATCTTTCTCCCACGCTGGATGCTTCCTGCCCTTGAACATCAGACTCCAAATTCATCAGTTTCAGGACTTGAATTGGTTTCCTTGTTCCTCAGCTTGCAGACGGTGTATTGTGGAGGCTTGTGGTCATGTGAGTGAATTCTTATTAATAGATTCCCCTTTATAAATATATACATACGTATATGTATGTGTGTGTGTGTCACACACACATATATGTATATAGGTTCTTAAAGGACACACACACACATACATATACACACACACACACATATATATATGTGTGTGTGGGAGTCTATAATAGTATATACATATGCTATTAGTTCTGTCCCTCTAGAGAACCCTGACTAGTATAGATTATGGTGCCAGGAGTGGTTCTAGAGGAACAGAATATTAAGAATGGAGTTCTTTTGTTGGTTTGGGGGTTTCTGGAGTTGGCTGATTAATATGATTAGACCCCAAAATGTGAAGGACTCTACTTTTAATAGTATGGTGAACACTGATAGTCCTTGGTATAAACTGTTAAGAGAGTTAGGCAAAATCAATGCATCTAACACTCCTGATTCACTGCTCGGGAGACGCATGGAGTTCAGTGACTCTATAAATAATACCTTTTACTGTATGTGGAGAACCAGGGAACATAAGCAAGGTGGTTGGCTACTCCTATGTTCCCTGGACAAAGTAATCAAAGAAAATTATGAACTCAGGGATTGTAACTTCCGGCTTCAGACGCAGGTACTGAACCTTCAATCTGCTAAGACTGTCCTGAGTGAGAGTGTTATCTCCTGTAGAGAGAGACCTGAAACTTGTGGAAAAACAGACGCAAGCTCTTATCATGAGAATGGCTGACCTGCTACAAAAGGTGCAAGCACAGCCTTGCCAGGTGTCTACTGTTCAAGTGAGGACACTGACTGGAAAAGAATGGCGTCCCGCAACTTGGAACGGGGCCATGTGGCAGGACCCTGATGAAGCTGAGGACTCTGTGCTTGTGAACTCTGATGAACCTTTTTTGTCAGAAGAAACACCTTCACTATCCCCAGTAGCGGCAACATCCCCTCCCTGAGCCACACTGCCATGAGCCTTTCCACCTGTATCAGAGGAGATAAACCCAGCGCTGCCTGAGACAACAGTGATGGTCTCCCCTGAGGCAGCTGTCAGGCAAGATAATGTTGATTCTCCCAATAGCCCTGTTTGCTTCTAGACCTATAACTAAAGTCCCAGTGGGCCCTCGAGATGAAGTTGAGAGTGTGACCCATGAGGAGGTGCGCTACACTAGAAAAGAACTGCTTGAGTTTTCTAATTTATATGAACAGAGATCTGGAGACCAGGCATGGGAGTGGTATTAAGGGTGTGGGATAATGGTGGAAGGAATGTAGAGTTGGATCAGGCTGAATTTGTTGATTTGGGCCCCCTAAGTAGGGATTCTACATTTAATATTCCAGCTCAGGGAGTTAAAAAAGGTTCTAATAGTATTTGCTTCGTTAGCTGAAATGTGGATTAAAACATGGCCGACTTTGAGCCAGCTGGAAATGCCTGATCTCCCTTGGTTTAACTTAGAGGAAGGGATCCCAAGGCTTAGGGAGACTAGGATGGTGGAGTGGATTAGTCACTTTAGACTACTCATCCCAGCTGGGAGGGTCCAGAAGATACACCCTTGACCAATGCTTTGTGAAACAGATATTTGAGGGCAGCACCTGCATCTTTGAAGAACCCTGTAATTGCTCTCTCTGTATGTCATATTTAACAGTGGAAGTGGGGCCATTTACCATCACCCCAGTGATCCATTAGCAAAATTTTTGCTTTTTGTTCCCACAACATTATGTACAGCTGGCTTAGAGGTCTTAGTTACAGAGGGGGAATGCTGCCACAAGGAGACACAACAACAGTTCCATTCAACTGGAAGTTAACATTACCACCTGGACATTTTGGGCTCCTCTTACCTTTAAGTCAACAGGCTAAGAAGGGCGTTACAGTGTTGGCTGGGGTGACTGACTGGGACTATCAAGATGAAATCAGACTATTACTCCACAACAGAAGTAAAGAAGAGAATGCATGGAATACAGGAGGTGCATTAGGGTGTCTCTTTGTATTATCATGCCCTGTGATTAAGGTCAATGAGAAACTACAGCAGCCCAATTCAGGCACAACTACAAATGAACCAGATCCTTCAGGAATGAAGGTTTGGGTCCCTCCACCAGGAAAAAACCCCATGAGCTGCTGAGGTGCTTGCTGCAGGCAAAAGGAATACAGAATAGGTAGCAGAAGAAGGCAGTCATCCATACCAGTTATGACTACGTGACCAGTTACAGAAACGAGGACTGTAATTGTCATGAATATTTCCTCATTTTGTTAACAAGATGTTTGTGCATGCATATACTTCTACTAAGAAAATATCTTCATTTTATTTCCTTTTTCCTTTATCACGTGACATGAAGATTTATTGACGTCCTATCAGCATTTAAGTATTGCTAACTTTATGTCAAAGCATTTGGGTTGGGGATTGGTATATTTTCGGTTGTACGAACGATAGCTGTATTACGTTAAATGTAATTATGACCTTATTATTGTCTTCGTTAGAATATTATGTATGATCTAAGGAGATGTGTACTGACAAGGGGTGAACTCGTAATGGTTAATACTGAGTGTCAATTTGATTAGATTGAAGGATGCAAAGTATTGATCCTGGTGTCTGTGAGTGTGCTGCCAAAGGAGATTAACATTTGGGTCAGTGGGCCAGGAAAGGCAGACCCATCTTTAATCTGGCTGGATACCATCTAATCAGCAGCCAATGTGGCCAGAAGATATAAAGCAGGCAAAATAAATGTGAAAAGGTGAGACTGGCTTAGCTCCCAGCCTGCATCTTTCGCTCATGCTAGACGCTTGCTGCCCTTGAACTAGGACTCCAAGCTCTTTAGTTTTGGGACTCAGCCTGTAGAAGGCCTGTTGTGGCGCCTTGTGATCTTGTGAGTTAATACTACATATTAAACTCCCTGCTATATATACCTATCCTACTAGTGCTGTTACTCTAGAGAACCTGACTAATACATTCTTAAAACAAATGAAAAGGGAAATATAACATACCAAAATCTATGGATACTGCAAAATCAGCACTAAAAAAGAAGTTTATAGCAATAAACACATACATCAAAAAAGTAGCAAGACTTCAAATAACTCAATGATACATCTTGAGAAACTAGAAAAGGAAGAACAAATCAAATCCAAATTTAGTAGAAGTAAAGAAAACCATAACAAAAATTAATGAAATTGAGACCAAAAATATATAAAAGATCAAAGAATCAAAATGTCAATTTTTTGAAAATATAAACAAAATTAAGAAGACATTAGCTAAAGTAGGGAAAAAATGAAAGAAGATCCAAATATGTGAAATTAGAACTTAAGAACAAGATATAACAACTGATACCACAGAAATACAAGGGTTATTAGAGATTGTGAACAACTACATGCCAACAAATTGGAAAATTTAGAAGTGGATAAATTCCTGGACACATTTAACTTACTGAGATTGAATCACAGAAAAGTAAATACCTGAACAGACCAGTAATGAGTAAGGAGATCAAGACATGAATAAAAGGTCTCCCATCAGGCCGGGCGCGGTGGCCCACGCCTGTAATCCCAGCACTTTGGGAGGCCGAGGCCGGTGGATCACGAGGTCAAGAGATCGAGACCATCCTGGTCAACATGGTGAAACCCCGTCTCTACTAAAAAAAAAAATACAAAAAATTAACTGGGCCTGGTGGCGCGTGCCTGTAATCCCAGCTACTCAGGAGGCTGAGGCAGGAGAATTACCTGAACCCAGGAGGCAAAGGTTGCGGTGAGCCAAGATCGCGCCATTGCACTCCAGCCTGGGTAACAAGAGCGAAACTCCGTCTCAAAAAAAAAAAAGTCTCCCATTGAAGAAAATATCAGGACCTGATGGCTTCATCAGGGAATTCTACCAAACATTTAAAAAACAAATACTAATTCAACTCAAACTATCCCAAAAGTTAAAGAGAAAAAAATACTTCCAAACTCATCTTACAAAGCTGGCATTAATCTGACACTGAAACCAGTCAGGAACCCAATTAAAAGAAAACTACAGGCCAATATCCCTGATGAACATAGATGCAAAAATATTCAACAAAATGCTAGCAAACTGAATCCAACAACCTATTAAAAAGTTCATTCACCATGATTAAGTAGGATTTATCCCAGGGATGCAAGGACGATTCAACATACGCAAATCAATATATGTGCCCATAACATTAACAATATCAAGGACAAAACTTTTGACAAGATTCATCATTTCTTTATGACAAAAACTCTCAACAAATTGGATCAGAAGAAACAAACCTCAAAACAGTAAAGGACACGTAAATGACAAAACCATAGCTAATATACTAATATTATACTGGTGGAACTAATATACTGAATGGAGAAAAACTGAAAGCCTTTCCTCTAAACCTGGACTAAGACAAGGATTCTCGTTTTCACCACTTTTACTCAAAAATAATACTAGAAGTTCTAGCCAGAGCTATTAGGCAAGAGAAATGAAGGTCATGAGTATGGGAAAAAAAAAAGTCAAATTATCCTTGCTTGCAGATTCTATGAACTTATATTTAGAAAAACCTAAAGACTTTACCAAAAATACTGTTAGATCTGATAAAGAGATTCAGTTAAGTTACAGGATACAAAAGTCTACATATAAAAACCAGTAGCATTTATATACACCAAGAGTAAACAGTCTAAAAATGAAATCAAGAAAGTGATCCCATATATAATAGTTATAATAAAATATAAAATACTTAAGAATAATCCAAACAAAGAAGCCAAAGATCTCTAGAATTAAAACTATAATATACTGATAAAAGAAACAGAAGAGGACACAAAAACATGAAAAGGTATTCTGTCTATGTTCATGGACTGTAAGAATTATCACTGTTAAAATATCTGTACTACCTGAAGAGATTAACAGAGTCAATGCAATCCCTATCAAAATATCAGTAACATTCACAGAAATAGAAAAAGAATCCTAAAATTTATATGAAAACATATAAGATACCAAGTAGCCAAAATAATCCTGAGCAAAAAGAACAAATGGGGTACCACACTATCTGACTTCAAACTATACTACAAAGCCATGGTAAACAAAACAGTATAGTTCTGGCATACACACACACACACACACACACACACCCCAACAGAACAGAACAGAGAAGCCAGAAATAAATCCATGTATTTACAGCCAAGTCATTTTCCAAAAAGACATCCAAGAACATATGTTGGGAAGAGGATATTCTTATGATGCTGGAACACTAGATAACCACATGTAGAAGAATGAAATTAGACCCCTATCTCCCACCACATATAAAAGTAAAATCGAAATGCATTAAAGACCCAAAATTATGAAAGTACTAGAAGAAATCATGGGAAAAATGCTTCAGGACACTAATCTGGGCAGTAAGACCTCAGAAGCACAAGCAACAGAAGCAAAAATAGATAAATGCGACTATATCAAGCTACATAGCTTCTACACAGCAAAGGAAACAGTGAACAAAGTGAGGAGACAACCTACATAATTATAGAAAATATTTACATAATATCATAATATCCACTCAACAAAGAATTAATAACCAGAATATAGAAGGAACTAAATTCAGTAGCAAGAAAAAAAAACCCCACAAAATACCTGATTTAAAAAATGGGTAAAAGATCTGGATATTTCCCAAAAGAATACAGACAAAATGGCCAACAGCCATATGAAAAAATGCTCACCATCATTACACACCAAATATCACAATGAGATATTATTTTATCCCAGTTAAAATGGCCTTTATCAAGAAAGACAAAAAAAACAATGAATGCTAGAAGTGAAGTGTGGAAAAGGGGAAACTCTCATGTATTGTTGGTGGGAATGCAAATGAGTACAGCCACTATGGAAAACAGTATAGTTTTTCCTCATGAAATGAAAAATGATCCAGCAATCCCACTGCTGGGTATATATTCAAAAAAAGGAAATCAATGTATCAAAGAGATACCTGCACTCCCAAGTTTACAGCACCCCATTCACAGTCAAGTATGGGTAGCCAAGATGTGGAATAAATTTTTGCCCATCAATGGATGTATTCGTAATAAAAATTTGGTGTATATACACAACAGAATATTCTTCAGCTATTAAAAAAAGACTGAAATCCTGTCATTTGCAGCAATATGGATGAAAATGAAGGTCATTATATTAAGTGAAATAAGCCAGGTCTGGAAAGATAAATATCATATGTTTTCAGTCATTTGTGGGATCTAAAAAAGATCTCATAGAGATATAGAGTAGGTGGTTACCAGAGGCTGGGAAAGGTAGCGGGGAGACAGGGATGAACAGAGGTTCATCAATGGGTATAAAAATACAGTTAGATAAAGGAGTAAGATTTAGGGTTTGATAATTCAGTAGGTGACTATAGTTAGATACTCCAATGACTCTGATTTGATTATTATGCATTGAATGCATGTATCAAGCTATCACATGTAACCCCTAAATCTGTACAACTATTATATATCAATAAAAAATGATATGAAAACTGGATGATGTGACAATGAGAGCATGCATGCTGGGGAGTGGAATAAAGATTGAAAAAAATTTTAAAAAGATATATAGACTTTATCTCTAAAAAAAATGACAGCTAAGGCCAGGCGCGTTGGCTCACGCCTGCAATCCTAGCACTTTGGGAGGCCAGGGTGGGTGGATCACCTGAGGTCAGGAGTTCAAGACCAGCCTGGCCATCATGGTGAAACCCCATCTTAAAAAAAAAAAATGACAGCTAAGATTAGACTCTTGAAAAAGATTGGGTTAAAATGTCTTCCCTCTCTCCCTATTAAGTTTAGAAATGCCAGCAACCTCAGTACATTAACAATAAATAAACATAAAGACAACTTAATATGAAAAACTGGTTTGGGTACAGGAAAGAACTACTTATCTAGAAACTGATTTTATTCACAAAAAAGAGACAATTTTACCATAAAATGAGATGTGCACTATTTTTTTGCAAGATCAGAGCATTGTAGATTTCTATAATTATTTTATTTAATTCCTTAAAAACAATATTCTAGTAGTGAATGTAAGCTTGCAAGAGACTCCTCTCGAGCTTGCTACAGGAAGGAAGCAAGTGTTATATATCTATACCTATACCTGAATGACAAAGGTTTGGAACCCTTTAGGAAATCCTATTTCAAATGGCTCCTTAGCTGTTACTATTACCATTAAAAAAGAAAAAAAAAAAGCAAAGCAAATCACTTTTCTCTCAGGACCTGGAGGTCACTTTTTCTGATAAGACTGGATAGTTGCCTAAACATGAAGCCTCAGGAACTGGTGCCAGAAATTAGGAAACCACTACTAGATTAAACCTTAATTTTAACTTATACATCACATGTTAAATGTGGTAGCTTTGTATATTTTTCAGTCATTAAAATATGTCCTTACACTTGTTGCTTAAAATCATCTTGCTTACTATTACACTATGCACACCATACTTTTGAGAACTGGCTAATAATACATAGAACCTGTAAAAATGCTTCACCTTCCTCTTTGTTTTGTTCCTCCTGAAAGGAGGAAACTAAAAAGAAGGCAATGAAATATAGAAGCAAAATCAGTAAATTTATGATGATCTTTGGAAAGAAAAGACATTTAAAAATAATATTCCACTTTAATCAGCAATTTACTGTATAAAATATACTACAAATTATGGCTGAGCACACTAGAAGGTACTGAAAAGTTAACAGACTATCGTAACATGATTATATGTGGTTATAATGTCATATAACATAATTTTGCAGATTAACTTTCTTTAGGGCAGAAAATACAGAAAACATCTAATGAAGCTACTTACATTTGCAGGTTTAAGTTTGTTAATGATTGTTGTTTTGCCACTATTATCTAGTCCAAGGCACAAAACGTGAACCTCCTTCTTCTTCAGGCCAAGCAAGACTGAAAGTCTGTCTAGCAATCCCATAATGTGATTCAAATATTTAGAAACCAGCTGCAAATAAGATAAAATAGTATATTACCACCCAAAGGCACCTTAAGTTATAGAAAATATTTCTATGAGTATTTTTAAAAAGTAATAATTTAAATACACATAACAATAGTGTGAAAACTATGTCAATGTAGCTTTGCACTTAGTAAACAGAGTGTAAGCTGATTACCAGAAAGGAGCCTTAACTGATACGCAGATTTGCAGCTTATAACAGGTGGCAACACAGACAATGCCTTTGAAATAACAACATTTCTCTCTGTAATTTATAATATTTAAGAAGAAAATATGGTTAGCCTCAGTATCATTTGGAGTCTGCCAATTGCGATACTTGAAAGTATGGAAGAAATAGGCTGTAGCCTTTCCAGATAATGTGAAACAATGAATGGGCAATGGGGTTCATGTAGTCTCATGCTGAACACAGAAAGTAGAAGGCAGATCAGAAAAGCCGAGAAAAACTGAGATTTTGGTTATATAATTTGAGCCACTGGTTAAAGCTTTATCAGAAGCCACCGCCATTGTTTATTTTGCAATAATATGAAGTTATAACAAATTCACTGTTTTTGTTTGCTTGCTTGGTTATTTCCAGTTTAAGTAGGGTTTTCTGTCAGCAGAAGCAAAGAATCCTGATATACTTATCCTTATTTCTCCTTATTCTTTACATATATCTTTGTGTAAGTCACCACAAATCCCTGTGTGAAGGTTATGCATAAATACACACATTCAGTTTATTGAACCTTACTAAATATCTGTTTTTTAACTGTTATTTATTGGAAACATCCTACCGTTATTTTAAAAGAACTTTATCACATTCATAGAAAAAAGTAAACACTGATTGTAGATTTTAATTTAGTTTTTAAAAATATCTTAAAAATTTCTTTGTTAACTCCTCCCTAAAGTGTTCATTTAGTTTGTTCAATTGCATTGATTCTTTGAAAAAAAAAATTCTTTCTAATGTAAACTTAAAAAAAAAATCTCTATCAGCAATCCAAAAACAGAAGTATTTGGAAGTCAAATAAAACTGCTATGTACATAAGACTTGTTATGTGTTAACTTTATGGCTGTTTATATTCATCTAAGGTACGGTGAAATTGACACTTGAGATCTCTAAACTAACCTTTTCAAAGGAGCTCACTTTGGGTCCACTGCTCCCCAAACCTTTACTTTGCAGTAGGAGGCCAGGGAGATCCCTTTTTCCAATGCCCAACTACTGCAGGAACTGCTACAATATATCTGTGTACCAAATATCTCCCACTACTTACCAAGGGTCACTTTCACAGTTCTCTAAATATTTTTATTGTCATTAAAGTCACTTATTCTCATCTCCATCTAAGGTTGCATAAGCAATCTGTTATATTACAGTTTCTTCAATACTTTTTATTCCATACAATTTCAGGCAAGGCTACATCTTGAAGGATGTGAGGCTGTAGCAACTTTATCAATAAGAGGCTTCCAAGACACCTATATCTAAAAGGAGGCTGCACAGTCAACATTTTGCTTAGACCTTTTGGGAGATAATTATGGTTAGAAATTTCAAAACTGAACTTCAGTGATACGCAGAGAAGAGATGGTGCAGTACCACACCAAATGGTGAGGCCTGTAACAGAACCACGTTTGTCTTTCTCCAGGGATGAGTTTGACCTTAGGTACTTCCATTTGTGCCATTTCAATCTACTTTTCTCCTTGTATTAGAGATTCAAATCTTATTCAGTCCATTTCTTTAAATCTCAGCTTAAGGATCAGCATTTGAAGAATCTATTTTAAATTAACCTTCTGATGCCATGAAGCAATTCACACAGACCATCTGAATTCAAAGTAAATTTTCTATTACTTTATTTACCGAGTAAACATATTGATATAAATGCATATATCTTGGTTTTCATTTCATACAATTTGGAACATATTTTAAGAAAATATGATCATTTCTCACATTTTTCCCCTCTAAGCAGCTAAAGTACTGACTGTTTAAAGCCTGATGCTTGAATATTCGTTTTTCACAGTACCTTGTATTGAGACTTTCCATCACTTTTCCATGGATTATCAAACACTTGACACTTGCTACTGAAGTATTTTGGGACACACAATTTAGAAGAGAAGGCAGTTTTTCTAAAAGAGGTAATCACATTTATTGAAGTTGCTTTATAAACAACTATCATAGAGCCTGTAAACTTCTACGTTTCTTGTAGCTATAGTTTTCCTTCCATAAGTTGACTTTCTGCATACATAAATTAATAAAAAATAATTCAAGCCACTCAACATTTATTTATCATGTCTTAAGTGTACACTGAGCGATACAATTGCTTTCTGCAGCTTTCTACCCAATAGCCATGATTCTCAACCCTGGGTTTCAGAATAAAGCTCAAACTTCCAAGCATAGCTTTTAAGGTTGTTCACAATCTGGCTCCAATCTTCGTTTCTTGTTTTTTATCTTACTGAACCCCTCTCTTTGCACACCAGCCAAATTCTATTGGCTATGGTCTGACAGACTGTTTCCTAAAGGATTACGTGCTGCCAAAGAAGTCCAGAAGAATTAGGCTGTTATCCACAGTTAACAGCTTAGAGGGTAAGCTGCAGAGACAGAGTGGTGCCCAGAGGAAACACCACGAATGATACTTAGTAAACTCTACAAAGTGTTTGTTGATTGAAATGCTGCCTACTCTTATTACCCCAAATAAATGCTCTTATTCGGCTTTCAGTTTTTGATGATGGAATTTAAATTACACTTATACAAACACACACCCGAAATACAGGTGTCCAAGTTGGGCATTGTTAAAACCCACCAACCACACAAACATTAGTCCAAACCCGTTTAGTACGTTTTCTAGGGCCTCTATTACTCACCTTCTCTTCTACTTCTTATACATTATCAACAACTAGGCGCGTGCAGTCAAAAACATGGGAAAGACGAAAGAGGAATTCTAAAACTGACGGGGGCAGATGTGGCTCTGCTTTAAAAACCGGGGTTGGGGAGATACCTGGTACTTGATGTTAGTCCGGCGGGCGCAGGACCTGGTAACAGGAACGGACGCACTCGTATCGGTCTCGGGGATGCAATTCTGGAGCGAGGGTCCCTCAGCCTTCTTCTCTGTGCCTACATAGGAAGGATGCCTGGTAGTGAGCAAAGCCTCCTCCACAAGTTGGGAAAACCCGCAGCCGCCGCAGCAGCCTGTGCATCAGTGGCGGAGCAGGCGCCTTGGCATGCACCGTTCCCTTGGCAACAGGAGCTTCTTCCGGTACCGAAGCCACGCCTCTCCGGGTGTCCTGTCGAGTCAGCCGTAGTGCCGTAGCTTCTGGGAATGAAGAGCTCCGGGAACAGGCCAGAGCAGGCCGAGGAACTATACTCTAGAGAAGAGTGCGCGCCGAGGTGGCAGGGTGAGCTGAGATTTCCTGCGCGGAGCCTCGCAGTTCCCGGAGAGGCATGCTGGGAGTTGTAGGCGCGCGCACAGCTTTCTGGGAAGCGTTGGACGTTCGCGTGTGCTGCGTGTGCGTCGCCCGGCGCTGGTCTTTCTGGGGATCCCAGAGGCCGGCGGCCCGTGTGACGCGGGGAGCGTCGTTACCTGCACCAGCGCAGCGTGATGGCAACGACTGCAAGACGCGACTTCCCCTCCTGGGGCAGGATCTGCGCCGGACTTGCCCGGCTGCCCATCGTACCGACTCTCCTCTGGGCTCTGATAGGCCTCCCAGTGAGTCCCGGAGAAGTAAGATAGAGGGGGGACTGGCGTCAAACGTCAAAAGGCTCACGCCTGTAATCCCAGCACCTTGGGAGGCCGAGGCGGTTGGATCACGAGGTCAAGGGATCGAGACCATCCTGGTCAACATGGTGAAACCCCGTCTCTACTAAAAATACAAAAAATTAGCTGGGCATGGTGGCGTGTGCCTGTAATCCCAGCTACTCGGGAGGCTGAGGCAGGAGAATTGCCTGAACCCAGGAGGCGGAGGTTGCAGTGAGCCGAGATGGCGCCATTGCACTCCAGCCTGGGTAACAAGAGCGAAACTCCGTCTCAAAAAACAAAACAAAAAAGCCAAAAGGCGTTATTCAGCTAAGAAAGTATACCTGTATCCCCTGCTTTCTAGTTGTCTGGTGTCCCGAAGAGATTTCCACCAGGCATAATCTCCTGTGAGCAGATTACAGTCTCCAGAATCAAGTCGGCAGGTGGTCAGGCAAGGCATTAATAGTCAATGAAGTTGGCCACCTTCTTAAACTGCACCTGGATTTTCTAGTCATAGTCACAAACGATCTCCAAATAGAAAATATTTAGGCATACTTTTCCCCACATCTTTTATTACTGCGCTTTCCAAAGGACGCATTACAGATGCAGTCATTTTAAAGGTCGAGCCTTTCAATCTGCCCAACCCCACTAGCCTCACCCCCAGTGAATCATCTTCATGATGTAAATGATCTTCGAAGAGGGGTTTTTATCTCTTCTTTTTGTTTTTTGGTTTGCTATGGGTGTAGGGTTTCCTCCCTTCTCCCTCCGCTCCCCCAGACCCTTTTCAACTAGCATTTTGTTTACTACACTACCGGTTCTTTGGTCTGTTGATTTATTTGACCTATTAAATAGACAAGGAGGGTGCAAAAGGAGACTAGAAGGAATTCTGTCAAGGAATATGGTAGAGGGGACGGTTGTAAGCACGTGATTATGGGGTGATTTATCTCTTGTCACTTATCTAAATTTCCAAATGTGATTGTCATATTTACAGTGAAAAAACAAATGCGGTTCTGGGTTAGTGATTGTTGCTGAAAGACAAAAACAAAACTAGCAAAGACCCTATAGATGTATATCAACATATAAGTGTCCTTGTAAAAATGGTGTATGGAAATACATTATTTCTTACTCTGGGGTCTTAAGCCAATTTACCCTTCTCTGTGCTTCTACCCTCACCTTCAAAAATATTGTATTCGTCTTATTTGGTAGTTCTGAGTATTAAAGAGTAACAGAAATACAAATGTTTGGCACATATTTATTGTTCAATAAATAATGTCCTGTCTTCTTCTGTCATGAATTTTTATTATATAAATAAAATTGACCCAAAACCTAGCTGTCGTGGTTCTTTAACTTCTGAACTTCTGATCCTGAATGCATTGACAGGGAGGTTTTGATCACTTTTCTGTGTGCCTGGGTGTCCTGACTCAATTTTAAGAGATGGAGGCTAATGTGCTTTTAGCCAGAATATAACTTTTTTTTTCTTAGAGATAGGCAGATATATTATATTTCAGAAAACTTTCATGGGCAAACTCAAGTTTTCCTGCCTGTAGCTGATATTTTCTGCCTGTAGGTTGAGTTCATCTCTTTTGGGTTAGTACAAAACATTTGGTGAAAACTGAGCATCCAACTTTTCAGGAAACCAAGGCAGATAGATAATTCTTTTACAAAATTGTAGCTAGTCAAATGGTTATCTTAGATAAGTATAGTTGACAGATGGCTTATTATTAGAGGTAAATGTTATTAAATATAACAGTTTATTCAGATAATCTGGAAAAATGTCAGCCTTGAAAATGTTAACCTTAAAAAAACATAAAGGCCACTGGATGAGGTGGCTCACGCCTGTAATCCCAACACTTTGGGAGGCTGAGACGGGAGTATCTTTGGAGGCCAGCGGTTGGAGACTCCACCTCTATTAAATATAATCATATGGTTGAATCTGCTGTTTTGGTGCTTTGTCAGCTGAAACTGAAGAGTACATTCAGAGGCTCATATATACTTGTTCCACTTGATTTAAGAAGTTCGACTCTTCATTTTATTATGACAATGACAAGCTCTAAAAATGCTACGTGATTTTCTTAAAGCTACTTAACTGTAACAGAATAGAATTTTAGGCACTTTCTTACCACTTTTAATTTCATACTGGCTTTTAGAACTGTAGTAAGAAAATTATAAAAAAGAAAAAAGATACAATGGATACAGCACTGTTCTGATTAATTCAGGATACTTTCAGTGTTATTTTCTCACCAGCAACTTTTAAAAGAATATATCCATTTCAAAAAAAAAGAATATAAATAATCCCTGATTTATAACTTAGTGTAAGTTTTTGGCATAAACCTTGGTCTAAAGCTGTGTTTCAATAGTTGATGTTATGTGTACATTTTTTTATCTGCAATTTCGTGCAGTACTACCTCTGCAAGGAACACTTTACCTGAATTTCACAAAATATTTTCCAATATAAAAATCACTACAAAAATATGTACCAGTTTTTTTAATAGTGATTTCTGTGAATTTATGTCTAAACCTAATGACATTATTTCAAAAAACTACAACTATGATATTGCATCCATAATTACTAAATTATCTAAAGAGCTTCTAGGTTTATTAGATCAAAAAATAAATTGCATTAAGTCTGCATAAATACACAATCCAAAAAAGTCACAAATTCAGCCACCAAAACTGTAACTTTTATTTGCCAATAGATATTTTAATAAACGGCTTACTCCATCTGTAAGACCCTGATAATGCCTCTTAGGAAATCATAGAAAAATAAAATACAATAATTAGTAATTTGTACGTTGTACAAAAATCTTATTATGTTGCTCAGCAGGTAGTTTGCTAAACACCATATTCTTTCAGCAAATAGATGACATATGTTATGCAATTCACCACAAACAACTCCTCATATTGAGAGCTGAGCATTCTATAACACTATTAACTTGTAAGCATGCCAGCACATGAAAATTTACATGGAACATTATAATATTATAGTAGATTTTGTAAGATAAAAATAGTACCACCTTTAAATAAGTCTGGACTACTTCACTGCTATAGTAAAGTAGATGATAGGTAGGATTGCAGTTCAATTGTTAACACCTTTTTACTTTGTTTATCGCTCTACCGTATTGTGATTACAACCGGAAAAGAGAACATAGGCTGTGTCAGGAACCTGAGTGGAAGGCATGTGTCGAAACTATAAATGGTGATAGAACACCAGGGAGAAAACATAAAACAGTGCTATACTTCCTTATTCTCATAGATGAATCTTTTTCCCCTTTTGTAAGAGCAGATGGGTACAGTGCTAAATCCTTCATTAATAATAGCTTCATGACAAGTTACAAAGATGCTTTAAAAATCATATTTGTAGTTATAGGAAGGAAAAATATTTTTAGCTGTCCTTTTTTATTAGTCAAATATAGCTCTATGAGGGATTAAATATCTCAATCTAAACAGATGTTATTGAGGCATTTTATATAAATACACTAGTTTTCATATACTTTAGGATTTGTGCTACAAAGATTTTATAACATTTTGAGTGCACTGCAATTGTTGATATCGTCTACCATTTAAAATTTGATGTGGCCATTTAAATATTTAAAGTGTTTAATCAAATACATTTTATATGTACATGTATATCTTTATATTTTTGGCTATGCTAGAACAGCAAAAAATGGAGAGCAATCTCATTCCATTATTCACAATCTAATTTCACATCAAATCCAAATAATAATGAATCTTTAAATTTCAACATACTGAATTGCATACAACCTGGAGATATACATACACACACATATATGTGTTTATGTATATAGTATACATACATATATACATATATATCTTTCTCTCCAGAAACAAAGCAGCAAACACAATTAAAAGATCATGTCTTTCCTGTAGGATAGAGAGGGGCACAATGAAAAACCGACTATATTGCCCGTGTGTTTTCCTTAAATGACAGAAGGTATTGATGTTTTCCATATGAAAACAAAATAATTTTTACTAAAAGGTTAGTTCCTGTTTGTCTTTTATTTTAAAATTTATATGGGACCTCAATCCCCTCCCAGATAGTGTAGAAAAAAGTGACAGGTTGATTAAACAATATACATCTTTCAGGATTAAACTAATTTTAATTTTGATAGGCTTTGAATTATAACAATAGCTACAAAATGTTTCTGCCTTTTAATCTGTAATAGATTAAAGTAAAGAAAATAAGTTTTTATGGTATTGAGAGGTTCTCAATCTCTCCATTATGGAAAGAATGACTCTTCTCAGAGTCCTTGGATACCACGGAATTCAAAGTTTCGGGTCTCCCAGTACGATGTCTCAAAAATATTTAATAAAGATGCCTTTAAAATATTTCATCAAATATATATTCACCTTCCTACTGTCCAGCTACTTACTATGTCTTCTCCAATCTGCACACCCTTCCCATCCTCCATATGACTTTTCTCTCATTCTTGATTAAAAAAAAAAGAAAGAAAAAAAATTACGTAGTGACATCCTTCCCTTTCTGCCACAAGTGTAACAACCTCTCTGGACGTTACACACACTGCCTTCCCTTTCATTGGAGTTCTGTATTCCTACACCTATCAAAAAGGTACCCCCTGCTTATGCTCTGAATCGCTTATCCTCTAGCTCTCAAAGCCTGTTACAATTATCATCTCTCTTGCATAATCAGTTTTCCCATCTGCCAAGCCATTTTCATTAGTAAATATGCTGTAGCATCCTTAAAAAACAATTCCCTGACTTCGGTTCTCCAGCTATTATCCCATTTCTCTTGCTCCCTTACATCAAAGCTTTCGGAGAGGTTTTGATAGATCCTGACTTCACCTTCTTCCCTTACAGCTCTTCTTAATCCATGTCAGTTAGGATTTGACTCTACTGCTTCATAGCGACTGACCTTGTCAAGGTCATCAACAGTTTGCATGTTGTGAAATCCCATGGACATTTCTTTGTTCTAATCTTGACTTCTTAAAAAGTATTTAATTCAGATGAGCAACTGCATTTCCTTTCTCTCTAGTTTACTTTATACTCCATAATTCTAGTTACCTATTTAACTATTAAACATTGGAATACCACAAGTGCAATCCTAGGCCCACCTCTACAGGCTTCTCCTAGGTGATTTCCAAACTTTAAAAACCGTGTATATACTGACGCCTTTCAAATCTTGAAGTAGTGAATCCTCCGTGATTTTGCTTGAATTACTGACCCTATCTCCTTTTTGCCTCTTTGCCTCATCTCAGTGTACCAAGAACACTGTTCTCTACTGTCTAACATCCCAAATTTTCACTCCTTAACTATTTTCCTCTGCTTGTAATTTGATTTCTTAAATGTTCCCTCTGCTTGTGATGCTCTTCCTCCAAATCTTTTCATGGATGTTTCCTTCATGCTTTTCAGATATCAGTTTAAATGTTGTGTCCTTAATTTTCTCTACCACTTAAAGGAGCCACAGTCCTGCTATGCCACATTTTAAATTATCAGCACAGCACAGCACTGTTTCTTCGTTGTGTGTCTTTGCCACTAGAAGGTCAATTCCATGAGACAGGGACTTTGCTTGTCTTGGTCACCAAGTATCCTCACGGCTTAAAACCGGACAATGATACATGGTAGTGTTCAATAAACAGTTGAACGGAGTGAATGGATTTACAGATAAATATATTTTTAAAGTAAATCAGTATGTCATTTTAAATATAGATATATTATAAAATTTAGGATTTATACAATTTTGGACCAGTAAATAGACATGATCTCCTTTAATTTGTTGTTGCTGTGGTTATATTTGTTACATAGTTTCAAGAGAGTAACACTAAACTTTGATGTTTTTAGTTGTTATATAATAGATACCTTATTACCGCATTTAATGGTAGAGTGATCAAGGTTGTAAGGTGAAGAAAAGGAGTATTTTGTTTCCTCAAAGGTTTTTGGAAACTCTGAAGAAAGTAAGCAAATTACGTGTAAATGGAGTGGCTTTTCCCTCATGTTTGAAGCATCATATTTGGTAAAATTTTAAAAACTGAATAAGCAGTAAGTAGTGATAAGTAACTATAAAAAAATATATGTTCTTTTTTTGAATTTATAACATCCAATGGAGGATTTTCATTTGTATCTCCTTTAATGGGAAAACACCTTCTCTAGCAAAATTTAGGGTTTATCAGACTAATATTAAATAAAAGAAGAATAACTTCAAAAAGAATAACTTCTAGCCACTGTGCTATAATACTTGGTTTCAACTTCTTTGAGAGTTGGAAACTTACAAGATGAGACTGAATTGAAATATAAAAAATATGGTGGTTCGTTTTTAACATACTTAAAACAACTAGAAAGAGAAGACAGTCTTCTTGAAAGAATATAAACATTTAAAGATCAAAATATATTATATCACATAAAATTAATATGTAAGTACTATATTTTTAAGCATTTAAGAGTATGTATACAATTAATATAGCTGCTTAAAATAAGGATAAATTGATGCTAAAAGATGCCTTCAAGTAAGTTCCTTTTTTATACATCCTATATATACTATTTTTACATTTAATAATGGCAGGAAAAATTCTCTTTATTATCCATGGGATAATTTATTAACACGTCTAAAGTGCTATGACAGTCCAAAATTCAATGTATTATTGTTTGAATTTTTGGAAAATTAACTGATTATATACGTTTGGAAAACAAAGGATTAATAATATGGAAATGTTATGAGTTTTGATGACTTGTTCTATTATAAAACATTTTGAAAATAAACTTTTTCCTATTTTGATATTTTGATGAGATTTCTTTCTAATTTTATATATGAATACATATTTTAACACCTATTAGTGTACTGATTTATAGTAGAGATTCCCATCCTTGAAATAAACTTTAGTTTCAAAATTATCAGTAAGAATACTATGGCATAATTTTTATTCAATCTTTTCTAACAGTTTTTAAAATGAGGTAAGTAACAATTTTAAAACAAACTCCTCTTTGTACTGTATTCCCCTTTAGTGTTTTCCTTAATTTTACTGGAACTTAGTTTGTTGCCAAGTTCTGCATTCTTGTTTTGCCTCTGATTTTTCAAAAAATGAGGTTACTCTAGCAGGTATACCATAATTAACATTTTAGGAAACACAGACTGTTAAAAATTCTTCCTTCAAAATTCAAAATTAAACTGTCTAAGTTTTCACTGTATACAAAATTAAAAGTAAGTACAATTTATGTAAAATGTCCCAAAGATATTTATATCCCATATATATTCAAGTTTTTTCAGTGTCACAATCCAAGGTCAAATGAATAGTAATGTGTCCAAAATCAATAACATACAGTAATCTTTTCCATCAAGTGTTACTGATGTTCATATTTATGAACACTGCTCAGGTATTGTGTCCTGCTCCCCCCGAAAAATGCTCCCATTTTATGTTTTGATGTTTTTTAATCTAAGAGGCCTAAAAACCATAAAATTTTAATCAAAGCTACATTTTGTTTGGTAAAAACAAAATGAGAGTTTTGCATAGTATGAATATATTAATACAGGTTTCTTCGAAGACATATCTGGCATGGGAAGAAAGAGTACATTAAAATAAACTCCAAACTTCAATGACAAACTTTTATATACATTAAAACTTACTTTCCATGCAGTGCAGCAATTTTAAAAAGCCCCAATGATTGTTTATTAACTGTATATGATATTCAGCATTGTCTTAAAAATACTATGAGGATATTGCAGTGACAGCCCTAGATAATATACCAATGAATATTTAAACAGTTGAATTTAACAATGTGCACATCAGTCACATTGACAGAAAAAAATAGCTTGTTCAGTTACAAATTTGTTAGCAAATTATTGGCCATTGATTTTTGTTATAGAACTTTCAAAGACTACAATTTTGAGCCGACTTATTTTAAAGACAAAAACAATATGATGATAAATAAAGCATGCACAGTTAAAGAAAAACTTCCTCACGACTTTAGTAGTTATATTACTGGGTATATGAGAAATCTAAAGATAGCAAAAGTTACTACTTTGAAAAATGAGCTAATATTAAGAATTGTATTATGGCTTCTCTGATTAAGTGAATGAAGACGTGTTTAAATGAAAATTTAAGAAAAACAATTTCTATCTAAATGCATACAGTTCATCCTACAAATTACTAAATGTAGAAAAGAGATTTTTAATTATAAAAATAGTGGAAGAGGAAATACTGAATAAGGTGAAGATCTTAAAAGTGTGGTGTTTGCTCATCTTTACAAATTAAGATTCTTCTCTCTATCATGATTTTGAAAAATTACATGATATTGAGTCTTTATAGAACAAGACAAATTAAGACTGTTCTAAGGTTGATCTACAAATGTGGAAAAACTTGTGAGAAATGTTTACATCAATTTGCTTCTCGTGTCAGCTCATATTTAACTGAGAAGCAAAGATATCTATCCTTAGTTACTAATACCTAAATATACAAATTGAATGGAATATATGGAAAATGATTCTCATATCCTTGGAGTTCTCTCTATAACAATGTATTATTTTGGGATAAAGATAGTTCTCATTTCAATGACGGATAATGAGATAGAGACTCTGTTGCCAACTAAATAGGAATCCTGAATTAGAGTTGTCTTCCTTTTATTATTTTGTAGAATACTCTATCTATAGTTATATCTCAGTTGTTCTGATTTGTTGAGATGTTAACTTATTATCTAACCAAAAATGAGTTTATTATGACAAATTAAAAATGGCCAGAGGTTACAAATAATGCAGAAAATACAGGTAATAACAGAGCTTTACTTTAGGGAAGATTTTCACTAATTCTGATATTTTTCTAACTCACAACTCCTGAGAAGATTGTGTTGTTAATTTACACTTTATTTTAATCAAATGTAGAAGCTACATCTTTTTTTTTTTAACACTGAAGAGCTATCTTTCCTCCTCATCTCTCAGGTGATTTTTCTTTGATACCTTTGTTATTCTTAAGAATGAATTAGTTGTGTCTAAGGGTAATGGAATTCTTTGAGACTTTATAATGAAACAAATCAAAAGTTCTCTTAATGATGTAGAGATTTGGTACTCTGATTAATCAGTGTGAAAATTCAAGCAAGAAGCTTTCCCTGTTTTGTTTAAAAGGAAACTGCTTTCAATAAGACACTGCAAAAATAACTTGCTGTCACTGAGATACACAAACTTCATACTTGACAGATTCCTTTTTAAAAGGTACAGTTTATTCATTTCATAGTGCTTTGCCTTCCTTAGTAATTGAAAAGTTTTCTCTCTTTTTTTCTCATTTTAAAATGTAATTTGGATTGATACTGGTAAGCTAAAGAAGTTCCAAATATATTCTAAAATCTCAAAATAGCAAACGCTAATAAAACAAAAACTCCTTTGAATTAAGAGCAAAGAACCCAAATCTTTACATCAAGATATAATTGTTATTTTTAAAATACATTTTATATAAACTCATTGTCAATTTGAAGCTAATTTACTACTCAGAAAAAATGATTTGTTAAAACTACATTTTGATGACCAATACCTTTTTCTAGATCTTTTAAATTCTTTTCCCAGAATATGTGTATATTATGCCACATCTACTTACAACAATAAAAGTTAATTTTTATTCTGAGAAACTTTTGAAACATCTCATCAATACATTTTTTAAAAAGTTAACAGTAAGAAAAAGATGGGGTGTTTACTTTTACATAATGTAAGATGTTTCTATCATTTTGCTTAGTAATATGTTATAGTCAGGAGTAATCAGCTATTTCCCTCGTTAAATGGTTGGAGTTTGAAAGGATTTTACACTATCATTGCAGTTCATACTTAGCATCATGTTGACCAGAGCCAGGGAATGAGCATGAACAGGAGATTACTCCACAACTGCTCTTGAAAAAAACCTAATGTTTTTTAACAGGAGGCACCTTCAAGGTAGTGAATCCATATACGAACTGATAGGTATGCCGCTAGACAATAAAAATCTGTGACTTCTGATGAGGATC
The DNA here is from genome assembly GCA_028533165.1 of Leontopithecus rosalia. Lineage (NCBI taxonomy): Eukaryota > Metazoa > Chordata > Mammalia > Primates > Cebidae > Leontopithecus > Leontopithecus rosalia. Next base: position 389,106 of record CM052665.1, read on the forward strand.
AACTCTCAATGAGGAAAACCGTTTTAGAGAAACCAGCAGGGATTATGGGGTTTTTGGGAAGAACACTATGAGAACTTTAGGTCCAAAAAATTGCAAATCCAATTCCCACTGGAGGAAGTTCCTATTTATTTCTTTATATTCTATGAAAAGTGCTATCCCCTGCTGACATGGCAACCATAGCAAACACGGCAAATAAAGCTCTAAATTATAATAATGAGAGTTACCTGAAGGCAAGGACAGCACAACCAAACTTATTTTTGTAATAAAATTTGGTGCATATAGGAGACATTCCATAGATATAAGCTGAGCTAGATAAAAATCTGTGTTGTCTTTGCGTAACAATTATAAAGGTTGAAAAATTTTTGAAAACGTTGCTCATAAGAACCAAAAGTTAGGTGACTTCAGTGCCTTGTGTTCTGGTGAAAGAATGCCATCAACTTAACCCAGTGTACTCCTCTACCTTTTGGAGTCTTCATATTTAAAAATATTAGAATATCTTGTGATTGAATGCGGAATTGGAGATTGGAAATGTTAAGATCTGCTACTGAAAGAAGTGATACTTTGCTTCTAATCTCTTTGATCCATAAAGACACGGACCAACTGTGAGTTTATAATAACAGATATTGATCTTATTTACTAATTTAAAAAAATTAATAATAAACTTCTGAAAATAAACTTAGCGAAATATGCACAAGTTTGAATAGCCGAATTGATCAAGCAAAAGAAAGGATATCAGAGGTTGAAGACCTACTTAATGAAATAAAACGAGAAGACAAGAATAGAGAAAAAAGGATAAAAAGGAATGAGCAAAGTCTCCAAGAAATATGGAACTATGTGAAAAGACCTAATCTACGTTTGATAGGTGTACCTGAATGAGACCGAGAGAATGAATCCAAGCTGGAAAATACCCTTCAGGATATTATTCAGGAAAATCTTCCTAAACTAGCAAAGCAGGTCAATATACAACCCCAGGCAATACAGAGAACACCACAAAGATATTCCTCAAGAAGAGCAACCCCAAGGCACATAATTGTTAGATTCACCAGGGTTGAAACGAAGGAGAAAATACTAAGGGCAGCCAGAGAGAAAGGTCAGGTTACCCACAAAGGGAAGCCTATTAGACTTACAGCAGATCTCTCAGCAGA
>CM052665.1:390350-430332 GCA_028533165.1 Leontopithecus rosalia
TCCCCCAATCAAAAGATACAGCCAAAACCTAACGGTATGCTACATCCAGACCCATTTTAATCCAAAGATACACAAAGACTGAAAACAAAGGGATGGAGAAAGATTTACCAATCAAATGAAGAGCAAAAATAAATAAATAAAAAGCAGGAGTTGCAATTCTTGCATCTGATAAAATAGATTTCAAAGCAACAAAGATATAGTGGTAAAAGGATCAATGCAACAATAAGAGCTAACGATCCTAACACCCAGATGCATAAGACTCATAAAGAGATTTAGACTCAATGAGACAGAAAATTAATAAGGATATCCAGGACTTGAACTCAGATCTGGAACAAGTAAACTCAATAAATATTTATAGAGTTATCCATTTTAAATACACAAAATATACATTCTCTACCTTAAATACACAAAATATTGATCGGCCATTATTAATACCCATTTTTAGAATAAAGCTACGTTCCCATTCTTTCTCCCTCTTTTTCTTCCTCTTTCTTCCTCTCCTTCACTCCTTTTTTTTTCTTTCTTTCAAAAAAAAAAAGAAAAGAAAGTCATCACACAAAATATGTGTATGGAAATATAGAAAAATTCTGGACCCTTAATAAAATCACTAGGTTGCTATGTTAACTCTAAGACCACCTACCTAGATTTTTGCTGAACATGTAATAAGCATACTGTGTCTAAGTCACTCTTACTCAGGTTTTCTATTACTTACAATCAAACAAAGCCTAATAAAGAGATACTAATAATTTTGGATGATATACACCTACATTTGCATATTTGATTAAAGTTCATGTATGTATTCATACATACATTTAATTTTTAACATTTAATATATACTACAAAACACATAAAATAGAAAAAAAAAAGAAAGAAAAAATAAACTTCCTTAGTTAAAGCAACTGAAAAGGACCATCATCATGATCCATTTCAGAATTACTTTCCAAAGAACTTGATTTCAAGTTAAGGAACAGCCAGAACCCATATCCTCTGTGAGTGTAAATGTTCTCAGTTGTGTAATAGAACCCAAAGCATTAAAGATTTTGCAACATCCCCCTGCCCCAAGCCTCTTTGAAGGAGATCTGCACAGTCTTTTTAGATTTGTGGTGCTACCTTTGTTATGCTGATAGGGATAATGTGTGATGTGATAGAAGCTGAGAGAGGAATAAAAAGATAGGATGGGGGAATTAAAAACAGGACTGAGAACGTTTTCGAAAATTTAATAAAAGAGGTGAAAAGAAAGAACTAATTCAGTGAAAATTATGAGATGAGGTTTAACTGACTGCCTTGTAGAGCAGAAATTTGGCAGGACAAGATGCCAAAATACATTTTTAGGAAATGTGGTTGGGTGATACGTAAAATAATTCATTCTTCACCATCTCTTCTGAAGACCTTCTTTAGGGCCTTTGTTTTTCAAGGATCAGATTTGGATTTGTTTTCCATTCATGGGCTGAGGTAAAGTTTTTTTTTTTTTTTTTTGCGACGGAGTTGGTAAGTTTTAAAGCTGTTGCTGGAAGGCATTTTTATTCAGGTTATACTTTAATAGATTTTAAAGAGTTATGTAGAGTGAAATAAGATGTCTTATTTTGATTATGGAATGTAGAACATTTATCACCAGTTATAACTCAGTGCAAAAGTGCCGTAATTCTTGATTAGTGTTAAACCACAAGAATTTTGCAATTTGATTGCTTTTTTGAATGATTTAAATACCTTCTCTCTCTCGATTATACATTTTTTATACATTTTTCCAAATATGAATTATATTATGAGATAAGGAGTTCAATATAGACTGAAAATTGACCATTTAGAAAATAAAATGAAAATTATTTTTTGACTGTCTGGTTTTAAAATCCGAAACACTCATTAGCATAGACGAAGATATTTAAAATAAAGTAGGTATATGAGCCTATATGCATATTTTAGGTATCAAAGATTATTCCTGAAGACTTGTGATTCATGGAAATTACTTATTTTCTTTTTATAATTAAGTTTTATGCTTTGCACATTAAACAGATTTAGTTTTATGTAAAATTTTCAAATGAATTTGGCATTTTAACTGTTAATATTCCTGGATATAATAATACTCCTGGGATCATGGGGTCTATGACTAGCAGGCAGTAAATAAATAGATATCCTTATATTTTAATATTTCTGTTTAATCTTGCACACATAATTCAATCTTGCTGTAACCATGATGAAGTTCAAAGTTACATTTAAGATTATCATGCTTACAGTTCTGAAAAATAAAAATGTAATTTAAAAGGAATTTTGAAGGGGGCATGACGTGAGAGACAAAGCAAAAAGGTCGTTTTATGATACTATAAAAAGATGCTAGAAAAAGAAAAAAAGAAGTACGAATTAACCAGATGTAACACAGGATCATCAGGCATTTTAAAGGAAAAAAATTCTTAACAGAGAACTTTAATCTTGCAATCACTGGATGCTCATCCCATAGAAATTAAATAATTTAATAGAATTTATTTCGAGGTACACAGATGGTGCTGACAGAGTCCTGTGGAAGACCATATTATTCTATTCCGTATTTTTCTAAATACCTTTTTTGTATTATAAAAATAAATATATGATTAATAAATTTAATCTGTTTTACATCTGTTCTTATTTAATATATATTTGAAGATAGGTAAATATGGAAATTTTATATTTCTTCTAAATGTATCCAGATTTGTGTAAATGGATCAAGCAAGCTGCAGAGAGTCCATGAGGGATGCATAACCATGCAGGTTGATGGCTGGAAGACGTGGCTAGCTATCTCTGGCACACTTACTTAAAGGTGATGGATTTCCCATCCCTCCTACCTTTTGTGTGTATCATAAGGAACATCTAAAGACTCTTCCTCCTAGCTGTACACGTTGGTTTTGAAATGAGAAGGATTAAGCTGTGGTAGGCAAAAACCAGAAGATAAGTCAGCAAGAGAAAATGTGCAAATATAATGGGACAATCTACAAAATCTAAATATAAGAAAAAGTTCGGCTCCTTTATAAAATAAATATACTACTGTGACCAAAAAAAATGAATTTACATAGGAATTTGAGAATGTGGGTAGGGCACCATTATCTCTGAGATCCAATAAAAGCCAATTTATCAAATCGGCATCCTTAGACAACCTACTCCGTTTTTTCCTTTCAACACATTTTACTTACTCTTCCACCTAAAACAGTAGACATTTTTTTAGTTTTACAGGGAGGAGCTGATTTTATAATTTAATTTGTTCACAAGATATAGCACTATTTTCATAAGCCGATTCAGGTTAAATCACTTAAAAATATTTACCTTTTTAAAAAGCCTCTCAGAAGATTATGACAACAGCACACCTTAGCTGTGTTCTCATTTTTATGTAATTGTTTGATGGACCCAGGTTGACACACTATGTTCGTGTGTAAGAGCTGTTTATATACTCTTTGGAGTATTCATACTTATTTCTTAGAAGGTTTGGAAAACAGCTCAGCGTGTTCATGTAACTTACTTTTGCAAAGAAAACATAAGATTTTGCTTAAACTTGAAAAATGCACCAATACCAAACGGTCAGCTAGGTATGTTTATTTTCTTGGGCCACCATGTATCTATCATAAAGTTCTGTTTGTATTAAATTAATTAATATTTTATATTAAATCTAAGGGTATAATCATGTATTTTATTCAAAGCAATTCTACTGAGAATGACTAATTTTCTCAGAGCTTTGATAATTACGTTTGCAAACTTGTGACAATGCACGAAGGGAAAAGTCATGGCTTTATCCCAAGCTTCCCTCTATGAAAACCATTAGATCAGTGAAGTCACTCTTGGTCTTTCCAGGGGCGGGTCTTCGTAAGGTAGTAGAGAAATATACTACGGTTAGTAAAAAAATAAAAATAAATAAAATTAGAGGTGAAAAGCCTTTATACTACCACCTATTATGAAATAGGTATGACACTATAAAGTTAATTTTTAAAAAATTGACAAACCCAGCCTCAGAAGATTTAAAAACACAGTATTTTTTTCTCCCTCCCTAATAACCCCCTTCTCACCATAGTCGTACCTCACAAAAATTCATTACATGATACCACTGGTCATTTCTGCAAACAGTTCTAATAATATCAGGCACCAACTGTAAAACCGTTAAAAAAATAAAGTAACAATACAACCAATAGAGCTGCCTATAATTATCTAAAAACCAAACATTTATGTCAATTTGGAAGCTACTTGACCACAAAACCTGAAAGAAAGGTCAACTAGTTCATTCTCATCTACCATCACACTCTACATACATCACTAAGGAAGCCCCAACTGGATAAATTCCTTTAGGTTAAGTCCGTGAACACTTCCCACATACTGCTTATACATCACACATCCATGCTGAGTTATTGACCATTGCGTAGCAATAATCTTCAGTGGACCAGGGTTTTATGGGCGGGTTATTCATAGAGGATTTATGTAGCATGATTTTAAAATCCTGGTTGGAAGCATAAGCATAAGTTGTGTGCCTATAGTCTGAACGTAAGACTGCAGTTTGTGAAGTGATGATTGGAGAATCAGAAGAGAGGGAAGCAGAGAGGGTATCGTCCGTTTTAGAAATGCTGAGGCACAAAGCACAGGTGCTTGTAGTCCTTTCATACATGAAAGCCCTTCTCCTGTACGTGCATCATGTGTAAACGTAAACTCTGTATGCTGCTGACTATGCGTCTCTGGTGTCCAATGAGTATGACTCCAATTCTTCTAATGTCACTGAGCGATCGAGAGCGAGAGGGAGAGAGAGAGAGAATATGAACATTTAGATCTGATAAGCATGTGAGATAAAATGAGTACTTAGATGCATTAAATAAGCACCCTGCCACAGCTGCCGAAAATGGTGTAGCTTACTTGTTGAGCAGAGATCTAAATGAGCAGCAGAAGTTTAGTCCTTCCTTTCCTTTTCTCTGGATCCACAGAATGCATAATCTCATATGTAACAATCTATATTTTTCCATTTCATACACAGGTACTTGTGCAATATTCAGATATTTCATAGGCCTACACCTGTATAACTTAGGTCATGATATACCTTTGCAACAATATTAGCAAAACGGTGAGTCTGTAGAATGGAAGGTATAGTGTGAACTCCATTTGATTTCTCATGGATTTTTGATAATCTGGAAAAAATGCCCTTATGTTGTACTATATGGAAGTGCCGTTAGTGTCTTAAAATAATGGCAGTTTAATATGGTTCAACCTAACCATTTAGTCTTTTAAGCACATGTTAAGCATTTTCATTGTACGTAGGCAAAGGACAATCTTTGAGACAGTAGAAAACGGTTGACCATTATAATATCTAGAAGGAGCTCTGAAAATGACATAATATTGCATTAATTTGATGAAAATAACAGAAATTGATTATGCAATATTAGTATACGTGAATAATAATTTGCCAAGGTAAAACGAACATAAAGTCTATGAACTGTATGACAGTAATATGTATTTTAGAAAACATTTAAAATATTTTAAATAGCTATTTGAATGAAATTTATTCTTTCAAAGAATAATAGTTAAAAGTGCAGTGTCCAACTTCCACTAGAATGATAGAAATGTGAGGAAAAGACTTGTAAACTACCTCCTAGCCTAAAGAAGGTGTTTTAATACAGCATTTGAACCTATTATCCCAGCAGGGCATCTAGTTACCTTAATAACCCTAGTATCACTTACTCAATGCTCATTCTTGAAATCAGGTCAAACGTTGTAAATCCTGCTGCCATGAAGTTATTTTTGTATTGCCCCATCTTTATAGAATCTAGCCAATCACCAACCGTGACAAACAAAGGATATTCGGTAACTTCCCCAGGGGACTCTGGCATTCTGTAAGAAAACAAAACAGAACAAAACATGGAGAGCATTTAAAGGTCAAATAAAGCAGGAATCATGGAATTTTCTTTTTCCTTTTACACTATTCTTACATCTGATGTTTTTATTTTCCATTTAAAAGTCTCTGATTTTCTATTTTATTCAAGTAAGTCACTTTAAAAAAATTATTTATCAAATCAGGCCTTACCTGATGGAACACTTTTTTCTTTTTGTGCTTTTTGCTAGTACTGGGCCTTACTGATCTTTTTTTTCTTTTTAATTTTAATTTGATGGATCTTGAGAGAACTCCACATCTTGCCAGCTCCCTTCTAATTATTATCTTCGTTTTTTCTCTTGCATAAAATTGTGTTTTGAAACTTAAGGACTAGCTCATTCCCTGTCTCCACAAGGAGAGTAACTAGCCACGGGATGCTCACTCTTCCCCTTTCTGACCTACCCCTGAATCCATGTCCTTTTCTACATTTGCTGAGATAATTCTTCTCCTTCTTTTTTTTTTTTTTTTGAGCTGGAGTTTCTCTCTTGTTACCCAGGCTGGAGTGCAATGTCGCGATCTCGGCTCACCGCAACCTCTGCCTCCTGGGTTCAGGCAATTCTCCTGCCTCAGCCTCCCGAGTAGCTGTGATTACAGGCACGCGCCACCATGCCCAGCTAATTTTTGTATTTTTAGTAGAGACAGGGTTTCACCATGTTGAACAGGATGGTCTTGATCTCTTGACCTCGTGATCCACCCGCCTCGGCCTCCCAAAGTGCTGGGATTACAGGCGTGAGCCACCGCGCCCGGCCCTTCTCCTTCTTCTGGTGAATTCATTGATCAAACTTCCATTTATTTGTTCTAAAACATTCAATAATAATTTAACTTTAAGGCTGGTGGATCGCGAGGTCAAGAGATCGAGACCATCCTGGTCAACATGGAGAAACCCAGTCTCTACTAAAAATGCAAAAAATTAGCTGGGCATGGTGGCTCGTGCCTGTAATCCCAGCTACTCAGGAGGCTGAGGCAGGAGAATTGCCCGAACCCAGGAGGCGGAGGTTGCGGTGAGCCGTGATCGCGCCATTGCACTGCAGCCTGGGTAACAAGAGCGAAACTCCGTCTCAAAAAAAAAAAAAAATTTAACTTTTGTTAAAATGTAATTTTTGCTGTCATAGAGTTCAGTTGCATGAACTGAACTGATTTACAGACATACAAACATAGGGTAATGTCCCGAAAACACAGATACTAACAAGGCACAAAACAACACAAAATCGATGTTAGGTTAGATGATTACCAAGAAAATTGATCTTAGAGGCAATGATAGACCAATCTTTATTTTTGTCTCTCAAATCTGATATAAAGGGCAGTATAAAGGTATTACTTTGTAAAGGCCGGGGTATACATGTGCTTATATATACATACATACATGTATGTATGTGCAATATGTATGAAATAGTTATATATAATAGATTAAGTTAGAATAAAAACAATAAATCTTAGAAGTTACGGTAAAAGTAACTCAGAATTGTGTATGTAAGCCATTCTGACAATAAACTGTATTCGTTTCTTTACATAATTACATAAAAATATACATTAATTTTGCATGTTTAAAAAAAACGCTTGGTAGTAAAAGTGCTTTTATAGTAATGAATGTGTTACTAAACTCTAGGGAAATAAACACATCATTTAAAGAATTCTTAGATCTGTAATTTATATTAACCAGTAAAGCAGTAACAACCTTTAAGAAAAGTTTAGTGTTTGAGTTAAATCACTATATTCTAAGTATTGAAAACCTTCCTTTTTAGAAGTGAATCATTTATTTTTATTAGACTATGGAAGTTAGTCTGGCTTTCATTTACTATGTTTTTAAAAATTTTATAAAGTTAAAGAATGAAGGAGACAATTAGAACCATAGATTTTAATGTTCGTATTTGGACTGTTTTATCAAAATGTTTTTACCATTCACATTTGAACTACTTCAGCTTTAACTAGCAATTGATAAGCACTGGGCGCAGATGATTAAGTCATGTGAAGTAACAATCTCCCCACTGTGAAGCAGAAGGGCACATACACGCTATATAACCTGGTATGGTTCTACTAATAACATGGAAATTGGGTCCTAAGGTTAATACTTAAGGTAAAAACTGAAATTTCCTAACCATCAAAATTACCCTTAAAAATCCTTTAAATCACCCTAAAGTCGCCAGCACCCCAGTGTTTTAGGAGCACAAGTTGTACATGGTACAACTCCTGAAGACTCTGAAGGGTGCCCCTTGGAATTCAGCACAAAGTCCCTAAGTAAAGGCCTAGAATTCATTTATTTGGTTTTCCTTTTATTACCACGTTGATCACCTTTTTCTAAACTGAGATCTAGCTGAAGGTGGTGAGGCGATGAACAGAGACGACAGGGTGGGGCTGTATTCATTACATATGATTGCAATTAACATAAATTAAATGCATATACCTTGTGATTGATTACACAGTACTCCGTATTGGGTCTAGTTATCCTTAGCAGTGACTTCTCTCCTTTGAAACACTACTCAATTCTATTACATTTCCTATTTGGAGGCTGTTAAGCTGCATTCTTTTGTCCTGTACTACAGATTGCAATGCTATTGCATTGTGGGCTGTTTCATTCTAATTAACATCAAAATGATTCATGAGTTTACCTAAAAGAAAGATCGGTCATGTTCAATGACTGGACATTTATCACAGCATCTACCAACAAATACTTGAATTGTTGCTGTATTTATTCAGCTTCCTAGAGGTGTTTATGGTAATGAATATTGTCAAATAAAAATTCGTATGTAAAATACAAAATAATAAAGGTCTCCATGGCAGACTGAAGCAAATTTTTAAGTTGTAGCATTTTTCAGAGTCTTCACTGCTCTAATGTGCACTGTAAATATCTAAGAGAATTCAGAAGAGTTTCTCCATTATTTTTCTAAATTATTTGAGCAGTTTCATGGAATATACCATACTTCACTGACCAAGGATAAATATAAAAATGACCAGGATATCCTTGTTGCTTATTAACATAAATAAACCCGCACATGTTAGAAAACTGAATGTCCTTTTTCAAAACAACATGACTCTCATACCTTTTAAATGCTTGTCAAAGTATTTTGTTGAAACTGAACAAAACTAAAAGAATGTATTAAGTGACTTTTCCTTAATACTCCTATGCCATTCTCCATGCACTGACATAGTCAGATGACTTCTACTTTTCTCTCCTGAGATGACACTGGAATAACTCTTGAAATCTCACAATTTCATATAGTTGGTGAGTAGAAATGTAACTTGCTAATTTTATGTCCTTAGTACAGAAAAAGGCATGGAAGGACTCTGGATATTAAATAACTTAAACGGCCTATCTCCCTTGTTGAAAAGCATCTACTATTTGCTTCCAGAATGTTTCAATACTGTAATTCCCTTTCTCTCCACAGATCTTCAGTGACCTAGTTACTCTTTGGCCTTTATACGACTGCCTTGGCAGTTGATTTAGGAAGGTCAAGGTCCTCTCATTGTTCACAGCCTCTGTGCAATAACTTTTCCTTCACCTTATCTTCTAAGGAAGTTGAAAAATGTTGCTATTTTCTGGCTTCGAAGGCTTCTGGTACCATTATCCTTACATGAATTCTCTGGAATATTGCCTAATAAACAATAAATGCCCTTTCTTATCAAACAGGTCAGGTGATAAATTTAGTCTGCTATGTGCTGAGCATGTAGAAATTTGTGCTATTTGGTGATTAGTGAATACTGCCCACCTGAGAAATAGCTCTACAGCAAAACCTGCAGCTCACATTTTAAATACATCTTATAGAATAGAAGGTCAAGGATCAACTTTTTCTCAGAAAAATGAGAATGGGCTAGAATTAGGAAATTTCATGTATAATTACGGTCAATTTAGATTATAGAAAGGGCAGGAGTATAGGTATTATAAATAATGTTACAGCTTAAGGTGTAATAAATATACAATTCCAATACAATAAAATATGTTAAAAATGAATAGCTCTGATAGAAGTCCAGAAGGTTTTACTCTAATGAGCCTTTTGAGTTCACAATAACACTAACCTTTTAATTTAGAAGATTCTTAGCTAAGTCATCAATATATTATCAATACTATCATTAAAAAGTGAGAAGTGTTTTATTCTCAAAAGTTTTCCATGTTTTATATTCATCATATAAACATAAAATAGTAATAGACATACTAAAATGATTCAAGAAAAGTTATATTTTGAGAAACACTATTGCAAGCTAAGATTCTGTTTTAATATGACACTCTCATATGCTTAAAAACTTTTCTTCTCTTACTGCTCTAATACAACTTCTTCTTTCCTAGGTCATTCATGTATATATGATTAGCAAAAATGTACAAATAGGGTCCATTTTATTTATACTGCCTTTGTTTCACATATTCATGAATGTATGCCTTGTTTCAACAGTCTTCATACTCAAATGGGTGCATAATATTCTATACGTGGATGCCTAATAACTTGCCAATTCTCTAACGTTAAACCCTTAGATTGCTAACAACATGCCTTTAGTAGACATGAGTATGTAGTCTTACAGCATGTTTCTTTTTGTGTCAGTTGATTAATTTCTTTGGGAAAAATTCATAAGACAGAAGAATTTTTTTAAAAGAATAAGTGAAAACTTCCTGATGGCAGGAACACATCTTTCTTTGTGTAGGCAATAAGACAGAAGAATTTTTTTAAAAGAATAAGTGAAAACTTCCTGATGGCATGAACACATCTTTCTTTGTGTAGGCACTCACATAACATAGAAATTCATTAAACATGTGACAACTCAGACTTGACTATTAAATTCTCTACAGAAAAGTTTGGTCAATAACATGATGGCTGATTCATGATGAATATTTTCATTTAATTCCAATAAATAAAAAACCTAGAAGAATAAGTACCTGTTGTGTAGTGGTCAACTTATTAAATGATATGCTGTTTATTTAAATTCTTCCTTGTATTGTGAAAATGTTTGTTTGTTCTGTCTTTATACGTTTCAGGTGTAGAAAGAAGCAGTGTTAGGCGGCGTTGGGTGGGATAGGGTTAAGGTTTCACCTGCAATTATAACAGGCCTAGACCCACAACAGCACACTGGCTTCATTCAGGATGGCTGCTTTTACATCCTGAAAAAGCTCCTCACTGGGTGACTCACTTTATACCACTTATTTAATCCAAGAAATAATTTTGTGATGCATACACTATCTACATACCCTTTGAAGAAAGAATTTATTTGATCATATACTTTTTAAAACGTCCTCTCTACAATTAAGCCTAACATTCAGTTTGAACACATTAAAGTAATGCAAGAATTTTGATATTTAAAACATTTTCAAAGTGTAATTTTACTCAAAGGGCTATAACATCTCAAATGCATAGAAATATACTATATATATATGGATATTTTGTGCTTGTGGGTGATATAGATTTGTTTCAAACAGTCTAACTCCCCATATTGTTAAGGACATTAATTATTTTTTGTCAGTCTTTTATTTTCAGTAAGTCTTCAATTGTATTTTTTTATTGATATGATTATTTAAATGTAATCAGGCTGATAACTAGTGGAAAATACGAAGGAATGAAAATTTCAAAGTAAAATTTAAAGTTGTAGATATGTTTGAACATTAAGAGAAACAGATGCAGAGCAGAGATAATACTTATTAAAAATCTCCCATCATTCCCAGAAGAGTACCCAGCATGTGGTTCCTACGGCCAGAGTAACAGACCCTGAACTTCAAGAAAAGCCAGCTTTTGTGAGGAAATAATCCAGGGTCAGAAAATAGGTTCCATGTTACATGCCAACTGCAATTCATTGGCAGTGGTTGTCAAAATGTTGTCATGAAAAGGATACTGAGGCAGCCTCTGGGCTTAGCAGGAAAGTGTCGTGATAATTAGCAATGTCTGCCATAGTGAGAAAAAGTAACAAAATGTATTTGCCAGCACCAGAAAAATTCAATCTACAGAAACGCCTGAGGACATAATTTCGAACTATGTTGTTACTGACATATTTTCCTCATTTCCCTGTATTGTTGCCATTACAACTTTTCTTTTTCAAGTAACGTTCTTCAAGTGGCTGGTCATTTTAGGAGGGTATTTAGGGGATATATGGACTATGTATTTTCTATTTATTCTCATGACTGAGGTCATATCCTCTACATTCTAGTATTTGCCTACTGGGACATAACATAGGCTGCTATCCGCTAAAAATTGTTTTGGGGATTTTAGTAGACTTCAACTATGAAGTTTGACTAGCCCAGATAAAAATCTATATGGAAATGTGAAAATGTACCCTCTTTCCTTGTAGTCAGATTTGGAAGCGGTTTTCTTCTTCTTCTTTTTTTTTTTGAGACGGAGTTTCGCTCTTGTTACCCAGGCTGGAGTGCAATGGCCCGACCTCGGCTCACCGCAACCTCCACCTCCCGGGTTCAGGCAATTCTCCTGCCTCAGCCTCCTGAGTGGCTGGGATTACAGGCATGCATCACCGCGCCCAGCTAATTTTTTTTTTGTATTTTTAGTAGAGATGGGGTTTCACCATGTTGATCAGGATGGTCTCGATCTGTTGACCTCATGATCCACCCGCCTCAGCCTTGTGCTGGGATTACAGGCTTGAGCCACCGCGCCCAGCCTTGAACTTCTTACTGTTAGTTGGATTTAACGTTATCATTCTGCCACATTCACTTATGTGGTATATCCATATACTCTCTTGAGTGAGTAGGAGAGAGAGCAAGCATGTTGGGAAATGCACAGAGGTTTAAATATTCCATGGGAGTGTGTCAGGCACAAGAATATCAGCAGAAAGGAAAAGGTAAGTGCTGCACTGCGTAATGAAAACCTTCTCTAACACTTTTTCAATTCAGGTACTCTGACTTTTGAGAGGAAAGACTGCAGATATAGATTTATGAAATTTCCAATGTTAGTATAAAAATATTAAATTTCCATTACGTTAGTATAAAAATATTAGATTTCCACTGTTAGTATAAAAATATTAAATTTACACTGTTAGCATAAAAATATTAAATTTACCCTGTGTTAGTATAAAAATATCAAATTTCCACTGTGTTAGCATAAAAATATTAAATTTCCACTGTGTTAGCATAAAAATATTAAATTTCCACTATGTTAGCATAAAAATATCAGATTTCCACTGTTAGTATAAAAATATCAGATTTCCACTATGTTAGTATAAAAATATCAGATTTCCACTATGTTAGTATAAAAATATTAAATTTCCACTATGTTAGCATAAAAACATCAGATTTCCACTGTTAGTATAAAAATATCAAATTTCCACTATGTTGGAATAAAAATATCAAATTTCCACTATGTTAGTATAAAAATATCAGATTTCCACTGTTAGTATAAAAATATCAGATTTCCACTATGTTAGTATAAAAATATTAAATTTCCACTATGTTAGCATAAAAACATCAAATTTCCACTATGTTAGTATAAAAATATCAAATTTCCACTGTGTTGGAATAAAAATATCAAATTTCCACTGTTAGCATAAAAATATCAGATTTCCACTATGTTAGTATAAAAATATCAGATTTCCACTGTGTAAGTATAAAAATATAAGATTTCCACTGTGTTAGTATAAAAATATCAGATTTCCACTGTGTAAGTATAAAAATATAAGATTTCCACTGTGTTAGTATAAAAATATTAGATTTCCACTGTGTTAGTAAATTTCTAGTGTGTTAGTATAAAAATATTAAATTTCCACTGTTAGTATAAAATTATTAAATGTTCACTGTTAGTATAAAAATATTAAACTGTGGGTTTCACGGCTTTTCTCATCCTCTTTGTCCCTTGAATTTCTTCCCCTCTTACTACTCTGTCAAGAGAAAGGATAGCAGCTTCTCAGGTAAGTCTTGGGGAAAAAAAGCAATTAGAATGGAATAAAAACCATGGGGACCTAGTGGATAAGCGAGTAATACCAACATATAAGTGTGAGAGAAATCTGGGGGCTTGGGGATGCTGCAGAAAAGGAGAGTGCAGATTTCATAAGAGTTGCTGTGGATTATACACCTGGACGCCTTTTCAGGTTTCAGGGATATATAGGAGAGAAGATGAAAATTCGGCGTGTGTCATGTATCCTTAATCCAGCATCACTCGGGGGAAACGGGGCTCTGTGATTTGGGAGACAGAGGTGCAGTGTCTCCGTTTTATGAGCATGAAACCAACCAGGTGTTCTTTAGCTAATATTGCTATCCTTCATCACCATGTCTTCGTCCCTAAACAGTCTTCGTTCTCTGGAATCAGGAAGAGGGTGGGTGGGAGGTATTGGAGGTAAGAGGGTGGAGCAGGAGAACCCATCCAGGTTGCTGTGAAAATTAGAATGCTGGTAAAGGTTCAGGCGTGTGAACCTTAGAACACTGGTGGCTTCTGTTTCGCAAACAAAAGTATGTAATATTAACGGCAAAAGCAGTCACTCGTACGCCTTTGTCACAAACCAGGACAGCAAATCAGTCACAGAAACTACCACTTGGTTTCCCAGAGATGAGACTTTAGAAGTGAATCAAGCTGTCAGGTTTCTGTAAAGCACCCAGCTTTCGGCCTGCGTGTGGTAGTGATATTACAGAGCTGGCCACTCACGGGCCTGTTCCGCTGGACTGCAAACCAGCCCACTAAATCTCAGACCTCTGACCCTCAGACACACCCTCTCGTCTTGACTTGACCTCTGCATCCCATCTTACGTTCTTCAAGAGTATTTTCCAAATAGGATGATCATTCATAATCTTGAAAAAGCAGAGAAGAAATTGCTTTATCTGCTTTTCTTCAGAAAGAAGGTTCTTACTGCCTGCTTCTTTACTTAGAGCACAGTCAGACAGCTTTGTCGATGGGCACTGGTTGTGGAGGGGCCCAGACTAAAGGATTTTGGTATATGGATGCCAGTATCCTCCTCCATGAATGCAGACTCACCACCAGCTCTTTCTCCTCAATATTATAGCGTGACCAAGTCCCCTCAATAACACATATAAGAACAAAAACCAAGAGACATTTCCTTTATCTACTTTTCTTTCTCATCAGAGACAGGTTTCTTGAAAGAAATTGGTACTATGCACAGCTCCTTTCTTGACCTCATATTCGCTCTTCCTCTGTTGTAATGTGTCTTACACAACTTGATTGAATATGGTGCACCAAAGGTTGTGCACGAACAACGGAACGTCTCATTGCTGACTCCAATGGAGACATCGCATGTTTTACTTTACTGCAATTTTGTGAAGCCGTGGACATTACGCTCCTTGAAACTCTCTCTTCTTTTGCCTTCGACAATACTGCTCTTGTCTGTTTTCCTGATTACCTGTCTGCCTTCTCTTTTCAGCTTCCTTTGGTAATTTTTGTTCAGTTCATGTCTTAAATTAGAGGGTTTCATCCTTTTCCACGATTTATTTGCATTCTTTATCTTCTCTGTGGGCTGTGTTAACTACATTTAAAGCTTCAGCTCCGATCTATATGCCGATGATCTTCAACTCTACGTCTCTAGCCCAGATCTTTTTACCTGAGGTTCAACCTATAAATATAACCGTCTAGATGTCCCACGGGCACCTGCAACTCAGCATGCTCAAAATAGTCTCGTTTCTATTCTGAAGACTTGTCCCTCTCCCTCTATTTCTGTGGAAATACCATCAGCCAGCTTGTATAAGAAAGAAACTTGACAAACATCTTTGATTTTTTTCTCCTCCTTCCTCCATATTCAATCGGTGACTAAGATGTGTTGGTTTTCCTAATCATAAATGTTATTATTATCACTTATTGTTAGAATAATAACAAAATTCTCTTATCTCCAGGCCCCCAAGCTCATTCCCATATCAGAACTCAAGCCCTGATCTTTTCTAGATTTCGTTGCTGAAAATGTAAAACCATCTCTGCCTCCAGTGTTGTTCCGTGTTTTGCACACACAGTATAAATCATCCCTAGAGCGATCTTCCAGAAATGCACATGTAATCATGCTATTCCCTTGCTTGAAATCCTTCCATGGCTGTCCATTGCTTTCGTGATAAAACTCGAAGTGCCTTTCCTTCCCTTACTGCTTCCTGTGCTGGACTTCTTTAGGGAAGATGGGCCAGAGTCATAGTTTAATCTCTAGCTATTTCATGCTTGGCTTCACTTTACTGAGGCTGCCAATTAGTGATTTAGAGGTGAACTCTTCAGTGCTCTGCTGTGAACTGAGATCTGTTTCAAATAGTCCTTGAAGAGTCTAGGCTTTATTGTCACTGTACTGGCTTTAACCTGTGATCTGAAGTCGAATGTCTGAATAGCCCCCAGCCATCCCCTGAGTGAAGAAAGTGAGCTTTGGATATGCTTTGGTTATTTCTAAGTCCAATTTATTCTAAATAAAGAAATATGTTTTTAACTTAATGTTAATTAAATGTAATATTTTCAGATATAGATGATAGTCCTTTTTCCCCCTCCTCTTCCTTTTATAATTGCTTTTCACAGGGAGGTGAGCAGATCTTCTCAAGTCTACTGACTTTTACAAAATGGTGTATGAGTGCCTCCATTTTCTTGTCTTGCTATCTGTTCTTTTCTGGTTTTAGGAATGCAGAGTAACAACAACCAGCTGTGATCATATCAGAAGGAAATATCCTTCCTCTGGGCTGATTCACAAATTGCCCCTGTCTGGCTTGCCATTTCAAATTGAGGAACAGAACATAGAGTAGGCAAGAAAATTAAAGGGGCTGCACACACACACGCACACACACAGTCAAGCATATGTACACATACGTTCTGCTTCTAAAAGTAAGGACGTATCAATCAATTTAAAAAGGCTATGTACATAGTAAAGACCCAACAGAAAAAGATATAAACAAAATAATTCAGAAAAATTAGAGAGAGAGCAAAGAGAAAGGGAATCTGTTATCTTGTTTAAAAAGAGTCCATTTTTACTTTAATGTTAATTATTCTCTTTTTCAGCTGTAAATGAAATATGGTTTCTACCAAGTCAACAACTAGACAGTTATCAAGGCCATTTTTTTCCTTTCTAAATGTTATTCTTATCTATAGCCTGAAAGAAATTAAACTCTCAAGAGAAAAAAAGTAAATATTATGCCTCTTACACAAGGATGTCCTCCACCAGGGTGTGAAGGGCACTGGGATTTCGGATCAGTTTGTCAAGGAAGCTGACGATGTCAGTAAATTTTGGTCTGTGATTTCTCTCCTTCTGCCAGCAATGGAGCATCAGTTGGTGTAGAGATGCTGGACAGCCCATGGGTGCTGGAAGTCTGTACCCTTCTTCAATGGACAGAATGACCTAAATGCAAACATATACAGATTACTCTCTTATTTTTATGCAATAATACATATGCTATGTCATAATTTCTTTTTATACAAGCAGTAGAAGCCAAAATAATGTTAAGAATGAGCACTATGTGTGAGTACAAGGACATAAGGAAGGATAAATACAAAAGCTGTGAACAAAAATTTCAAGCAGCTCTGAAGCACCTGTTCACTCCTGTGAAAAGAAAATACGTTTTAAACATGTGCTACCAGTATACAGGAGGTTAAGTTCATTACAACCTTAAGAAGCAATTTTTGGGTGTGACTTAGCTGGAACAGCTCAAAATCCAGTTAGAACGTCAGGAAGTCAGTATTGTGATTGATGCATTTAGTGCAAATCACATACAACAAATGTCTTAAGTAAAAATTTTAAGAAAAAGTCTGCTGAAGCACTGATTTCCTGAGCCATGTTTTATCCTTTTATAATAATGCCATTGTGTTTTCTGTTTCTAAGCATCATCCTTTCTTTTGTCATCTTTGATTTAATTCCTACTCTCTGACATTTCTCTTTCCTTTAGTCTGACACTGACCTGATTATGAAGTCACCCTCCTATAACTCCTAAGATCATTTAATCCTTAAAATGCTATCACTGGCTAGCTTAAGGCTACAGGGAAATGGGAGCATTAGCTTGAGTATCCTCTGAGGCAGTGTGCCCAGGCGGAACTTCTGTGATGGCAGAAATGTTCTCTCCACAACATGGTGGCGCCCAATCACACGTGGTTAGTGAGCACTTGAAATACAGCTACTAGAATGGAGAAACTGAATTTTCAACTTGTTAGTTTTAATTAATTTAAATGTATATAGCCACATGTGGCTAATGGCTATGGAACAGTGCAGCTGTTGGGCAAGGAATCTGCGTAAGAGACCAAACACTAACAAGGTAATAACTATTTTTCTGGTACTTAGGAAATCACAAAACAAGGCAGGAAATTCATGTGGTTAGTTATGATCCACCTGTGAAATTCCTAGCAACATGATAATACTGACTCTGAATTTATGTAGCCTATGTTTTTATAAGTTCAAATGTACTCATGTGGATATTTATTTATTCATTTATTTTTGAGACGGAGTTTCGCTCTTGTTACCCAGGCTGGAGTGCAATGGCGCAATCTCTGCTCACCACAACCTCCGCCTCCTGGGTTCAGACAATTCTCCTGCCTCAGCCTCCCGAGTAGCCGGGATTACAGACACGCACCACCATGCCCAGGTAATTTTTTGTATTTTTAGTAGAGACGGGGTTTCACCATGTTGACCAGGATGGTCTCGATCTCTTGACCTCGCGATCCACCCGCCTCGGCCTCCCAAAGTGCTGGGATTATAGGCGTGAGCCACCGCGCCCAGCCTCATATGAATATTCTCATCTCTGGGAAAAAGACAAAAAGAAAATGTTTATTGTCCCCATTGTTGAGTTTGGAAAACTGAGGAACAGACTAATAGTTAAAGACAGGCAAAATTTAACTTCCCCAGGCCCTGTCTTTCTCA
The DNA here is from genome assembly GCA_028533165.1 of Leontopithecus rosalia. Taxonomy (NCBI): domain Eukaryota; kingdom Metazoa; phylum Chordata; class Mammalia; order Primates; family Cebidae; genus Leontopithecus; species Leontopithecus rosalia. The sequence continues at coordinate 408,937 of CM052665.1, forward strand.
AAAAAACAGAAATATAAAAATGCAATTGGATTTCTTTTTAAATTCACACTGTTGAACATGACTGTAACATATTCTTAATTTATGTTAGAGGCTGTTTGTAAAAAAGGAACAGTAATATGTCTTCAGGAACCTCTTAACTGCCGAGTTTTAGCATTTTTAGTAATAGGGATTTTTCATAATCTCATCATCGTCTTCTTGATCAGACCACTTTAGCCTGTCAGGATGATAGACTTTTTCTGTTCATTTTATATTTTGTTATTGAACAGGATTTTTCTCATCTGTTTTCTGACTGCTTTTACCACCAACTAGGTGTGGATTTTAAGACATTTTGTTACATGTTCTATTAAAGGAGGATGCGTGTAACATACTTGCAATGCATCAAAACTACTGTGAATAGCTTTCTAGAGAAATAACTGAGAAAAACAGGACAGAATTCCATTATAAAATAATGTTGAAATCCCACTCTAGGCGTGCTTCATAGTCAATTTTCCAGTTATCTAATTATAAATGCATGGAATAAAAGAGATGACAAGTGAGGTTATATTCTTAGGAAAAAAAGTAGCTGCCTTTATTGAGTATCCACCATGTGCTATGTGCTTTACATATTTTTTTTCATTTGCTGCTTAAAATTGCTCAACATGGTAGATATTATTATCCCCATTCCTTAAATGAGAAAATTTCTACTCAGAGGAGTAAGGAAAGTTGCCTAAATTCACATGGCTAGTAAGTGGCAGGGTTGTAATTTGAATGAAATTCTTTTTAGCTTACAGCATTTTCCTCTGACCTCTCCCCAGAACTGCGTTTTTTTCTTTTTATTTTTTTTTCAGAATTGCGTTTTAGTTCTCATGATATAACATCTTCCTCTTTCCAATTTCTTATCACCCAATAACCCAGTACAATTTTAGTAGTGATTACCATGCTATCTTTTGTCATAGTATCTGCTATTTAGACTTCAATGCTTTTACTTGGATCATAGGTTTAATATTCTGCGTAAATAAAAAATATTTATTTCATAGTTTGCAAAATATAATCTAAAACTTAGATTATATTAGTAATTATATCTAATTACTAATATATCTAATTACATATAGTAATTACGTATATCTAATTACGTATATACTAATTACGTATATCTAATTACGAATAGTAATTTTTTTTTATTTTTAGATTGAGTCTTGCTCTGTCGCCAGGCTGGAGTGCAGTGGTGTGATCTCGGCTCACTGAAACCTCCATCTCTCAGGTTCAAGCGATTCTCCTGCCTCAGCTTCCAGAGTAGCTGAGACTACGGGCATACACCACCATGCCCAGCTAATTTTTGTATTTTTAGTCGAGATGGGGTTTCACCAGGTTGACCAGGATGGTCTCAATCTCTTGACTTGGTGATCTGCCTCCCTTGTCCTCCCAAAGCGCTGGGATTACAGGGGTGAGCCACCGCGCCTGGCCATAGAGTCATTTCTTAATGCCTCTGAGTCTTGTGCAGGTTTCTGTGATTGCATCCATGACAGTGTACAGTAATTTTTTCATCTGCCTTTCCACTAAGGCTGTACACACCTACAAGCAGGAATTATACCTCTAAATTTTCTATGCTTATCATTTAGTATATTGCCTGACACATTAATAAATATTGTTGACCTTGCCATGACACAAAATTTTTGCATTTGCCTTGATAGATGAGCAGATTCTTGGAAAACTTAGTGTCTCAACCTATTCAAAATAAATTCTAAGTATAAGCATGACAGCATTTGAAGTCCTCGCTGAAGGATGTATTGATTTTAAAAACTGCTGCATCAAGCAGCCTTGTCCAAAAATGATTTCATAATCTCACTCTGGTTTTCCTGGATAAGGAGCCAGATGAGACTGGAAGCTTGCTCTTCTCTGAGGTAAGTACTTGACCAAAACCCAGCTTCCTGTAAGACTTATGGCTTCCGCCTCCTGTCCAGAGGGTCACTGTTTTCCCCTGGTCCCAGATCCTTAGCTTCGGATGAGTCCTGTGGACAGTGGCATCCGAATCTGGATTGCTTATGCCTCTTGACAGAGTTGCTCTCCTGCATGCCCTGTAAGAGCGACGAGAGGGTGGGTTCCCTTGCCTGGAAATTTTACCCACAGCGTGTCCAGTAGAGAATGTGGTCCTGATCCTTTTACCACTGTATCTTCGTTGCTTTGAAGTCTATTTTACAAAATGCGAGAACTGCAACTCCTGCTTTTTGTTTATTTCTTTATTTTTGCTCTCCATTTGGTTGGCCAAAGGATCAATGCTAATGATCCTAACACCCAGATACATAAGACCCACAAAGAGATTTAGACTCAAGGAGACAGAAAATTAATAAGGATATCCAGGACTTGAATTCAGATCCGGAACAAGTAAACTTAATAAATATGTATAGCACGCTCCACTTTAAATACACAAAATATACATTCTCCACTTTAAATACACAAAATATTGATTGGCCATTATTAATACCCATTTTTAGAATAAAGCAATATTCCTGTTCTCTCTCCCTCTTTTTTTTCCTCTTTCTTCCTCTCCTTCTTTCCTTTTTTTCTTTAAAAATAAATATATATATATATATATAAAAAAAAAAGAAGGGAATGTGGTCCTGGCCTCTCCATGGGGACGGTGAGAGGGTCAGAAGACTCATGACTTTTCTTCTTGCTGACCTGTGGCTTTTCAATTTCCTCAATTCTTTAACTTGTGACCTTGTGAATTCTGTCTTGAGCTCTGGCTCATGACAGGTGCCAAACACAAAGGGACCCATCTTATAGGAAAACTGTAACAATATCAACAACAGTGACAGCGATAAAAACTTGATAGCAAGTATTGGGAGCTCTTAAGTATTTTCAAGGCCAGTTCTAAACGATGTTTGTGTGTTAATTCTTTTAATCCTCACAATAACTTTATGAGGTAGGTATAATTGTTATCTCCATTTTACAGACAAATAATCATGAAGAGAGGTTTAACTTGCCCAAGATCACACATCTGAAAATTCTGCCTTCAAAGATAGAGAAGAAATTTATATTTTTTAAGTAATTCACAAAATTTCTTAAAAGATATATCTTTGTAACAGATTTTTAAATGTATTCATCCAAACAGATAGATATTAAACACTTAATTGTACTACAGATCACTCTGTGTTCAAGAGATAACATAGTAAGTCAGGTATATCTCGTCTTTAAGTAATATAATATCTATTGAGAGTGACCAGGGACTATGGATATGAGAAGTGCTACACAGAACAGGCTGTTACGGGGCATGTGGGAGAGGTACCCAACCCAGCTTCAGGAAGCCTTCCAGGAGGTGACTGAACTTTAGAGGAAACGTAAAAGGATCGAGTGGGTGGGTTCAGGAAAGGAGATGTGATTAGAGTGCAAGTAGATTTATGTGGCCAGAATATAGTCTTCGAAGAGAGGAATGGTGAGATTAGAGGTTGGGAGGTTAAGTAAAATTATGTCAGACTTTATGCAATGGGGAAAAGGATTTTAGCAAGTACATTTTATTAGATTTCCCATTTAGAAAAGCTCACTGTGCCTGCAGTGTAGAGAGTACACTGGGGAGTCAAGGGATCCAGGAAGGAGCTTTGCAGTGATCCAGGTCTTAGTGGAGGCAATGGTGGTGTTCAAGAGGTGAACTGATTGGACAGGGCTGGGCTGAGATTAGATGTGTCAAGTAGAGGGAGGACAGGAGACAAACAGCTTCTAGGATTTTGTCTTCATCAGCTGATAATAAGAGAGGACAGAGGAGAAGAAGCAGTTCTGGGGCTGGGGTGATAATGAGTCAAATTTCCTATGAGCTTTCTGGTTTCAGATTCAACATATATACCTTTGAGAGTTTATTATGTGTCAAGTTCTGAGCTAGGTGTTTTAACACAGTTTACCCAATTTAGGTCTCAAAACACTTTATTATTTGAGTAGGATTATACACATCTTATAGGTAAGAAAACCAAAGCTCAACCTGATTAAAAGATTGGGCCAAGATCACATAGCAAGTAACTTCATGAATAATACGTTAATATTATCATGGTAGCCTCCAGATCACAGTAGTGGTGGAGAAAATCTGTCCTGAGTCTTGTACCCCATCTCTGGCTCATTCTCCCGGAATTACATCGTGAGATGTCTTTGTGTGACTCATAGACTCTGTGCTTTCACCATCACCTATCTGCTTATGACCTCCATGTCTGCAGCTCTAGCTCAGCTTTCTCTCAGATTTCGATATTTATCACCTATAGGATATATCACTTCATAAAGGTGTCTTGGATTTGTTTTGTGCAAAACTAAACCCACTCCTGCTTTGGGATTTTTGTCCTTTGGGAAGGGCACCACCATTCTTCCAGTGATTCGAGTCAGTGGTCAGGGAGTCATCTGGGCCTCTGACTTTCCTGTTGCTCAAAATTAACTCATCATGCTGATTCTACCACCATACAATTTAAATCTGTTCCATTTTTCATTCTCTCTTCAAATGCTTTGTTTCCCATTTCGATCACTGCAGAGGCCTCCCCACTGGTCCGCCTGCTTCTCCTTTTCCTCCACCAATCATCCCCGCAATGCAATGAAAGGAATCCTGCTGAAGGGGAACTGTGATCCTGCTCCTCTCACTCACAAAATTCTGCAATGGCTCACCATGTGCCTGGCTGTCAGTCCGCACCTTTGCCGCGTTGCGTTTTAACCTTGGCTCCAGGCAATACAAAACATTTGTAGGCTCAGCTTGGGTTAACTGAGCTCCTCCAGAGCAGTGACTGTTTCTTTGTTTCCAGAATCTAGCACAATGCCGTGTCAAGTCAAAGAATGGAGTGCCAATTGTCAGATATGTGAACTATGAAAGCTGAATTTTCAGAGAAGCTTGAGAAATCCTATATTAGCCTTTATCTTCATAAACATTTCCTTTGTGGAGAGTTTTGCTTTAGAGGTATATTCTGATTTCCTAATTAAGGACTGACACAGAGCAGCATATGGGGTGCTTTGTCTAAAAGATTAATTGAGGTTTGTTGTTTTAGGATACCAATGGGTGATAATTAACTAGAGGGAATTTTGTAACAGTTTGGTTTTATGATATTCGTAGGCTGTCATCCTTTGGGAGAAGAGTTATACAAGGTTATACCCTTATTTTAAAATGTAAGAAGAAAATTAAAATAAAATGAAAAACTATGAAAATGACTGCAATGATAATTTTTATGCAAAGTTAGAAGGAATTAGATTCTGTCATAAATTATTATCTAAAACCTGGCTGCTTACTCTAAATAGATCATACCGGTTTCTTGCTCACTGATACCACAATTTTTATTTTTATATTTATTTATTTATTGATTGATTGCAGTTTAGGTTTTGGGGTACATGTGCAGAACATGCAAGATAGTTGCATAGGTACACACATGGCAGTGTGTTTTGCTGCCTTCCTCCCCTTCACCCACATTTGGCATTTCTCCCCATGCTATCCCTCCCCAGCTCGCCCCCCCGCTGTCCCTCCCCTATTCCCCCCAATAGACCCCAGTGTGTAGTACTCCCTTCCCTGTGTCCATGTGTTCTCATTTTTCATCACCCGCCTATGAGCGAGAATATGCGGTGATACCACAATTTTTAACAACCTAGAATCAACAGAAGGCCTAGTGTGGCCTCATGGTAAGGCTGCTCTGCTCTGGCCGAATCTGATGTGTTTTTCAACTTTCTTGATAGTTTCTGAATCAAAGAAGGCAATGCACATCTTACAGTAAGGAAAACAAGGAATAGACAGTCATTAAGAAGATATTGAGATATCTCTGAACAATACTGTTGAGCAAGGACTGCTTAGACTCCATAAAGCATATCACATTTCTATGTTGTAAGACTGCTAAGTATCTTCAAAAGAGAAGCACATTGAATTTAGTTATTTATACAGTCTTTTAAAAGAAACTGCCTCAAAATTTAACAAGAGCTGAAATGTACACTAGAAAATGGAATGTGAAATGATTTTATTTTTACCTTCCTTCTAAATATTCTTCACATCTTTGTGGAAAATCTATAATTTCAGGTAGAAGGGGGAGTGCAAAGCAGAGAGTCACAGTCTATACTTAGTCTTTGGGAAGATAATTACTTATACAGATTAGGATATTTATGCTCATAATACAGGAACACAATGTGTTTTTTTGTTGTGCAATATAAAGATTGTGTCTACATAGAAAAAAAAAAGAAAAAAAAGAAATGAGAGAGAGAGAGAGAGAGAAAGAAGGAAAAGAAAGGCAGAAGGAAAATTGTTATAAGTAAATAACACTTATACTTTTAAACTCACTTTCTGTTATGGCTTGGCTGTGTCCCCACCCAAATCTCATCTTGAACTGTAGCTTCAATAATCCGCACATGTCATGGGAGGGACCTAATGGGAGGTAAGTGAATCATGGGTGCGTGTTTTTCCTGTGATGTTCTCGTGATAGTGGACAAGTCTCATGACATGTGATGGTTTTATAAAGGGCAGTTCCCCCGCACGTGTTCTCTTGCCTGCCACCATGTAAGACATGCCTTTACTCCTCTTTTGTTTTCCACCATGTCTGTGAGGCCTCCCTAGCCATGAGGAACTGTGAGTCCATTGAGCCTCTTTCCTTTATAAATTGCCCAGTCTCTGGTTATTTCTTCATAGCAGTGTGAAAATGGACTAATACACTTTCTCATTCAATAGTTTTCAATATTCACAATGCATAACTCAGTTAAAACCAATCAAATACCAAATGAAATTCAATACAGTAATAAAAAGAATCCTAGAAAAAAGGGGTTACAGTGAGGAAATATTTAGATACAGGAAACACTTTTTTTGGAGGCTAATTTGTTATTTAGCCTAAGATTTTCTTAAGATATTATTCTTAGCTTTAAGATTAAAAAAAAAAGCTTCCTTAAAATCCTATGCATAAGACAATTCTCCAATCTTTCTTTTTGGAAGTCACAATAGCATGTCAAGGACCTATATAAAATGAAAAGTATTTGTCCTTTAGGAGGTCTCCTTTATTGGGATAGTTAATGAGTTGATGAAATGAGTATCAGCGTGTAGGACTCTCATAGGTTAAAAAGTTGTTGATGACCTATTTATCATTTGAAAAATCTTTGTCCCTAACAGTTCAAAGTCTGATTCAGTTGTAAGTCATGGAAGAAACATTAGTGAAGGAGTTGCTTGAAACCACAATGAAGTCCTCAGCTGTCACTAACCAAGCTCTGCCTTTGGGCAAGTCTCTTATCTCTTCATTGATAAAGAAAAGAGGACTGGACTCTGCAATAGTACCTTTCACCTCAGAAAGCTAGGTTTCTAGTCATTGAAACCAAAGATTTAGTGTCTAGGGACTTTGGTAACATCTCTAGATTTGGAGTTTCTGTAAATTTAATTCAGGATTTGGCCTCCATTCTAGTGAATATTTCTCACAGAGTTCCAAGTCCTTAGGTGTACCTCTATACTGAGACAAAAATAGAGACAGAACCAGAGTATATCCATGTAAAGTAAAGCTAGGAAGATTTGGGGCACCACAGTATTTCTTACTATGCTGGTTCCACGGACAACAAATTACATTTTTGAAAATGCAGTGACACATTCCAAATCTACTTTTCTGAGCCTATTTTTTTTTTATTAAGATGCCAATGTTCTTAAGACTCAGGGCCATTTCCCAAGCACTCTCTGGGAAAAAATGAGATTTCTTCACTGGTGTGTCATTTTGACTTTAGAAAGATAGTAGATAACTCTAAATATTATATTTCCTGGGTCCACTAAAAATATCTAAAAGCTGTGGAAAAAGAGGTTATGACTACAAAGAAAATGGAAATTTGAAATTTCTCTCTTTGTAAAGGCTCCAAAGAGCATAACAATGAATAAAAATCGTGAGGTCTAAAGCTAGTAGGTATATTTCTTTCAAGTAGAAATGAAAGGTATAATTAATTTTTTATAAAAACATAGCAAGCATATACACATTTTCTACTTTTGTGTTCATTGAAAAAAAATTTCCCTTGAAAGTTATGTTGTGGTAGTGTCATATTGCTTACTGTTTTCCTCTCCTTGAAACTTAATTATTTGAATTATTTATGATGGTGATTGATTACATCTCACAATATTCCCTTTTATTCTTGTCTCTGTAGCAGACATACATCGTACTTATGTAATTAGTATGCATTTAATTAAAATACTGCAATAGCGTATTTACCAATAGCAGGAATTACTGAAAAGTTGGGAAAAGAAAGGCCTTTTTAAAAATTCCTTTGGTAGAATATGTATTCAAATAAATGCAAAAATTCCTATGTAATATGGAAGTTTGAAATAATAGAAATGGACTTTTAGCAATTTCTGTGGTATCTTGCACAGATCGTTACACAAGGACCATTACATAATAAAGTAGAGTTTGGAAAATCTAATCAGAGACAAAACTTGGAAATGACTGGCTTCTCTGCATCATAAAATCATGCTGCATTTCTAGGTAAGTGGATTCAACACATCCACCATTCTTGGCTGAAGTACTGACCCATAATTGAGAAAGTTTACAGAATTATAAGGACAAACAGAAAGTACAATAAAAGGTTATTTTCTTCCTCCTTAAATCTGGAAAAAACGAATCAATTCACCTAAGATCAAAAGGTTGTTTGTGACCACATCGCCGATAAAAGTAAAATTCTAATGATAAACTCCATTTTTCCCCCTCAGGTAAGTTTCAGAAAGCAATCTAAAGCAAAACTCATTATTATTTAAAAGCATTTGAAAAGCAAGGAGAAAAAAATAAATGAAAACAAAACACTGAGGAAGCATTCTATTTCCTAGCAAACCTCAAATGAGATGCTCCGTGAGAGCAGTTTTCTTTTTGGGAAACGGAACTCGTTTGGTAGCTAGCATATGCCTAAATGATGCCATACCCAGGAGGCATTTCGGCTTCAAACTGCTTCAAGGTGATGTTTATTTTTTAAATGTGTCATGTCAGGGGAAAGAAACAGAACCCAAGACTCCAATCTTACATTTAGATCATTAGCTTGAGCTGAGTCGCCTCTCATTTAAGAGGTGCTACTTTTTTCCCTACATTTTAGCTCTATGGGGACTTGGTTATTTAGTGTCTCCTGCTGTTCACATTTTGCTTCCATTTTCTTCTGTCAAGTACATTGCATGCTGTAAGTGTTGGAGGGAAGAACCGCAGTGCCCTTGTGTTATCTCTGGAGCATGTGTAGCTCCAGCATTACAATAGACTTCCATTAGGTAGTAAATACTAATTATTTTGAACTTGGATGAAAATAACATGAAACATTTCCCTGAAATACCTTATAAGAACAGAAAAAATATCTTCATATGCTAGAAAACAGCAAGGAGCTATATACTTTCAAGGTACTTGTGAAATGTTTTCGGTAATGGGCTAACTATGTCAATCTTTAAAATTTGATTCTAAGCGACTGCCTTAAACATTTTAAAGAAATATAATAACAATATGGTACATTTTATAAATTTTTAACATCAAGACAAAAATCCTGCAGAAAAGATTTATATTTCTAAACAACTGGGAGTCTATCCACATTCTTTTGCTAACAGCAAACAACAATACTACTCCTGTGATAGAATAGCATGCAAAATTAAACATGCTTTGATCTCATTATGTAGAATTGTGGTATGAAGACGCTTTTGAAAATTAGACTTCCACAGTGCAGCTTAGTGGGTAAAAGCATGCATTTTGGAGTAAGCAGGGGGCCTGAACTTTGGTTTTCTCACTAACCAGATATGTAACGATGGGTAAACTACCTGTACTTTCTAAGCCTCAGTTACCTTTTTTTTTTTTTTTTTTTTTTTGAGACGGAGTTTCACTCTTGTTACCCAGGCTGGAGTGCAATGACGTGATCTCGGCTCACTGCAACCTCCGCCTCCTGGGTTCAGGCACTTCTCCTGCCTCAGCCTCCTGAGTAGCTGGGATTACAGGCACGCGCCACCACGCCCAGCTAATTTTTTGTATTTTGAGTAGAGACGGGGTTTCACCATGTTGACCAGGATGGTCTCGATCTATTGACCTCATGATCCACCCACCTCAGCCTCCCAAAGTGCTGGGATTACAGGCTTGAGCCACCGTGCCTGGCCTGCCTCAGTTATCTTATCTAGAAATGGGAGTAATAATGGTTACCTACATCAGAGAATAATCTTGAAAATTAAATGAGGTAATAACATAAAATACTTTGCTTATAGTAGGACCAGAAAATATAAGCTATTATAGCCATTGATTAAACATCTATGTGCCAGACGCTTTACATACATAACCTCTCATGCTTTCACATTACAGTGCTGGGTATTTTGGACATGAGTACACCTAGTATCTCAGAAAGCTTAAACAACTTCCTAAGATTATATGGCCAGTGATAGTAGATCTGGGATTTGAACCCAGATCTTTCTACCTGGAAAGCAGTGGCTTTTAACGGGGCGTGACTTTTCCCTCCATCTCATGTTGATGACTGGACAACATCTGGGACATTTTTGGTTGTCACAGTGAGGGAGGGTATTACTGGCATCTTAGTGGCACCTTAGTGGCTGAGGATGCTAAATGTGCCGCAAAGCATGTAACATATTTATCTGCAAAGAATTACCTGGCCCCAAATGTCAATAGCGCTAAGGTTGAGAGACCTTGTTTTAAAGCCCGACTGGCCTTTTCAATATAATCTGCTGCCTCGTTAGAACACAACGATGCACGATGTTAATACGCAAGTATTAACTTGCAAATGATGTGTACCAAAAAGTGAAATATACCTTCTGATAGCACAACTGCATTGCTTTGGGGAATTCTTCCCTCACTCAAGGTAATTACGGCGAAACTGCCAATTACAATGCCTCATCTACCTCTAAATGCACAAGACTGGCATATAAACGTAGCTGGTTCAATCACAGTATCCATTTCCCTGGCATAGTTTTGGTTTAGTGCTGGGCAAGGCCCTAACGAAGCCAGCCAGAATCTCCTCTGGGATTGGTGTATGAATTCTCACAGAAAGAAGGTCTCGTTTTGCTGGGTTGCTAAGCTGGAATACTGAGCCCTGGAGTGTAAAGAAGCAGACAGCAGAGAATTTAGCAGGAGGAGAGAATAAGGTCAAGCCACCTAGCAAAGCACTGAAAACCTGCATGAGCCTCTGGACCGAGCAATGCTGTGCCGCCTTCTTAGCTTCGTGATGAAAAGTGGTTCGCAATTTTGGCTTATGTTACTTTGGATTGAGTTTCTTTCATTTGTAATCAAAAGAACCCTGAAAAATCGAGTCTGTATGCTTTCTTGGTATATATATATATACACATATGTATATATATATATATATATATATATGATGTGTACCAAAAAAGTGAAATATACCTTCTGATAGCACAACTGCATTGCTTTGGGAATTCTTTATATATATATATATATATATATTTTAAAAAAAACTGTTTTCACACAGCATTGTTTCCATTAAAAAAAATCGAAGGCACAGAATATATTTGAGGGTGGGGATAAGACTTAAAGGTATCAGAATTTCGTTTTTACCTGCATAGTGGGTCCTTTGAGAGTGAGATACTAGACTTCACTCTGTCGCCAGGCTGAAGTACAGTGGCACATCATGGCTCACTGTCACCTGGAACTCCTGGGCTCAAGCCTTCCAAGCAGCTGTGACTACAGACAAGTACCACCATACCCAGCTAATTTTTTCTGTATTTTGTAGAGACAGGGTCTTGCTATGTTCCCCACGCTTGTCTGGAACTCCTGGGAAGTGATCTTTCCACCTCAGCCTACCAGAGCATTGATTATATGTGTGAGCTACTATGCTTGGCCTACTGAAAACTGGATTTTCTAATTCCCCTTCCCACCCCATATGCACATTTGGTCTAATGACTGGTACATACTTAATAAGTAACTGCTGAACGGCTAAGCAGATGGCACCTGCTGTTATATTTTGTTAGGTCTTTTATAGACTAGTTCTGTGTACTCCTTTTAAAATTTTCTTTCTCTGAAGTGTAATACCACTGACCTTTGGGAAACTCATTTATTATTCACTGAAACAGATTCTGCAGACTCAGAATTGTTTATCGTAATAAAATATACAACAGTCTGCAGAATGGAGAAACTCATAAAAACAATCTGAAATTTCTTAAACTCATTTAAAATCATAAAGCATGGTAACACTCCATTTGATCTGTATGAACAGCTTTCTTAAACTCACCAAATTACAGTAAAAATAGAAAATATTCTCATAGAACAGTCCAATTTGTATTGTCTATCACATTTTCCTTTAAAATAGGCCTTGCTTTGAAAAAGTCAAACGTAAGACTATATTTTGACCAAATAAATGAGAAATGCAGGACAGATAGGGAACAGCCAGTATTTGGAGAGAGCAGCCGGGAAATTTTTGATTAAGCTATTTCTGCTTCCAAACAAAATCCTGGTCATAGGATCTGTCACAGTGAGGCTGACTTCCAATATGTTAAGCTAAACAGAATTTCAACTCTCTTCACTGCAGCAGCAACAAATATTCACAAGATACATAAAAGGTTTTAGCTCTTACTATTTTCCTGTGGTCTTGGATTGATCTGAGGACCTCAGGTTTGGGGTTTGTTTGTTTTTTTCTCAGTCCTCAATCCTCTTTTTTCCCCTTTTCCCAGATTCTTGCTTGAACATTCTTTGGTAATGCACGTCAAGACCATGACAGTACAGCAGCTTAAACCCTACCCGGTGGAAAAACAACCAGGCTCTGGGTGGAGGAGGAGCTCAGCCTTGGATGTGAGCACTGGCTTTCCGGAACGAATGAGAATGAGCTTCATGTTGGAACTCCAGTCCTGGCTGCGGCATCTTCTCCGGGTTCCAGATAGAGCCTCTGTGGCCAAATGAGGTTTAATAGACTGAAATCACTCTCTAAATGATCATCTTGGACACAGATCGCCGATATACATGGCCAGAGTGGCTGGGCAAACCTTTGGGCAAGATCCAGGAGAGGAGGGGTGGACAACAGGGCTTGGACTACTTTAGGCTACAATTATTAAGAACAATTTCCATGGTGGTCTATGTTACAAACCACACATTTGGGCAGAAGCTGCTAAAAAATCTGTCTTGTGGTCTGGCATCTTCCTTTGTCCTTGCTCTGCTTTGTGGACATCCTACCTGATTATTGGCACCTCTGTAGAGAGATTCAGGGAAGTCCGAAACGTCGGAAAAGAGTGTTATGAATCTTTCTGTATTCCATCTGCTGAGAAAAATGTAATAACTATTTCTTCAGAGATTATGAAATCGTAGCATGTTACTGTTAAAGTGGACACTAAAAATCATCTATCCCCTTTCTTGTATTTATTGTAATCGAGGTACTTTCAAAGTTAAGTGTCTTACGTGGTTGATTTACAGTCCACATAACCATGGCCGTGGTTACTAAAAGGCTGGGGCCATAATCGGGGCGGGGCAGGAAAAATCACGGGAAGACACTTTATATTTATTTATATCCTCTTTTTATAAGAATGAACGATTAATTATGACTTTTTTGACCATAAACAATGACTTCTATGAATATATTCTGCAATCTATATATTTAAATCAACAGCCAACATCGCTTATACACTTCTCTTGCTTTTTTCCCCCATAGCAGTAACTGTCATGTTATCTTGTTGTAGACTATGCCTCTTACTGATTTTGTTCATAGTCTGTGTCTCCCTCCCATTAGAATGTAAGCCCCATGCGGGCAAGAAACCACTGGTCCTATGTGAGGAGCTACATGTAAACTAAACTACCATGAAAGACACAATTTTCCTCTTCTCCTTGCCCATGACCTATTTTAGAAGTTTATTGGAATTATTTTCTAAGAGCATTAATAAGTCACTTACTATGAGATTTTAAGGAAATAGGTCACTGCTGTATGCCTCAGTTTCATGACCAGTAATGGGATTGGCTTAGATAATCTCTGCAGTCCCTTCCAAATGCAATATCTGTTCTCTGGTGAAAGCCTAGTTTCTAGAATGGAGACGGCATCCATTAAATAGTTTTAAATGAGTATGTTAGTACAGTATGACTTGTACATAATGTGCAAATAAATTTTTTTTTCTTTTTGAGCTGGAGTTTTGCTCTTGTTACCCAGGCTGGAGTGCAACGGCGCGATCTCAGCTAACCGCAACCTCTGCCTCCCGGGTTCAGGCAATTCTCCTGCCTCAGCCTCCTGAGTAGCTGGGATTACAGGCACGCGCCACCATGCCCAGCTAATTTTTGTATTTTTAGTAGAGACAGGGTTTCACCATGTTGACCAGGATGGTCTCGATCTCTTGACCTCGTGATCCACCCGCCTCGGCCTTCCAAAGTGCTGGGATTACAGGCTTGAGCCACCGCGCCCGGCCCGTGCAAATAAATTTACATATGCCATCTATGGAGGCTCAAGAATTTCTTACTGATACAAGTATATTAGTAAAGTTTGGAGCCCTTTGAATTAGAAATTTAGAAAATGTTAAGTCTCTCTGGGAACTGATCAAAACAAGATGGAAGAAGAATACCAATTAGGGAGGGCACTTGAGGTGCAGCCTCTTCTGTGCAGTGAAGACTGTAACTCATCTGGAGGAGGACTTTTTATTTTGGGCATTAGCTTGAATGGCCTATTTTAGTTGTGTTAAAATAGGACAAGCAGGCGAGCAGTATCTTGAGTTTAGGGCAGAAGAGGAACTATGGTGACTGAAACCAGGGCTTTTACTACCTAACGTAACTGGTTAAGAAGAAGCAAAGCAAGCAAACCCCCAAAATATGGGTTCCTTTTGAAAGTGAAAGAACAGATGCCTGTGGAATTCAGTTTTTCGAAAAACTGGGAAATCAGTCAGGAACTGCCCCAGGCAAAATCCGGTGGCAGGGAGGAGCAAAGGGGTCCTTCAAAGAAGATTCCCTGATGAACAGCAGACTGTGGGCAAACGACCCAGATCCAAAAGGCTAAGTGCTGCGGGTGGAGCAAAGCCGGTTATGGCGCATTTTGCCCTCAAGGCCAAATGCTCTTCAGGGCCCAGCCACAGTGGCTTTGCAGTTTAATGTTGTGCTTCTGGCCAGGCGCGGTGGCTCATGCCTATAATCCCAGCACTTTGGGAGGTCGAGGCGGGTGGATCACGAGGTCAAGAGATCGAGACCATCCTGGTCAACATGGTGAAACCCGGTCTCTACTAAAAATACACAAATTTAGCTGGGCGTGGTGGTGTGTGCCTGTAATCCCAGCTACTCAGGAGGCTGAGGCAGGAGAATTGCCTGAACCCAGGAGGCGGAGGTTGCGGTGAGCCGAGATCGCACCATTGCACTCCAGCCTGGGTAACAAGAGCGAAACTCTGTCTCAAAAAAAAAAAAAAAAGTAGTAGTACCCGGTAGGGAGAAGCGCTAGCCACAGCCGGCCAATCGAAATCCAGCCTTATCTATGCCTGACTCTAGAAAAGGATCAATGTTACCTGTGATTAAGTCCTTAGGATACTTGGACAATTTGAGAAGAACAGGTGAGTAGGCAAAGCCTGCATTTTGAGATGAGAAAGTGGGAACTTAAGAAACAATGTCAGCTCTGACACCACTTCCTTGCGCTGTCAGAGTACCTGCATCTTCTGAATACGGTGTCCGTTGCTGTGGATAGGCCACAGGGCTGAAAGGTGTGAGCTCTCCTGTTCTATAATAATATAGTATCAACCACCAAGGTAATTTTATAGATAAAACAGAAACAAAACATTTCGCATTTAGGGTCATGTATCTTAAAGGGACCGTACTAGATGGCATTTATTGATGATGCATTGCCTGAAAGCATGCGCTCTTTTTCCTATGAATTAAAAGTCTAAATTAATTTGCTCTTTCCAGTGGTGCACTGAGTTGCCCTAAGGAAGAAAGAAAAGGTAAACGTTACTGTTCCTTTGGTCTTACTTGTAGGTCAAGGCTATTGCATAAACATAGTCAAGCTGCATTAAAACAAGTGTGGAAATCTCAGCTGCGACATGTGGATCAGTCCCTCACATGGCACAGCCTGGCAGTTGGCCCCGAGGACACCAAATACAGCTCAGAAAGGTTACTCAGTTTCTCCAACTCCGCCACAGACCAGGAGCAGCTCTCAGGAAGGCCAATCTGAGTGCGGACAAAAGGCATATTTCCCCCTCAAGCTGATGTGCTTACATTCACAAAATGGCAGTTTAACTATTGGTAACACTTACGTCTTGGTTAGACATTTCCCAGTAAGGCCTCTCTCCATAGGACATGACCTCCCACATGACAATGCCATAGCTCCATGCGTCACTTGCTGAGGAGAATTTTCTGTAGGCGATGGCTTCTGGAGCTGTCCACCTTATGGGGATTTTTCCACCCTGGAAAACAAATTGGAGATTTCTTAGCTGGCTTACCATTGTATTAAAAACAAAATGGAATACAATTTTTTATTAGAAAGATGTAAACACTTCATAATAGCACTGGCATTTTAAATTAAAATCAAAAGAAAGCCAGAATAATGTTAAAATGTCAGAAACATTTCCCTATAATTATTCAGAGAAAATAGCTTTAAAGGGAAATAAGTCACACTTCAGAAATATTTTATTTCATTCATTAGAGAAATTTATTTTTACTTTAGATTCACACGATTAACCCCACTATAATGCCATTTGAATAAAGTTCCAGATTATAGGACATTAAAACTAAATATCATTCAACACTCATTAAACATTGTATTGCATTTATAAATAATAATGAGAATAATCTCTCACTTAATTGAAGACAAGTGCTTCAATACAGAACCAAAACATTCTCTACCAATCTAATACTTAACAGAATTTTATTTCAGTTCCCTTCTTTCCTTTACATCTGCTGATTACATTTATTTTAAATGAAAACATTCTTTGACAGTATACAAGAACACCTTGAAAGGATAATCTTTCTTTCAAAAACTTTAACATAGTTTATATTTTTATTCTTTAATGTTCAACTTAACATTTTAACATATTAAAGGGATTAAATTGCAAGAATTTAATCTAAAGGTTCAAGAATTAAAGTCTGCCACTGTGTTACACTTAAATTTTATGAACATTTATTACCTTTTATCTCTTGAAACACTCTATAAATCCCTTTTTACTGTAATGACAAGAATAAAACAATTCATCCATTTGATTTACAGTCTTTAAAATCCTTGCAGCTCCAAACTGCGCGCCGAGGCGGACGAAAGCAGCCCGAGCGCCACTAGATGGCGGAAGAGAGCAACTAGCAGCTCCCAGACTGCGTCTTAAACCGCGGAGCGGGCTTCGGTTCACAGCAAACATTATTTTGACAGTCAAAGCCCAACACAAAGGGATTTTTCAACATTATCCATGTTCATGGTTCCATAATCTGATGACCCACTGTGTGCAAAGCCTGGTGCGAGTGCAGGTGGAAAGAAAGAAAAGTGTGTTCTTTGGCCCTCAAGGAATTTAGGTTAAATGTCTTTAAAGGGGAAACTATTAATTGAGTAATGGAAACATGACTTATTTAGTAATGTTTCGTAAACACTACTTGCTCTGGAAGAAAAAGGGATTCATTCAAAATGGGAGCAATTTAGGTTTCACAGGGCAAATGAGAGCGTTACCGGAAACTTCATTTCAAAGGCTGCTAGCATGGTTAGAAGGAGCCTTGGGGAAAACACCTGGAATCCAGTCCCCTGATTTTACAGGTCAGCAGACTGAGCCCAGGGCTTAGAAATTTAGAGGTTTAGAAACTTCTCACCATGCAATTAGGCACCTTATGTATACTAATGCTACCGGATGATGGAAAGATGTAATACTTCAGCACAGGGATACAAGTTGTGTAAAACTAACCTTCATGTTTTAACACAGAATATTCCATAACTACATAGCAAACCGCATAGCCCAAGAGGAGGGAGCCGGAAGCCTCAGGTTTTCATGTACTGGGACAGAGGTTAAAGGCAGCACCAGGTTAAGACTAGGGAATTAAATTTACAAAGTTGGTGACAGTAGCTTAAGAATGTTGAGGGGAGGGAATTGCAAGGGGAGAAGATTCATTCTTGAACCCAAAGTAAGGTAGACACATAAAGTAAGGGACTCATAAATTCCTATTTCAGAGAAATAACGAATAATTTTTCATAGTAAGCACGTTCCACAAAGGAAGTTTTTGGTATAAGCATATCCCAAATATTATATGAGACATGTTTATACTTAAGAAAACAGCAAATCATTGTTTATCTGCAATTCAAATTTAACTGGGCATCCTATATTCTTATTTGCTAAATCTATCTACCCTAATCCAAAGCATTAAAAAAACTCAGAAATGAGAACACGGCAAATGATCCACCTGAACATAAAGCCATCTTCTAAAAAACTGGTGTGATCTTCACAAGGGGGTAGAGGTATCTCTACCTGTATTTGTGCACCATACAATAGTATTCTTGTTTTATTGTATGCTTGTGACTAAAGTCCCTCAGTCTTGTGGCTCTGCATATTGAAGCTATTTAAGTAAGATTCAGGCAGGCTTGTTTCAAATATGGAAGCCACATTTCCAGAGAATAAAGACCAAATTTGTCCATCTGACCCAAGAACATACAGAAGGGCAGCAGTCCCATCTGGCAATTCTCACGCTGGCTCTTTCTTTGTTCTAGAAAAAAATATGGAAAAGTGTGAATTCCTAGCCTGCCTGGTTCTTCCTTTGCTGAATCTTTGCGGGTTCTATTAAGATAGGTCAAAAAGCAGAGTTAACGGTTATTTTACGTTCATTCACTTTTAAATGATATTTCATATAAATGGTTCACATACACATTGATACTTTGAATAATTTGATATCACATGTAAATGACAACTTCATCACTTTCCTTCCTAGGATTTTATTTTTTTCTTCAAGGGGAAGATTTTACAGAATATTTGATTAATGGCATTGCTTGCTCCCTGTTATGAACTGAATTGTGTTCTCCTAAAGTTCTTACGTTGAAGCCCTAACCCCCACTGGAACTGTATTTTGAGACTGGGTCTTTAAAGAGGTAATTAAGGTCAAATAAAGTCGTAAGAGTATGACCCTCATGCAGTACGACGGTGTCCTCTCCTTATAAGAGGATGAAATACATCAGTGGCATACAGGCACAGAAAAGGCCACTGAGGGCCATCCTCAAGAAGACAGCCATCGGTAAGCCAAGAGTGGAGCCTCAGGAGAAGCTAAAAGCCAACACCTTGATCTTGGACTTCCAGTCTCTAGAACTGTGAGAGGTAAATTCCTTTTGGTTAAGCCACCCAGTCTGTGGTATTTTGTTATGGCAACCCTAGCAGACTAATACACTACCACTATGCGTTTTTTTTATTTTTCAAAATACTTTGCTAAATAAACAACATTATAAATGGATAGTGCATCTTTATTTCAAATTTTATTTCAACTGTTGTCTTTAAATGAAAAGTATGAGCTAGAATAAATCTTAAAATAACATGAAAAAGGGGACATCAGTGTTTTGTAGGAAATACAGTTCTAATGAACGAAATGCATAATAATATGAACCTGATGGTAGGCACAAACTGGAATATTTCTGAGCAAATATGGAGTAGGGACAGGGGAGCACTCACATCTTTTGTTCCAGTGGGAGGATGCATACTGCATACAGCTGGTGTCCAGTTGCCAGAGGAGGCAGAAAGGAAGAAACCCTAAGGCTGCTGCACTGTCTTTATTCCCTGCATTAGAGGAAACACAGACGCGCCTGCTTCCTCTTTTTCCTTCTTTAACTGAATGGATCAACTTAAGCTTTCGTGGCTTGATCTCATCGAGGTATTTTTGCCCATGATCTTGAATCGTATACAGAGGTAATGCACTAAGGTACTTTTTTTCTCAAAGCGTTAACAACCAGATGTTTGCTTCAGGTTTCGGGAATGAACAAATAGTACTTTAGATTTGAAATCACAATTATTGGAACATTACATGTTGCTTTACCATATGTTTCGAGAGAGAAAAAAGTTGCCGAAGATGCTAATCAAAATGACAGAATGTCACTCAAGTGTCTTCTCGTTTACTAGTACTTCTCTTTCAGAGCAAGCCTAATCATACAGGGAACAAAAGAAAAACAGGAACTAGGTAAGCTGGACCGCACCGAAACGGTTATGAGCAAACCTTTCCTGTTCTTCCTGTTCTCCAAGTCATATTCAGAGACCGTCGTCTAATAAGTAGGTAGGTAGTTGAAAGCGGGAACAAGGAGAAACGTATATTTGTATATCTTTGCCCCATGTCCCCAGAGTGGAATTGTATTACAGGTGCATTTAATATCTGAGTATTAGAACACAAGCCTCTAATCTTCAGAGGACTGATTACTCAATTGAAATGTAGCAAGGTTACAGAGGTTTAAAACTGGGAACAAATGAAAATATTCTGTGGAGAAGCAAGAACACTTAAAATGTCTCTCTCTGTTTCTCATTTATTGGATTTGATGGTTATCTTGAAGGGAAAGGGTTTGAAGAGACTTAATATTATATAATAATTATTATTATTATATAATAATCTGCCTGCAGACCTTTCTTATATTCTCAATCTATAATACTCAAAGTTTAATAAGGATATATTATGCTAAAGGATAATTTAAAACATTCTTAAGGGCGATTTTTACTAAGAAATATTTTTCTGTCTGAACTACAAATTGTAAGATGTACTTTACTACAGTTCACTGTGTGACCTTGGAGTCTTACCTTTCACATCTGCAAAATGAAGGGATTTGAATTCATGACCATAAAACATCAGCCATAATGAGTTTTGATATTTTCCCACAATTTCTCAGCTCCCATTAAATTGTAAAGCTATAGGCCTTATGAGCTGGTACCAAGACCGTGTGAGCAGCAGCCTGGTGGCAGATGTTAAAGGAGATGAGCACACTGCAGGTTACGTCCCTGGCCAATAATTCGTGGTTACAGTAACGATCATGAGAGGCTGGCAACAGGTAAAGAGAAGGCAACAGCATGAATAGAATATCTTGGAAACGTATGAAGGCAAGACATTGACCTTTTCATCCTTTTTATTTCTAAACTCTAAATGGGTGACCATTGCTTATTTGGAAGTCTCATTATACAGAGTCTTACTGATGTCAGACAAAGAAGGAATTACGGTGCTTACTGGAGGTTTACTTTAAATTATAATTTCTTTTTTTCTTTTTCTTTTTTTTATATTACAGAACTTAAAAAGAAGGAAAGGAAGAAATTAAGGAATGAGGGTGAATGGGAAGGACAAGAGGCAAAGAGAAAGGAAGAAAGTAAGACAGAAAATTCTTTTTTTTTTACATTTTTTCTTTTTTTTTGAAAGAAAAAAAGGAGAGAAGAAGAGGAAGAAAAAGAGGGAGAGAGAACAGGAATATTGCTTTATTCTAAGAATGGGCATTAATAATGGCTGATCAATATTTTGTGTATTGAAAGTGGAGAATGTATATTTTGTGTATTTAAAGTGGAGAGCACTATACATATTTATTAGGTTTACTTGTTCCGGATCTGAATTCAAGTCCTGGATATCCTTATTAATTTTT
>CM052665.1:430432-475051 GCA_028533165.1 Leontopithecus rosalia
CTCTTATTGTTGCATTGATCCTTTTACCACTGTATCTTTGTTGCTTTGAAATCTATTTTATAAAATGCGAGAATTGCAACTCCTGCTTTTTGTTTATTTCTTTATTTTTGCTCTCCATTTGGTTGGTAAATCTTTCTCCAACCCTTTGTTTTGAGTCTTTGTGTATCTTTGGATATAAAATGGGTCTGGATGTAGCATATCGTTAGGTTTTGGCTGTATCTCTTAATTGGGGGATTTAGTCGATTTAAATTTAGAGTCGATTTAAATCATAATTTCTTGTTGGGATTATGTGTGGCAGAGGTGGTCTTGTTTCACAAGCTTGGTGGAGAGGTCAGCATACCGGGGCCTTCTGCCTTAATTCACCATGGTGTTCCAAAAAGTGACAGCAAGTCACAGAACGATCTCACGTTCACTAGTTAGAACAGACAACCCTAACGAGGGGATAGTACGCTTTCTCTTGAGAATCACTGATCTTGAGAAAGAAATCCATCTCTTGTGCATCTCTTCCTGGTTTGTATTCCCTCATCAACAAGTTATTTTATAGTGTAAAACGGTATTATATTGTGCAGGTGTTTTAAAACTATGTGCCCAGCCCCTCTCAGAGAGTCATGCATATTCCTCCTTTATTGAAATTTACAAATCTAGGGAAACTTTGGGACTCTGGAAAGTTTTATCCTTTTCTGAAATATGGAGATAATATCTGTCCTTACTTGAAGAAAGATTGAGGGCTTATAGTGCAATGAATTCATTTGTAGTCACAAAGGAGAAACTTCCCATATTTTGGCTTTTAGATATCATTTATTAAGTGGATTAAATGAGATGATATACTCAAAACACCTCTTAGCTGCCAGCACCCAGTGGACACTCAGGAAATGTTATCTATTTCTTTAATCATGTATCCAAAACTTGTCTTTTTTCAGACTGACTTGGCTTCCAGCCCAGATCATCATCTCAATTCCTTCATGTGGAGTCACTGAACTAAGCCCTACCATGCCCAGGCTCTGGGATGGTCTTCTTCTCAAAAACAGCTTTTAGGAGTCAGAGGTGCAAAATCAAATCTGCTGATGGAAAGGCCTCAATACATTTCCAGTAATTGAGACCCTGTCTTGCCCAGTTCAAAGAAGTCATGTGTCTTGGTCCAGTGAGTTTGGTCCCATGTTAAAGTCCTCCCATTGCCCTGCCAGTGCCCTCCCAAGACTGGAGACATATCTTATTCATCTTAATATTTCACAGGCGGAACTATGTCATCACATAACATCATTTATGGTTGAATGCTGGCAGGCCAGACTTCTGTCTGCAGCTTGGCCTGCCTGAAAAGGATTGTGTCTGGACTCCTTGCTTGCTTTTCCTGTGTGTTTCTATTCCTTCTCTGAGGTCATGGCACGCTGGGTCAGCTATGAAACGTCTGTCCTTGAAATATACATGTAGACACAGTCACATATGTACATACATGCATGCAGGCACATGACAGTGTGCATGCGTACACGATTTTGTATCTATGTCTCAAGATTCACAGATGCCAGACTAAAAAGACTCTTACTCTAAGCAAAAGAATCTTTTCTTGGCATATTTTAAAAATATCGGCTCTTAATAACCAATTTTTAGAAGATGAGAAGCACTGCAAAAATCTATGGTAAATAGCATTGTTTCAGGTAACAAACTTTAAAAAAAACTAACCTTTTAAAAAAATCTTAAATAAGACAAATATTCCTGATGGTTGTTGCTTGTTTTAGGCTTTCATTGTGTGTGCTGAGGACTGTCTTGAGGGTGTTCAATGAGGTCTCAGGGTTTCCGATTTTAGGAACCCAGAGCTCACCAACTTTTGGGTGTTGGGCTGAGAAAGGTCTGAAGGTAGGTTTTTCATGGCTAAGTCATTTTTGTTTTGCTTTGTTTTTAAACTGAATCTGAATGTCTTCAGACAGGGCGTGGGCTCTCTAGAGCGTCTGCTCCACCCTCTCCCCAAATCTTTCATCAGACACAGTTGATCCATTTCCATTATCTTCCCAGTCCTCTGCCTCCCCCACCCTAACTCTCACACTACCCTTCCTTCTGAATATGAAATACACAATTATCTACTTTTGAAATTTATTTTACTGTATATTTTTCATAGACAATAGTGGCAGATGAGAAATGATTTCAAATAAGCATGAATCGCTAAATCATCAGCTTTGTTTTCCACTTGCTAAAAAATTCTTAACTATGGAAAGACTGTCCTCCTTCTCGCCTCATTTGGAATGCTTAGAACTCCACTACATTTTTATTCATTGTTTAAATGTATAAGCAGCTCAGTGAATGCTAATTTTTTGTTATTCCTGTAATAAAACACTGCTTATCATGCTATTCAAACCCTGAAGTATTAGGATCCTTTTCACCTGCCTCCTCCTAAATTGCTCCTGAAAATAATTCATTGTCATCTACTCCTCAGTATTCTCTTTCAACGAGAACATAGGTGCCACATCATTAAGTGAGTAACACTACCAGGGAGATGTCTGTTAAACTGGATTTTGTATTTCATCTTATAAGGTAGATCCTGTAGGAGACAATGCTACTGTAGTGTGGGACAATAAATATGTACTTTATTATGAGGATTGCCATTGTATCTGAGTGCAGATGACTTAAACACTACTGACAGCACAGGCAACTTTTTCAAAACAACCTATCAGTTATGGTTTTGCAAATATATTGTATGGTAAAGAGCCGGGGGATAGCTGATAATATGTTAAAATGAGTTAAAAATGCTCTTCCCACTCTTGTCTGGACAGTAGTACGCTTCTCAAACAACTCTCCTGAGTTTTTCTCTCCCTTTTTAAAACCCAGCTCTACAGAAGAGTACCTCCCCTAGCTCACCCTCCCTACTGTATTTAAAATAATGTTTTTTTAAAGTTTCTTATTTGTAGTATTTATAGCAAAGATCTATGGAAATTAACACCAGAAGTAATGGGTTTTCTTTTTAAAAAGTGTACAGCATAAATCATAAAGGGGAGTGAAAGATTAATTATTCCAGGCCATTGGCAATTGTTACTATTGAGATATTAATACATTACATATTGAATGAAAATATAACTCTTCAGATACATAACATCTGACAGTTTTATAAAGGAGTTTTATCTCAGTGGCATCGATTCGATGTATAACATTAAAGTGGGTACTTTGCTTTCTTATCAGCTTGCACTGTAAGAATAATACTAATATAAAGTAATGATTAATCCTGTGGCATCTGTGATGATGGATTTTCTGTGTCAACTTGACTGGCCTGAGGGATGACCATACAGCTGGTAAAACATTATTTCTAGTGTGATTGTGGGAGTGTTTCTGGAGGAAAAACATTAGCATTCGAATCAGTAGATTAAGAAGCTTCTCTTGAAGACAGGCGTCTTCCAATCTACCGAGGGCTATGACAGAACAAAGGGCGGAGGAAGGTGAATTTGCTCTCCCTCTTATGGAGGAGCTGAGACCACCTGTCTCCCACTCTTGAACATCAGAGCTCCAGGCTCTTAGACCTTGGGACTTTGGGACCTATGCAAATTCTCCCCTGCCCCTGTCCCCTTCTTAGGCCTTCAGATTAAGACTGAATTCATCAGCTTTCCTGGTTCTCCAGCTTGCAGATGGCATATCCTGGGACTTTTTAGCCTCCGTAATGACGTGAATGAATTCTCATAAGTTCCCTCATCTCTCTCTCTCTCTCTCTCTCTCTCTCTCTCTCTCTCTCTCTCTCTCTCTAGATTCTACTGGTTCTGTTTCTCTGGAGAATCCTGACTGTAGTTGTCCATTTTCTTGCTGCTGATAAAGATATACCTGAGAATGGGCAATTTACAAAAGAAAGAGGTTTAATGGACTCACAGTTTCACATGGCTGGGGAGGCCTCACAATCATGGCGGAAGGCAAGGAGGAGCAGGGTTTGTCTTACATGGATGGCAGCAGGCAAAGAGAGACAGAGAGCTTGTGAAAGGAAACTCCCATTGTTAAAACCACCAGATCTGTGAGACCCATTCACCATCACAAGAACAGCATGGGAAAAACAGTTCCCATAATTCAACCACCTCCCACCAGGTTCCTCTCACAACGTCTGGGAGTTCCAAATGAGATGTGGATGGGGACACAGCCACACCATATCACTGACTGATATACCGTCTATCTCTAGCCACAGATGATATTCATTTGAAGAAAAAATTTAGATCGTGGCATTAGGAAAACAAATTGCATAAAGTGAGGCACACCTATATTTATACTAGTATTATTTGCAAACGTTGCATAAAAACGAATATTCAAAAAGGATGGAGAACTTGCATAGCACTCCAAAGTACACACAAGAGTGATTCTGATATATCCTGTGGTGCTTACTTTGGACAAACAGCATTCAATGTGGAGAGACAAAACAACTGTAGGGCTCAATCCCAGCTTCTTGGCCACTTTCTCATCTAATCTATTGTGTGATTGTGGGTCAGTTACAGATTTTTCTGTAAATAGAACTGGACTGTGAAACCTTGTAATTCATATGAAGCTCTAATATTCGATGATTTGTTAATATATGTAATGTCCCAGTGAATTAAAACAGAGGGAACAACCTTCACTTCTGTCTAAGAAAACAGACAGAAAGGGTTAGTGCAGAGCTCAGTTACTTCCTGTGCCACTGTTATGGCCATAGGCAATTTATACATTAAGTTAGACCATTCCTGACAGATCCACAGTGCTCGGAACATATCTGAGCAGCAGGTTTTCTTCTGCAGCTATTGCATGTAGTGTTGTGATATATTGATTTATAATGAAACAGTGACCTTAAATTACCATTGTCAGAAAGGCTAGCTCTGACTATCATCAGATGAGGAGAGAAAAGATGAAGAATGACATCTTTAGAGGCAGCCCGTTTGGGGTCAGCTACTCAGACTGATGTACACTCAATAGCAGAGAGGGCACAGTCATCTGAAGGTCTGAGGAACATTACTCTGTGGGAAGGATGGGGCTGAAGGGCTCACACCCAAAGGGGGAGAAGAACTTGAAAAAATATCTGGAAGTACCTGGAGCTGGAAATACCAAAATACGTTTAATGCAAATAAATCTGTTTTAAAGGTACACTTTGGCTGAAAGAATTAATAAAATGTTCATATTTTCTTTATTACTCTATTTTTGTATTGCTATAAAACATTACTCAGACTGGGTAATAAATAAACAGAAGAGGTTGAATGGACTCAGTTCCACATGGCTGGAAAGGCCTCAGGAAACTTATGATTATAGAGAAGCCAAAGGGGAAGCAAGGCATGTCTGACGTGGCAGAAGAGGGTGAGAGCCAGGGGCCATCTGCCAAATACTGTTAAACCATCATATTTCATGAGGACTCACTATTACAAGAAGTGAAGCATGGGGAAGTCTGCCCTCAAGATCCAATCACCTCCCACCAAATCCCTTCCCTGACACATGGGGATTGTAATTTGAGATGAAATTCATGTGGGGACACAGCCAAACCATATTAATCCACTCTGGCCCCTTCCAAATCTCATGTCCTTTCCACATTTCAAAACCAATCATGCCTTCCCAATAGTTACTCAAAGTCTTAACTCATTCCAGCATTAACTCAAAAGTCCAATTCCAAAGTCTCATCTGAGACAAGGCAAGTCCCTTCTGCCTATGAGCCTGTAAAATCAAAAACAAGCTAGTTATTTCCAAAAAACAACGGAAGTACAAGCACTGGGTAAATCTTCCAGTTCCAAATGGGAGAAATTGGCCAAAACAAGGGGGCCACAGACCCCATGCAAGTCTGAAACCTAAAAGGGCAGTCATTAATCTTAAAGCTCTAAAATAATCTCTGACTCCATATCTCACACCCAGGTCAGGCTGATTCAAGAGTTAGGTTCCCAAGGCCTTGTGGCTTTGCAGGATAAGCCCCATTGGCTGCTTTCACGGGCTGGCATTGAGTGCCTGTTGCTTTTCCAGGCGTATGGTGCAAGCTGTTGGTGGATCTATAATTTTGGAGTCTGGAGGACAGTGTCCCTCTTCTCACAGCTCCACTGGGCAGTGCCCCAGTGGGGACTCTGTATGGTGGCTCCAACCCCACATTTTCTCTCTACTTTGCCCTAGTAGAGGTTCTCCATGAAGGTTCTGCTCCTGCAGTAGACTTCTGCCTGGGCATCCAGGCATTTCCAAAAGTCCTCTGAAATCTATGTAGACACTCCCAAAGCTCAATTCTTGTCTTCTGCATACCTGCAGGCCCAATATCACATGGAAGGCACCAAGTCCTGGGGCTTATACCTTCTGAGACAATGGCCTGAGCTGTATCTTGGCCTCTTTCAGCCATAACTGGAGCTGGCACAGCTGGGACGCAGGGCACCAAATCCTCAGGCTGCACAGAGCAGTGGGGCCCAGGGCCCAGCCAGTGAAACCAGTTTTCACTCCTAGGCCTCCAGGCCTCTGATGGGGAGAATGGCCACAAAGATCTCTGAAATGCCTGGAGGTGTTTTCCCCATTGTCTTGGCGATTAGCATTTCACTTCTCTTTACTTAAGCACATTTCTGCAGCTTGTAGCTTGAATTTCTCCCTAGAAAATGGGATTTTCTTTTCTACCACGTGATTAGGCTTCAAATTTTCCAAGCTTTTACACACTGCTTCCCTTTTAAACATAAGTTCCAATTTCAGACCATCTTTGTGCACACACATGATTGTATGTGTTCAGAAAACACCGGGTCACACTTGAATGCTTTGCTGCTTAGAAATTTTCTCTGCCAGGTACCCTAAATCATCTCTCTCAGATTTAAAGTTTCACAGACCTCTGGGCAGGGCCAAAATGGCAGCAGTCTCTGTGCTAAAGCGTAGCAAGGACAACCTTTTCAACAAGTGCCTCATTTTCAACAAGTGCCTCATCTCCACCTGAGACCACTTGAGCTTGGACGTCACTGTCCGGATCACTATCAGCATTTTGGTCAAAACCGTTCAACAAGTCTCTAGGAAGTTCCAAAGTTTCCCACATCTTCCTGTCCCCTTCTGAGCCCTCTAAACTGCTCCAACCTCTGCCCAGTATTCCGTTCCAAATGCTTCACATTTTTAGTTTTCTTTATAGCAGTACCCACTCCTGGCACTAACTTTCTGTGTTGGTCAGTTTTCACTCTGCTGTAAAGAACTACCTCAGACTGGGTAAAAACAGAAGAGGTTTAATTGCCTCGCAGTTCCACATGGAGGAGGAGCCTCAGGAAACATAATCATGGTGGAAGGAGAAGAGAAAGCAAGATGCATCTTACATGGCAGCAGGAGCCAGGGAGGAACTCCAAACGTTTTGAAATCATCAGGTTTCACGCAAACTCACTGTAAGGAGAACAAGATGGGGGAAACCTCTCCTATGATCCAGTCACCTCCCACCAGGTCCCTCCCTCGACATGTGGGGATAAAAATTGGAGGTGGATCTGGGTGGGAACATATAGCCAAATCGTATATTTTAAGTAGGTTTTAAAGCTGGGGTAAAGTGATTAAAAAATGGAAAACAGTTTACTTATCCTCAGGTTCGTAGTTGAGAAAATGTACACAAACCTTTATCCATTCCATTATTCCAACACAATATGCTGTATTCTCAACTTTTATCATTTCTAAAACCGACAGATCCTTCAGATCCTTACTGGTTTATGACCAAAGCGATCATTCCTACAGCACTTAGTCTGCCTCACTCACTTTGAACTTAGCATCCGATACCTTCTACGTACTGCTATTCAAATTTTTAAAAGGCGAATGTAGTGTCTTCTCAGAAAGGTTATAAAAGTTTCGGATGATCTTTGATTCTTCTCTTTACTAAATGCTACTTCACAGTATTTAGTATGGTGCTATGATTATAATATAAATTTATTGATTGTTTGCTGAGAGGACGATTTGATGGGATGAATTAGGAAAATGATGTAAAACGAAAGGCACAGTCTCATATCTATACTATGTAAGTGGAAGTCATATTTTTATTTTCAGTTCCTTTTTAGTCCTTATTATGAATTTGGTTAATGATGAGGAAAAAATGACAGGGTATTTCTCAGTCTAAATTTTTGATTTACAAAGGGTACCACTAGAGAGGCACTGAAGGTCACTGGTGGCATTCATTCATTCATTCCCTTAGTCTTTCTTTGATCAAATGGCTTTTGAACGCATCTCACATGCCAGATGCTAGAGTCACAAAGAAGACATGCTCCTTGTCCTCAGGGAGCTCATGTCACAGTAGGAGAGACACTGATATAAATAAATAATAGCAGCACAGAGGGTGAGGGAGCTAACGAAAGTCTGTACCAGATTCAATTGGCAGCAAAAAAAAAAAAAAGGAGGGATCAGTTCTTTGGAATGGCTATGGCAGGAAGCAGAAAGGCTTCACAATAGAGGTAATCTTTTACAAAGAACTGAAAAGAGAAGTAGGAATTTGACTAGTAAGACAAAAAGACTAGAGCATCCCTTCAGAGAGAGGCACAGAGGGGAGACACAGCATCTCATGTCCAAGAAATTGCAAGTTATCTGAAATTGCTGCCACGAAGAGTCTAAGAAAAACTGATGATTGTGAAGTTGGAGACAGCAGCAATAACCGTGTCAGTGAAGGCTTCGTTAGAGAACCAGAAGAGCAGGCGGTGAGATTTCACAATGTTACCATCGCTAGAAATGCCTTCCTATGAAACAGAATCTTATAATATGGGTGGCATCTGTCACCTTTTTATCTGCAAAATTATGCAAAACTTAGTTTCATTTCCTTTTTGTTTGATATTGTCCTTTATTTGTCGTGGCTTAAAGATCTGCATCTTGTGATCAAAAGTCATGTAAATAAAGTTTCTTTTCCTAAAAGAATGACAGAGATCCTAAATCTCTCTTTTGACCTTTTGCACTAAATGTCTCATAAAAAGAATAAAATCACTTTAAATCTGGCAGAATCAACTACAGTAAATGTGTGCAATCATGCATCATACCAAGCAGGTTGAAAGGTCTAATTTTACTTGCATAATATATTCACTGTTTTATAGCAGATTTTCCCAGTGAATACATTTTGGAAAAGCAATGCCTTTGAAAACATGCTTCCAGCTTGTTTTTGCTCAGGTTTAAGTGTATCATTTGGGTTCTGAAGCCTTGTTCATTGTGGACAGCAGATGGCTCCTGGAGGACATCACTGGAGCACTGAGTAGCAAAACACGACAAAATCTGGATGTACTTGGCTGCAAGTAGAAAGAAGCAACAAACAATTTACATCATCTTCAATGATATCACAAGCCAGTGGCAACAGGTGATTGAAAATAAAAGAGGGCTTATCCACTTGTGGAGTGAGGTCTTTTTAAAGATCAATCCAGATTTCTAAGAGCCCTTTCCATTTTTAACTTGAATGTCTACCAGCTTTTTCTTATTTTAATCTACATTCTTCTTGATCTGTTCTTTTTCTTTTGTTCTTTACTGTCCTGTTTTCTTTCACTCTGTTCTTGCTGCCAAATATTCAGTGTGTGTACAGATTATAAATTCCCTGAGTCAGAGACTTTGTTTGCTTGGTTCTCTGATGTTTTCTCAGTGCTTAGAAATGAGCCTAAGCATAACAGATGCTCAATTAATATTAGTTAAGTGAATGTTAGAGATGTAGTGTGCAGCCACAGCTGTGCTAATCATGTAACAGACAATACTAAACGGCACCATGATCGTGGAAAGTCAGGGAAGCCTTACAGAGAACGTGAAGACTAGGTGGAACCTTGTAACAGATGTGTAGAGTTAGACAAAGGAAAGAAGTGTGGGAAGGGAGGGGACGGGGAAGCAGGGAGGGAAGACTGGTCCAGGTAGAGAGGAGAACATAAGAGTTGCAGGAACTGAGAGAAGTTGAGTTCAGTTGAAGAAAAGAAGTGACATAAAGGAGGAGGAGAGATGAGGCTGGAGGAGCAAGTAGGGGAGAGACCGAGAAGAGCTTTTCAAGGCATTAAAAACAATTGGACCCTGTTTTGTGGCCAAAAAACACCATTGAAAGGCTTTAAGCAAGGGGATGATGAAATTTTGGTTTTTGTTCGGTTTTGTCACTTTTATTTTAGATACTCTAGCTCCTCTGTGGATTGCCGATGGGGGAATAGAAGGAAGACAGAAGGGCAGACAGGAAAATCTTGCCATGTCTGAAAAGTTAGTAACATCGCTTCATAATTCTCTAATAGTCCCACATGACACTACATTTTTATACATTAAATATGCCTATTTCAGTTATGATTTGATATTTTCCATATTACAGATAAAAATGGGATGCTACTTAATCTACTTCAAATAATCTAAATAGAGAGTCAAAATTAGTCATGTAAAAGTTACAAGGATCATAATCAAAAAAATTTAGAAAACTGTCTTTTTGAAGACCATCACATACTACACGAAGCAGCATTTACATACACTTTAAATTTACGTATTAGGGAAAATGCCCTGTATCAGTCATGTTCGCCAGGGAAAGAGAACCAATAGCATATGGACAGATCTATGAGGGCATTCATTATGAGAAATGGCTCACATAATTATGGAGGCCAAGAACAATCCCGTGACACGCCACCAGCAAGAGGGAAAACAAGGAAAGCTGATGGTATAACTCAGGCAGAGTCTGAAGGTCTGAGAACCAGGAGCTCTGATGCCTGCGGAGGAAAAGATGGAAGTCCCAGCTCCAGAAGAGAAAGGGAGTTCACCTTTCCTCTGCCTTTTTGTTCTATGGAAGGTCTCAGTGGATTGGGTGATACCCACCCATCACCCATGTTGATGAGGGCAGATCTTCTTTGCTGTCTGCTGATTCAGATGCTAATTTCTTCCTGAAACAGCCTCACAGCACCCGGAAATAATATTTTCTCAGCTGTCTGGGCATCCCTTAGGCCAGTCAAGTTTACACATAAAGTGAATCATGACATACTCTAAGGACCTGCTAATTAGACTGGAAAGATTTTTTATAGATATTTAAAATAATTAATGCCATATTTATAAAACAATCCACTCTTTTCCATTTAATTCATACGTTTTATATAATTTAGTCTATATTTAAAAGTCTAGTGTAGGTAGTCCTGAAGGGCAAGAAGGAAAAGTATTCAACTTTCATTTTTGTTCATCTTGCTTTCTTACATAAGTATGTGTACTGAGCATGAGAAAGAAAGAAATTTCACTCGGAAAGGTTGTTTTTTAGTTTTCTCAGTTATGAAATTGTATATGACCAATTTTTATTTTTTTCCCTCTGAAAACAGATTCGCTCAGGGCAAAGGACTTCACATGGGCTCAATGTTAAATGGACCCAAGGTCAAGTTGCTGAAGCAATTCAAGGAATCAAAAACAGCAGTTACTGTTGCCATGAGCTCCATCCATTATTGAGGCACAAAACAAGGTAACATCTGTGATTGTGCTTTTGACATAGAGGTTTGCATCCATATACTTCAGCCTGACTTTTGCATTTTGTTTTGTTTTCTAGTTCACCGGTGATTTCACAGCCAATGTTGGCTGTAAAGCTTCATATGATGGTAAGTCGCTATTTAGTTCTGTTCGTCATATTACTGCTCCAAGTAAACATCTTTTACAGCATTAAACTTGTTCTCATACCTTTCTGGTAAACAAAACTGAACTTTAAGCAGAGCCCGGAGATTTCAGGAAGAAAAAAAATATCTACTTGTAGAAAAATACCTGAGATCTTAAACCTGATACACTGTTTTTTAAAAATGACATCCTAATTTGCAGGAAAGCTCCAGCTTCTTTCATTTGAGGATAGCTATACTCACATTTTTCCCTGGAAACATGAGGTCAGTCATTTCCCATTAGTCTTGGGTAGACTCGCTAGCAGCCCACAACCAGAACCATTGGGCCCAGTTTTGCATTATCGACAGGCTCTTCCCAAATGGCTTCTTTTAGGAATCTAGAGGAAGTCTCTTGTCAGCGCTGCAGTGCATTAGCCTGGCTGTCAGAAATGCTTCCCGAGGGCTGACTGCTTTCTGCCTGACTTCAGCCAGTGCTGTCAATCTATCTTTCTCACGAGCCTTAAAATGATCTCACCCTCCCTTCCCTGAGTATCTCTTAAAAAGAGAATATTAACTTGCATAATTTAAGGAAACAGAGACTTTTTACATTTAGTACAGTGGGAGCTCATGTTATTGATGTTGAAATGGGGGCAATAGCCTAACTCTGTTCAAGCTGGGTTTCCTTATTTCTGGTTTTTGTTTGTTTGTTTAAAGAGAAAGTCCTAGACATCTTAATAGTTCATTCTGTTAAATGATGGAGTTTACAATCTAACCTGTAAAGGAGAATGAGTAAATAAAAGTGATTTAATGAATCCATGGGTTGAAGCCAGAATGACCTACATGCTACCTCCTAAAACTACCAATGGTTAGTTACACTGCTATGATGATATGGAAATAGTGATTGACTTGCTGTATCATTATATAACGGAAAAATGCAAAATTTCATCATCTTTAGGCATTATAATAAGCACAATTATATTTAAAATAAATGGAAAAAAATCTCTCTGTGCTACATTTATGTCATAAGTCTTCGTTTTTAAGTTTTTGCTGAAGAAGCATCAGGTTTCTCAGAAAATTCAAAATTCCATATATATAAATCCTTTTTCTAAATGCTTATCTATTTTGACAAGGTGCTCAGTTTCCAAAAGTATTATGGAATTTAAACATTGTATCCATCCATAAAACTTTCTCATTTTGCCAAATGGGAACTTTCAATAAGTAAAATAAAGGCACATTAGTATTTCCCTTATACCAAATCACTTCGGCATTAAAGGAGAAAAAAGTTCTTTATTCTAACACAGTGGTCTTCGCAAAAGTTGAAAGATAATAACATATCTGATAAAAATGCATAGCTTTGACCCTCAAAATCCATGTAAGTGAAAGGGGAGTGAATACTTCTGAATGCTAAAATTGGTACTACAATCACATTTTCGTGGCAGGGTGATGCAAAGAGCTTTATATGACAGGTAAGTTACACCAGCCTTCACAGTACAACCGGGTGAAAGATTCAGATCTGTTTTTATATTTAATGGGAGTGTAAGGGTCAGACTGTCAGAGCAGGATACTCTTGCCAGTTGTCAGGAAAGGCTACCTTCTAGAACACTTAAATGGAAATGTAGAGACCTGATATTATTTTCAATTTGGCCCTCAATTTTAAATTTGAGGAAATGGCTTCGAAACACTATACATTATTCCCATCACCTGTGATTTAAGGAATTGACTGCATTATATTTGGGGGAGTTATGGAAAGGAAGAAAGAAAGGATTACTGGTCAATCTGAATGTCTAATAACAAGAATAAATTATACTATAAAACAGTCAAGAAGGGAAGTATATATAATAAAAGACAGTAGGTATATCATTGTCAGACAAATGCAAATAATACTCATATTACAATTTACTATTTAAAATGAAATTATATACACATATATGATCCATAGTCCATGATGAAGATAAATATATTCGACTATCAAAATACACAACAGGTTATATATTTTTTATTAGTTTTTAATGCAAAATAGGTATTCGATATCAGATACCAGATATAAGAAGTGCTTAACACATTTTTGCTGAAAGGATGTAACTTAATTCACTCCAATTCAGGTAATTTAGTAATTAAATGATTCAACTGGCCCTTTAATCTGACTCCTTGCTCCACAGCCTTTGATCCTCCCAAGATGGAATATTCAGCCAATACTAAGCTCTTTCTTAGGCTTTGGGGCCCCTACTACCTCTAGACAGGGAGTCCCGTAAAGCTGTAAGACTCTACACTGAATCGCCATGGGGGTATCCTTTTTGTCTATTAGCTCCTGCTTGGTTCTTTCAGACCAATCTCCATCCAGTCCTCATACACTGAAACTTGTCCTACCTCTTTCTGTTCTACAGGTTTCATTAGAATAAACTCAAACTGGAATCCTTCACCCTGAAATCCTTAGACTAAGCCTAGGACAAGAATCGTCTGCCTTCCTGAACAACCGCTCGTTATGCACTGACAGATGTTCAGATATACGCTCTTCTTGCCAACAGGGAAACGCTGCTCTTCGCCCTGACACAACTTACCTGCCTCCTGGACTTCGGCCTGTGTGGGGTCGCCTAACGTTCTGTTCCTTCCTAATGCCGTTCCCATTCTTTTCCCTGTTGTGTCAGGGCTGGCCTGCCCTGGTCTACTGGTGATGGGACTGCTGGCTCTGAAAAATCACATCTAATTTGCAGAGAAAATTACATCTCTGTAAATCTACTGATTGTGATTAGATTATAATATGCAGAAGTGAATATTCTGCGATATCGAAGGATGTTTTATGTAATACACACATGTGCATATATTTTATATGTGTAGTGTATGTGTGTTCGGTGTATTTCATTTTTCTTCATATCCCACACCCTAGACGGTGTTGTACCTTAAAGGAGACAGTTCTTTGTTAGTGGCCTTGACTTTAGATATTCTGTTCAGCTAAGCTAAAGTTGATTTCCTAAAAGTTACACAAATATTAGGAAATAATGGGTCAGTTTACATTAGCTTTATCTGCTTCTTAGATAGTATTTCCACTCCTGAGAGCTGATGGGCCCTTGTCTTGGGAGTGCTAGGTTCACCTCCACCCAGCCAGGTCCAGCAGCTCAGAATTTGTGACTTCTACCACTTCTGGACTTTAGGGACACAGCCCTGGAGCATGTGGTATCTGGCATTCCAAATGGTCATCAAAGGTGACACTTCATTCAACTTGAAAGCATGGGGGAAAAATTCATCATACAACAACCACTGGTCACTGGAGAAAGGAGACAGAAAAGAGTTCCACAGCAACATCCTCTTTCTTGCTTCTTTTCATGAAAGGTTTCAAAGCATGTTTTCTCCACACAGCCCATTTGGAGAAGTTCTTCATGGTTAGTGGACACGTCTGTCAACTGCTGTGCTTTCTGTGGTCCATATAAAGAAGTCGGAAGCACAGCAATACATTGCAGTATTGTTTCACACTCTTCCTTGCTGCACTTCCACTTTCCCTTCATCCAGCTGTCCTGGTTTTGTACCTCCAAAATAAACCACCACCATTTAAAATTCTTTTCCGAAGTTCTGTTTTCCAGGGAACTCGGGCTAAGGCATCTGCCATATAATCAATATTTCTGCCATCCCTTGAAAATTCAGGGAACTTATTCTGGTCATGATGCAAGTTCAGACAAAGTATATTTTGTTAAATGGTTATATGAACGTGTGTCATAGAAAACTGTGGCATAAGGCAAATAGTAGCAAAAAGGAATTAATTTTCTTAAGTTTTCTGGACGTTTCTTGGTCATTCTGCAAACATAGCTTATTTGTACAGGCCTTAAATTCTTGCTCAGTTTTAGGCTTGAATTTCTGTGTTGTACTTGGGAACTGTTGATCAGATTCCTGTTTTTATGTCCTACATTTTTCTACACACCACACTGTGCAGTAAAGTATAGAGGTAAAGAGCTGAGATTCTTGAGTCACACTGCTTACACCCAAATCCTAGCTCCTCAACTTATGAGCTCTGAGGTTTTTAGCAAATTTCCTTACCTGTTGATACTTCGATTTTCTCATCTGTAAAGTAAAGATAATGACAGTGCCTTAGAGGATTTTTGAGTGGATAAAAGAGGAGAATACACCCAAAGTGCTTGTAACAGTGTTGTGCTCATGTAAGAATAATTATTAGTATTATTCATTTCATATTAGTGTCTCTGCTGAACACTATGTAGATACACTCATGAAAACTTTTTGGCAGTTTGAAATGGGGAGCAATGTATTATACCTGTCTTATCTTATCTCCACTAAGAGGGGCTGCGTCCGAGTACTTGTTACTAATTATCAGTATCTGCAGAAAGTAAAGAGGAGCGGAAACTAGTTATCACAACGGGACAGCCTGATGTATGTGTTTCTGAATTCTGTTGTCCATATGCTTCTGGATATCCTCTTTTACAGTGACTAACGCTTCTGCTCTGGACTCCACATATGTCAGAATATCCAGAAATTGACCCTGTTCTTACACTGACCGTAGCGTTTTCCTTACTGGTTGTATAACACTAGGTCATTTGAATGTTTTAAGCTTCAGTCTGCTCATCTGCAAAGAGGAGATAACAATTCTTCACAGATATTGACTCGTCGTGACACATTTATTGGCAGGCACTGTACAAGGACTTGTGAATACAAAAATAAATAAGGCAGAGATCCTAAACTCTGTGTGCTTATGGTTAATAAAACGGCTGTCACCATTTTCAGACAAAGAAAACGAAGGTCGGAAAGAGCAGAAGAATTGTCCAGGGCGCTCTGCCCAATAAGTGCCGTATCAAAGATTTAGATGCAGGCCTCAGTCTTCAAACCAGTGCTTTTTATTTATATAATACTGCTTTCCTTTTGTCAAAATTCAATGAAATACTATGAATAAAAATGTTCTATAAATGTACAGAACTTTACACATTAACTCTACTGTGTTATCCTGAAATTTACTGTGTCATGTTTTTAAGTCCTGGAATTTTTTTTTAGGCTTGAGAGACAGAAGACAAAACATTGTTTTACAAAAAAACCTTTAAGTCAAGAATTAGATTGTGAAGCAGCTTGATTGCCACTCATTTTTCTCTTCTGAAGAAAATGTCTATTACTTTACCTGTAAGTAGATCAATAAAACATACATTGGCTACATATTTTAATGCTTTGTCTTTAAGAATCATTAATATTTTACTTCACATAACATGCCAATAAAACCAGGGCCAGGCACAGAGGATAGAAGACGTGTGAACAGTCAACCTATTTTGGGGTCTTCTTGGGAAGTTTTAGATGGAAGCGGTTTGGAGAGACAAGCCAGCAGCCCCCTAACCTGTGGGACACACTGACATAAAATGATTGTTGGGACCCAGTGTGCCATATCCTGTCGGCTCAGTCGAGTATATTAGATGCTTCGGAAATTGATAACACACCTCTCAGCCAAATTGAACAGTGACAGGTTGATGCCAACTTCATCATGATCTAACCAGTGGGTCCCTGGAAGCACTCTAGCACAGCCTGCCCTACTGAAATTGCAAACATAAATCAACTGAAGCAGAAATGCCTTTCGTGACCCTGCAACATTTCTTGAGGTCTGTGACACATTCATCTCTGAAGGTTTCCATGACGACCTAAGAGACATCCCACTTGTTCCTAGAAGCCATACATTCTCACATCCTTGCCTTCTGGGTTACAGAAAATGTCCTGTGTTTTTATTAAAGGATGTTAAAATAGTACTCCTTCTGTCTCAGTTTTGGCCGAGGCCTCAAAAGGCTGAGGAGAAAAACACTAATAATAAGCAAGTTTTCTAAATTACAAACCTATCCTACATTATTCCAAGGCTTGAAAAGGAAATTTAAAAACAATGGAACGAATCCACCGGTTTTGTTACCCACTGCTCCATACCGAGATCACTGAGGTAGACGAGGCTGGGATAAGAATAACGATTTTTGGAGAATGCAGTGGGAGGGTTGTGGTCCCCCCATCCCAGTTCAGTAAGGAGCTGTAACAGCACCCCGGGGCGAAACCGCATTTGCTGATGAAGTTTAGGAAAATACAACAAACTTATTTTGAATCTATGCCTGGAAAAGCTTAAAGGTGAGACACTGATTGGTTAGTTTCTGTTCTAATGAAGAACAACCATGTTTTGCTAGATTTAAAACTAAGTTTAGTATTGAGCGCTAATACTAACGTACAATTGTGTACCGTGAAGAACATCTGCGCTGAAGCTACGACCAGCAATGGCTGAGGCTTGGATTTCCCAACATGGGGTCTTGTTACAGTGGGTAAATTCGGTTCTCTATGCCTCAGTTTCTTCATCTGTAAAATGAGGATAATAACACTACTCTCCTCTTTTGGGGAAAGTTTAATAAGTTAATGCTTGGGCTATAGTACATACTCTGGAAAAGTTAGGTATTCTTGTTACGTTGGGATCTAGCTGTGTTTTTGTTAGAAGAACATATTCTTCTGTGCCAGAAGAATCTATTTTCTGTGGATTAGATATGGTTCTTGTGAGATGGTGCCAGCTTAGAGGTTTTCTTCAAAGAGATTTTGTCCAATAGTATAAGGTGCCCATTAGGATAAGGTGGTGCCAACAAAGAGGGGACAGCTGGAAAACAGATTAACGAGGTAATTGTAAGTCACAAGCTCTAAAAGATACAGAATGTTAAGACGTCTTGAGGAAAGACTTGCATAACGATTGGGAGGAGGTCCCCAAAGAATCTGTGAAAGAATTCCAAGAGAGAAAAAGTCAGTTTTAATTACTCAGCAAGCTCAGAGGACATCAGCGCCGGATCAAGAGAGCAGCAACCGAGTAGGATCTGTCCTGCTCTCTGTCCTCCCTCTCATCGCCCCTCACACTGTGAATGGGTCTCAGACCTTAGCTAGAAAGCAATGGCAAAAAGCAGAATTACTAGCTTATGAGAATTACTTGTTCCTGTGATGGAACAAGTAGTGCTGGGGAAAATGGAGTCGTTTTCTATCTGCAGTCCACGGTGCCTGGCTATTCTAATTTAAGTTTGGTGACAAACTTGTGATTTCTGTGATTTTGAATATAGAAAGTTATGTGAAAAATCATCAATTCAGTTTGCCAAGTATCTGTTCACTGGCTGATGTGTACAAGGTTTTATGCAAAAGAAGATGCTGTAACAAAAGTGATCAGTTTAATTCCTGAATAAATTAATTGTCTCTCAACAACAAAGTTTAGTTATGTGTCTGGTTTGGTTCGGTGACATGGACATTAATGCATATCATTAGAAAGTGTCATCTGGACTGGGCACGGTGGCTCATGCCTGTAATCCCAGCACTTTGGGAGGCTGAGATGTATGGATCATGAGGTCAAGAGATCGAGACCATCCTGGCCAACATGATGAAACCACATCTCTACTAAAAATACAAAAATTAGCTGGGCATGGTGGTGCATGCCTGTAGTCCCCGCCACTTAGGAGTTTGAGGCAGAAGAACCACTTGAACCTGGGAGGTGGAAGTTGCAGTGAGCGGAGATCATGCCAGTGCAGTCAGCACAGGCTGACAACAGCGAGACTCTGTCTAAATAAATAAATAAATGAATAAATAAATAAATTAATAAAGTGTCACCTGTAGACGGCAGATTTATAGCATAACCTGTGGTCTTACAATAGATAGCTTCTTGGAAGAAGTTATCAGCCTTACAGATAATTAAATAGAACTAAATCACTGTCAGACGTTTGAATAAAAGACAAGGGTGACTTTTGGTTTATATCTGCTCTGTCTATAGTAATAGTATTTAAATTGACAGTGCTTTTACAACGTCACCTCATGGACTCATCTTTCTTTAACTTGTTTTCAGTTTCAAAGGACGTTTTAATATACCACTATACATGAGTTCTGGCACTAGAATATCACTAACCCTATTAATCAAATGAATCTGCTTGTGGTTTTCCATGATGGTGTCATTTTTTGAGTAATATAAAATCAGATAATCTTTCACTGACGATGTATCTCACTAAATCACTCTCCGAGTGCCGATAACATAATGACAATAACGTATTAGCATAATTCATCATCACAGGTACCTTCGCTCTGGGGATGTTTTACTGTAATATGTAATATACTGGCTGTCATGCTGATGATGTATTACAGCAGCCTTCCTCAGGAAAAAACACATTTTGATGGAATACTACTCATATCAGATGGTACTGCCCCGGAATAAACAGTTAAAAAAGTGTGACTCTATTTGCTGCAGAATTCGCATGAAGGTCAAAGGCACTACAAGTAGTAAAAGCCAGCTTGAAGACAACAGGTATCTATGTCTCTGTTGTAGAACAGCTTCTAAAAGTTCAATTTCAGTTCCAAGTAGGCTAAGTCATGTTTTTATCCTCAGTAAATGTTTGATATCCATACACTGACACTATACAATGGAAGCTTCTGTAGCCTGCAGTATTACCCTTAAATGACACCCTTAAACAAGATGTGGATCATGCTTGAGGCGGAAGTGAGGTGACTTTCAAGGACAGATTAAACGTGAATGCAATATATATAATGCCTTTTTCCTGCAATTTTGCCCCTTGAGCTACCCGATAGAATATTAGATATAAAAGGGACTCACAGGCAGGGCACAGTGGCTCACGCCTATGATAACAGCACTCTGGGAGGCCGAGACAGGGGGATCACCTGAGGTGAAGAGTTAGAGACCAGCCTGGCCAACATGGTGAAACCCCGTCTCTAACAAAAATATTAAAATTAGCTTGGCCTGGTGGCAGGCACCTGTAATCTCAGCTACTCAGGAGGCTGAGGCAGGAGAACGGCTGGAACCTGGGAAAAGGAGATGCA
Organism: Leontopithecus rosalia; assembly: GCA_028533165.1. Lineage (NCBI taxonomy): Eukaryota > Metazoa > Chordata > Mammalia > Primates > Cebidae > Leontopithecus > Leontopithecus rosalia. The sequence goes on from CM052665.1 coordinate 450,661, forward strand.
GTGAACCAAGATCATGCCATTGCACTCCAGCCCAGACTGACAACAGAGACTCCATTAAAAAAAAAAAAGGAAAAAGAAAGGGATTCATAGACATCTATTCTAACTGTGGCTCAGAAATAATAAGACTCACTGTAGGTCACACAATATGAGGGGCAGAATAGGACTAGAAACTAGGTTTCCTGACAGCTGTTGAGGTGCTTGCTATAAAATAATCAGAGTTAATTGAAGACCATTTGTGATTTAAATAGCTAAAATAAGGGGAAGTGTGGGGCCGTATGCTGGATATAAAGTTCTTTATTTCTGTCACCTTTAATGAAGAGCTTCCTGCAAATCAATGTAAACTTGACCAAGCGCAATTATAGTCATCAGCTGGAGGAAAACTGACTATAACAATATCTAGTGTTTACTGAGCGTTAACTGAACACCTTGCTAAACAACAGTCTTAGATAAACACACACCATCTTACCAACGGCAGTTCTTCTTCCACACAAAATCCCTATTCTGTGGTGAAACATACAACGTTCGTATGTTCTTGATGGAATCACTTTTGCTGACAATTACATTCATGAAACCATCAGAATTATATTCTTCAAACAGTAGAAACAATTGTCCAGAAGAGGACTAAATATGATTTAATATAATTAATTTATTTTAGGCTTCTGATTAGAAAATTTTTATTTACATGCATACTGGCTCTGCTTCACCCACACACCTGAATTTCTCTGCGAACAATGCATGTGCCTCTCCCTCTGCATTTTCCTGATTGCCTTGCCTAATTTAAGTGCCAAGGTACCCGTCCTGCTGGCCCTCTGCATCTCCTTATGTTCTTTGTAGGACAGACCGCTTCCTATGTGCTCAATCTTCGTTACAGATGCCGATCTCACTGAACCAGATAGCATTTTCCTCATTTACTTTCTTTATTATTATCAGACCGTCATGAAGACTTGACAAGGGCCACTTACCAAGCGCACATGTCCTTCTCCGAGTCACCAGCACAGCTGCAATGTAAACATTCCAGCTGACCCTAAGAAATGCCAATAATATTACAGCCTTTAATATCTCGGTAGATGCTCATAACGCTCCCCTTAATTCTAAAGGTCAGGTGACCACTGGTAATGGCAGAGTGCACAAAGGATAATGATCCATGGGTAATGCTATTTAATGTGTGATTTTGTGAAGAGACTGCCCATATGTAGTTTTTAATTTGAAAAGTCACTGATAACTAAGCCACAATGATGTGAGTATGAATGAAAAACATAATGTTTTAGAGAAGTTTTTCAGCAAGTTTCCACTACTATGAAAAGTTGTCAGCATAAATTAAAAGCAAAGGAGTCACACAGAGAGATGTTTCAGTGCTTTTTACACGGCACGGTAAGTCACATAAATTATTCAGAAGATGGCAGTAAGGTCCACTAGAACTCCTGAGGTAGCTGAGGATTCAGCACTGAAGGGTCAGTTGGTTTGAGACAAGAATGGCCTTTTGAGATTTATGACATTTCTGGCAACTGTACCATAAACAGGCCTGAGTTAGAAAAAATAAAAACAAAACCTTGTTTTTCAAATGCACTGGAAACATCGTCTTTAAACATTCTCATCAAAGAATGATTATTTGCAAAAGGTTTATTGCGTATTCCAGAAGTACTTCCTAAAAATCTATCATTGAAAAGACTTACGTAAGAATAGGGGAGCTAATTATATTCACCCAGACAAATTTCACATACCTATTTAGAACACGAAAAGAAAAGACCAAAGAACATAACCTGGCTTAACAAATCTGCAGTAGGACACAATCTAAATGAAAAACAAATTACGCAATAAAAGAGATACTGAAAATAAATTCCATGTTTTATAGTGTAAATTCTCCACCTTTAAAAATAGGAATGTGGCCGGGCGCGGTGGCTCACGCCTGTAATCCCAGCACTTTGGGAGGCCGAGGCGGGTGGATCACGAGGTCATGAGATCGAGACCATCCTGGTCAACATGGTGAAACCCCGTCTCTACTAAAAATACAAAAAAATGAGCTGGGCGTGGTGGCGCGCGCCTGTAATCCCAGCTACTCGGGAGGCTGGGGCAGGAGAATTGCCTGAACCCAGGAGGCGGAGGTTGCAGTGAGCCGAGATCGCGCCATTGCACTCCAGCCTGGGCAACAAGAGCGAAACTCCATCTCAAAAAAAAAAAAAAAAATAGGAATGTACATTTTTTAGGGCAGTGATCACGATGAAAGCTTCTCCGTAGCACTTCTGAACCGACATAAACTCAGATCCAGGGGAAGACCATGACGGTGGACAAAGCGTGACAAGAAGCAACTACTTCCCTAGTTTCGTGAACCTGTCCCATTACTGCTCTTCCCTGGTTTTAGGGGAATGGTTGCTTTTGTTCACAAAATAAGTATTATATTTAAAAGTTCAAGGCAAGAATACTGGAAAGGGCTGACAGTAAATTTTCTCCTTTTTCTGCTCAGGATGTCATGTGGTTTATGCTCTTCCAAGCTTGGTCATGTTTACATCCATATGAATTTACAACCACTGCTTCAGTGGGTATTTTAGTACAATCAGATAAATAAGTCGCTATATGAATTGAGTGTTAGGCTTATTAAAGTAGGAAATTCAAATATATACTTTTCCTTAAGCACGAATTTTGTGATAATATCTAAAGCTGGGAGGCTTGGAGGTGTTTTAGTATGTGAATAGATGCATATTTATAGAAGTCAATAACCCATCCCCTAACCACACTCATTCAGCTTATGAGATCACTTACCAGGTTATGTGTAATTTAGGCAGAAAGCAAACCAACAACAGAAAAAAGGGTCTCAAAAGAATGGCGCATTTTGATTTAAATATTAAGCCAACATGCAAGGGGCCCACAACAGCTAAAACAATCTTTAAAAAGAATAAGCTTAGTGAGCTCACCCTAACAGACTTTAAAACTTGCTACACAGATACAATAATCGACCCTGCGGCACTGGCATAAAGAGATGTACAAGTTAATGGAATAGAACTGAGAGTCTAAAAATAAATGAATGTAAATAAATACTACGGCCAATTGATTTTAGACAAAGAAATCACGATAATTCAATGAAGGAAATATAGTCTTTCAACAAATGGTGAAAGAAAATTAGACTCTTAACTTGTACCATATGAAAGAATTAGTTCAAAATGGATCATGAATCTAAACATAAGAGCTAAAACCATAAAAATGTTAGATGAAAACACAAGTTAATTTTTGTGAGCTTGGATTGGACAATGATTTCTTAGACACAACACCAAAAGCAAAAGTGTTAAAAAAAATAAAATTGACTTTATAATAATCAAAACTGCTGTGCTTCAAATGAAACTGTCCAGAAAATAATAACCAATAGAATGGAAGATAATATTTATAAATCATATGCTATCTGATAAGAGACATATCCAGAACATATAAAGAACTCTTAAAACTCAATCATAAAAAGACAAATAGCTCAACTTTAAAAATGGGGAAAAGCTCTGAGTAGACATTCTTCCAAAAAAGATATATGAATGGCTAATAAGCACCTAAGTTGCCTAACGTCATTAATAATTGGGGAAATGCAAGTCAATAGCATAATGAGATACCAATTCACACCTATTAGAAATGGTTAAAATTAAAAAGACAGACAATACAGGTGTCAGCCAGCATGTACTGCAATTAGAACCCCCATTCCTTACTGGTGGGATGATAAAAACAGTGCAGCCACTTTGGAAAACAATTTAGCAGCTTCCAAAAAGTTAAGCACAGAGTTACCCTGTTTAACTCTACCACGAATCAGCAATTTCGCTTCTAGGGATATAATACCTGAGATAAATAAAAACACGTGTCCACACAAAAATTTGCAAATGAAGGTCAACAGCAAAATTATCCACAGCAGCCAGAAAGTAGAAACAACCCAAATGTCCATCACTGAAGAATGAATAAACAAAATGTGGTATATTCATACAATGGAAGATTATCGGGCAAGAAAGGAATGAAGAGTCGATACACGTTACAACATAGACAGACCTTGAAAACACTTCGCTTAGTGAAAGAAGCCAGTTACAAAAGACCATGTGCTGGGAGATCTCATTTGTCCACCATTAGAAAACACATAAAGATAGAAAGATTCGTAGTTGCCTAGGGCTGGGAAAGAGTGGGACAGGGGTGGGAATGGCTGCTAATGGGTATGAGATTTTTAGGGGATGATGAAAATGTTCTAAAATTAGAGTGCAGTAATATTTGCACAACTCTATAAACAGACAAAAATATCATCAAATGGTAACACTTTAAATGGGTGACATTCGTGATATGTAAATAATATCTTAATAGTCATTAAAAAGAAAATGCAGCAATGAGAAAGATGGGTTCACTCCGCTTCTAGAGCTAGATCCTGGGTTCCCAGCCACTCGGCCATAGCAGCGAGTCCACAGCTAGGGGGCACTAAAGAGTCTTCACTTTCACCAGGAGTCAGGGAGACAGAGACCTTCCCACCCCACTACAGGCAAGTTCACCCCTGAGAACAATTACCCTCCTAAATAAAATTAATTTTTATACATCTAGCCAAAATCAAACTTAACGTTTCTTCCAGTACATTATACATTTTGATGGAATTAAACATACATGTTACTCTTATACTGTCTTACACTGGAAGGACAAATTATTGGCAGTACCATATTTCCTGGGACTGTTGAGTAAGCTTAACATCACTGATGTTTGAATGAACACAAACTACCAGACTGATCTCTAACATAAACTTTGATTTTTTTTTTTGAGACGGAGTTTCGCTCTTGTTGCCCAGGCTGGAGTGCAATGGCACGATCTCGGCTCACCACAACCTCCGCCTCCTGGGTTCAGGCAATTCTCCTGCCTCAGCCTCCCGAGTAGCTGGGATTACAGGCACACACCTCCATGCCCAGCTAATTTTTGTATTTTTAGTAGAGACAGGGTTTCACCATGTTGACCAGGATGGTCTCAATCTCTTGACCTCATGATCCACCCGCCTCGGCCTCCCAAAGTGCTGGGATTATAGGCGTGAGCCACTGTGCCCGGTCCATGAACATTGATTTTTACTTATTATTCTGTGAACTTCCATGTGTCTTAACAAATTTCCATTATATGCAGATGGTATTGTTTGGCAAAATACATTGACCTCACATCAGGTCTGATATCTACAATATCTTTATAGCTGATATAATTCTGTCAAAATTGATAACGTACTTGAAATATTACGGCAAATAGGAGGCATGTCAAAGTTTACAGAAAGGAGAATTTTGAAGAAATAAAGGTTAAACCATGTTGAGCATTTAAAAGATAGGCATAACCTATACATTTGGGTTACTCAATGAATAATAAACTTAAAAATACAGAAGATATTTAAAAATCTTCATTTAGGGTTAGGGTATGGTTCTTTTATGAATGAAAGGGTCTCTGTGTTTTTAATGAAATAACTGTTTCTTTGCTATATTCCAAAGTAGGCCAAAGCACAAGATACTTTTTAAAAAAGTTGTAATCCCACTTAGAAACAAAGTGGGTAGAAGTACGTGTTATTTTAACAAAAGTGATAATGTTATTTAGAAAGAATCGTATTACCGGGTAGTTCTCTATAGATTCTAGTAAACTGTGGTAGAAACACATACTATTCTTTGATCTTGGTTGAAGGAATGTAAGACTAGTAGAAGTATAAAATAATACACCAAATAGCAGAAGAAATATACATGAAGAAATAAATGTTGTTTTCCTGACATACATTGAAAAGCACAGTCAGGAATTTCCACTGGCAATGACCACAGTTGGGAAGACAAAGCCGTAACTGATATCATGGTAGGTTGTATTATACGCGATAATACACAGTCATACAAGCTTCCTTTCTTCCCTGACTTGGCCGTTGCTTCCTGGGAATGAAGCATAGTTTCCTGCCTCACTGACTTTGAGCTTGGCAGGCGACGTGGCTGGCCAATGGAATGGGAGGGAAGCAACATGTGTCCCCTCCAACCAAGGCTTTAGTCTGCTGGTATTGTTTGGCTAGTAACTCTGGCATTCCCGTGCTGCACCAGTAGAAAGGCATGCTCCAGATAGCTGCTCCTGCAACCTGGGTCCCAAGATGAGAAATGTGGAGCAAATCTGAACCTAAGTGACGTTTTAAGTAGAGCGGCCATAGTGGACCTGCAGACTCAACACATGAGAAATAAAAGCTTCGTATTTTCAGCCTCTGAGGATTTTGGGAGGTGGCCTCTGATGCTGCATTATTACAGCAATAGTTTTTAAAAATTAATCTTCTTTTTTCACATTAATCATTTCAACACAATTATATAGCATCTGTTGAAATAGAAACTATGTGGAAAGTTGTACTTCATGCCCAGAAAGGAAAATACGGTATAAAAGTAATTGATCTTTGGGAGGCCGAGGCGGGTGGATCACGAGGTCAAGAGATCGAGACCATCCTGGTCAGCATGGTGAAACCCCGTCTCTACTCAAAATACAAAAAATTAGCTGGGCATGGCGGTGCGTGCCTGTAATCCCAGCTACTCAGGAGGCTGAGGCAGGAGAATTGCCTGAACCCAGGAGGCGGAGGTTGCGGTGAGCCGAGATCGCGCCATTGCACTCCAGCCTGGGTAACAAGACCGAAACTGTCTCAAAAAAAAAAAAGTAATTTATCCTTGATCTTTTGTCATACCTCCTTAGTGTCTCATTCTGAAATAGAGACCATGCTTATTGTATTTCATTGCATTACGATCTCTGACAATTTACAATGCAAAAAAACCCACCTTGCTTCCAGTTAGAACTTCTTGCAAAATGCTAGCATTTTTAATGTGACATGATAGCCATCACGTCCAATAGTGTGTTAAAAAATATACAACTACTTGTACTTCTCTAGAAGAAACTGAAGACACAGATTGAGATAAAACAGACCCTAGACAGTTGCTGTAACATAGCACCAATGTTATCTTCCATTGTTTTTTTATAGTGAAGGATCTACGCAGACTAAAATATAGAAAGCACTCGAAAAAGATGCAATTGGAAAAGAAACCAAAATAAGACTTCTGACACTGAGCATGGAGATGGGCTATCATGCCAGTAATCAAAGTTTGGAAACATAACTTTCATGAGCAGGAAAGATATTGCCAGGGAAAGGACTTCCATATGTCCTCTTCATGCGCCATAAGAGACCAAAAGCCTGACACACAAATCATTGCTGGTGAAGTGCAAGTGAGACTTTCTACCAGCTGGCTGTAAACAAGTCTCAGAACAGTGAGACTCAGACACAGAATTTTTCCCAAAAAATATGGGAGATATTTTTTGCTGTGCCACAGGTAGGCAATGTATACTCTAAAGCTGGGGTAGGTAGTAAGATACTTACTAACAGATGCCAAAGAACACAGACTCCAAGATTCAGTGTTCCCTGATGAGTATAAATGCATCTCTTTACCAGAATTGTGAGTGATTTCAGGGAAAACACTTGAAATCTTATCCAGGCATCAAGCTACAGCACCATGTGTCAGTATAAACAAATGTGGGCACAGAAGCCAGGAAAGATAGTGCATGTCAGCTGTAAACATGTCAGTGAATGAAACCAAAAGGTCTTAGGCAGTAGGAAGACATTAATAAATTCCTATGCTGAGAACTATAATAAACATATCTTGGCAAATTACGGTCTGGTCCTTCACTATAAAATCAGGCATATGTGCAGAGTTTGAATTTCAGAAGGTTTTGAGAGTGTCTCCCCGACTCTTATATTGCATTTATGCATCTGATTTACAGCTGTGATTATGAGTTCCCTAGGGATAGATCTTATTTCTGTTTATCTCTCCAATTCTTAATACCTGCCATCTACCAGGAATGCAATAAATTTTTCTGATGGAGAAAATGGAGAGAATGGGAAGAGGGAAAGAAGAAAGGAAGACAAGGCCGATTATTGATCATTTGCAGTGAGTCACTCTAGCTGCTAGACGGTCATAGATGACCCTTTAATCTCTAGATAATTCCTAACTCCAGTCAGTTCTCGAGAGTTCCTCCCTCTTATCTTTCTCCATGAAATGGATGTACTCATACATCGCAAATGAATAGTTACATTCATGTATAATTTCTCAATGTGCTTTAGAAATGTTCGAAGAATGAATATAACAGAGAGTTTAAGCTCTATTGCTTACTAAACTAGATGTACAGATCTTGTTTGAGTTACTCATCGTAATTTCTCACCAAGAACATAATGTTTAGTGTGATGCCATTTGCCATTTCAGGGCTCAGAGATTTACCAAAAAATCTGCATCAAAAGAGGCAGAATAACAGGGATTAAGATGTGGACTTGAGCCTAAATATGTATCTTAGATCTGTGTTTTATTATTGTGTCGTCTCTGGCTGCTTACTTAGTTTTCTCTATGGTTCAGTTCTCCTATAAATTCATATGTGTTAATAGTGCCTGCAGTAACGATGCTTCACTCTTTACAGATACATGTTCTTCTCTTTCTAAGTGAACAGAGGGATTGTTTTTGCCCACGACTTTGAAGTTAGGCATGGCCACGTGACTTGCTTTGGTGGACAAAATGTAAGTGAAAATGATGGGTGTCACTTCCAGTCACAGTTTTTAAAGAGTCAATGTGCTATTTGTCATTCACTTGCCTCTTCTTACAGTGACTGGAGATATTTCAGACGGTTGTTTTCTTTTAGAGATAGAGTCTTGATCTGTCCTCACTGTAACCTCTGCCTCCTGGGTTCAAGCAATTCTCTGCCTCAGCCTTCTGAGTAGCTGGGATAACAGGTGCCTACCACCATGTCCAACTAAGTTTTGTATTTTTAGTAGAGACAGGGTTTCACTACTTTGGCCAGGCTGGTCTTGAACTTCTGACCATGTGATCCACCCTCCTCGACCTCCAAAGTGCTTGGATTACAGGTAAGAGCTATTATTGCACTCGGCTCCAGTTTTATAACTTTTTTATGAGTGACATCAAGTAAATTTTTCCTGTGGTGGCTAAATTTGGGAAAAACCTATAAAATTTCTTTACCAGCTGTTATAGGCATCCTTAGGATAGCAGTATTGCTATAGTTTGTATCCTACACATAGAGGAATTCTGATAAATTCCATTTCATGCAATACCCAGTTTCATGCAGCACCTGTTAAAGGTGAAAACAAAGGTGTGGGGCTTTAAACCATACACACTGTATTATCACATTATCAAAAATATTTTTGACAGAAGAGATCTTCTGTTTTGTTTCTAACTCTATACGAACTGAATCCTCTACCTACAGTTTCACATATTTGATGATTGAAAGAATTTTGCCCAGACTGGTTTCTGACTCCCAACTTTGAATCTTTCTTTTTCACTATTAATGTTCTTTTCTATTTTATTTATTTTTTTGAGGTGGAGTCTCACTCTGTCGCCCAGTCTGGAGTGCAATGGCACAATCTCCGCTCACTGCAATCTCTGCCTCCGGGGTTCAAGCAATTCTCCTGCCTAAGCCTCCTGAGTAGCTGGGATTACAGGAGTGTGCCACCATGCCTGGCTAACTTTTGTATTTTTAGTAGAGATAGGGTTTCACCATGTTGACCAAACTGGTCTAGACTTTCTAACCTTGTGATCTGCCCGCTTTGGCCTCTCAAAGTGTTCAGATTACAGGCACGAGCCACTGCACCCATCCCACATTCTTTAAGGGCTAGGTACTCTAAGGCATGCTCTGTACCTTTAAAAAAAATCACTTTGCAGTGATTCAGCATGGAGGGCAGAGGGGTGTTTCTGGAAACGCTTCCTATACCGAGTGGTAGCAAGAACATTATTATATGCAGAAGTGGCTGAGAAATATACAAATATACACTGAATTCCAAATGAATGTATCTCCAGCTCAGCTTACTGATCACTGAATTTCCAAAACGCTCACGGTCACTTCAACACTGATAGAAATGTAACTGAGGGTAAGTCAATTGAGTAGAGTCAGCAAATGTAACCAAATGTAGTTAACATGTCTTACTTTTGTAAAAATTTTAACAATAGATTATAATGTGAACACATTTCTAAAGCTTTTCTTAGGTCTTTCCAAAGGCCGTTAAATCTTAAGCTTTGTTAACTTCACTATAAATTTCCTTCTTCTGTTATGATTAGCTGTTTTTTCTTATATTCATTAATTCACCCATTGATTACTTGAGAAATGTTTGTTTGCTAAATGTGAAACATGTACTGAGCAGGAAAAAGAATTACGCGCATCCAAATGTGGACGTAAACTAGCATCCATTCTCAGTGAACATATATTTTCATGGGGCCTGGACATGCATATAAAAAGCAGTACATAAAAGGAGTAGCAGTTACTGTTTAACATCCATCTAATGAGCATTCACCAATTATTTCTTTTTTTCAAGCAGAAGCTGAATGTGTTGAGTAATCACTCTATTCCATACAGCCATATTCACAACATCATTTGTGGTAATCCCATTCTCTTTGCCTGTGCTTGATTAGGAATGTGCTTCAGCTAGTGCAGCATGAGGAGTCAGCTGAGGTGCTTCTGGAACAGCTTAATGAATAATTCCTTTTCTTCCTCTGGAAATGTTAAGTCTGGGTGAGATGACCAGAAATGCAACAGCCACCTTGCAGCCAGAAAGAGAGCTAACCCAAAAGGCAGAGGAGAAATATGGAAAGAAGTACATGGGCCTTGTGTGTGGTTGGTGAGCAGCTGAATTAATCAACCCTCAAACCACCCTGCCCCCAGACTTACATCATTCAGGAAATGTAGAATTCAAAAATAAAATTTTTAGTAAGCTAGAAAACTTCAAATTGAACCATGACAAACTTATTTTCTGCCAGCCACTCTCCTCTCTGTAAAATTGTAAAGTTTTATTTTTCATCACTTTAATTCTATTCCAAATATGGAAAGCAACTGAATACCTCAGAGGGTGATTTGATTATCCGTTTTATAGTTACCACATCTGCACTAATGTATTGGGGGTTATTATGCTGTTTATTTTCTGTAATTTTTCCCAATTGACAGTTATTACTAGAAACTATCTTTGTTAAATGAGTGTTAACTGCATATGTAAGAGGTTGTGTGATGATGTAAGGCAGACAGCTAGGAAAAAGACAACTGCTTTTTAATATAATGGTCAGGAAACTAAAACATCACCTTAACGCAATTAAAATTATACATATTCACAGGAGCATGATGCCAATTAAGTCTGAGTTATCTGAAATTAGAAGAATCTAGCTTAATTAAAAATTACAATTCAAAAGCATTTTAAGACCTCATTTTATTCTTAAGGAAGAAACTAAGTTTTCTAGAGGTTTCTGACTGACAAATGCAGGTACATACAGTAAAAATGATATCTAAGGAAGCATCATAAAATTTTCTGTAAATCTTAGAATGTACTCAAAATAGGAAGGTTTTCGTTCTAGCTGGTATTTGCTATTAAGATGTTGCGGGGTTACAACAAATTGCTGACATGTGTTACATTTCAGCTGTAACTAGATGGGCCATCTCTCTGTTTATCTTACAGTCCAATACGGGAGAATGCATTTTGTTTTGAACAACTGAATAGTGACAGACAAGTTGTCCATACAGTACACAGATGACAGATCAAGAGGAAAACAAGCTCTTAGATAGTTTTTCAGTGCCCTTCACTGGAAAAATAGCCATGTGACATACACTGCACAGTGGGCTTAGTGCTGGTGTTCACACTGCTGGAAAATGTATTTCTTGAACTAAAGGCACCCTCTATTGAGCACAAATGATTCAACCACAATTTAATAGGGAGATCATTACTTCTGCAAAAGGATTTTCAAGATGAGCAATGAAGGGTCATAGCCTATGGTAGAAACTGAGACATGACTTGCTCAGCATTGTACAATTGTATGGCCTGATGACATGGGTCTGTTCTTTATGTCGATAAGTAGAAGGGTCAATTATAAAAAAAACACAGGAATATTTCGGGTGGATTGTCAATACTAACAATTCTAGATATCCTTATTAATTTCCAGGATTTACTTCATTTAAGTAATTTCATTTTTAGCTTCCAAGGGTGCTCTGAAAAATGCCCTGTCGAGGGATCAGAGTGGAGGCATTTTACCATCATCTCTGCTCTTCTTCAACCTGTTCAAAGACATGATGATTTTCATCACATCATTCACCTTCCACTGATGGAGCAGAATTTTACATGAAGTTTGGCCACTGCCTCAAAGCTCAACAGGTGATCCAAGCCACAGACTAGGCAAGAGGGAAAGGAACAGAATTAATTTTAATTACTAATTAGATGGACTAGCCATTCTTTTTTTTTTTTTTTGAAACAGAGTTTCACTCTTGTTGCTCAAGTTGGAGTGCAATAATTCTCCTGCCTCAGCCTCCTGAGTAGCTCAGATTACAGGTGTGTGCCACCATGCCCTCTTAATTTTTTATATTTTCAGTAGAAATGGGGTTTCGCCATGTTAGGCAGGCTGGTCTTGAACTACTGACTTCAGGTGATCCTCCAGCCTTGACTTCCCAAAGTGTCAGAATTAAAGGCATGAGCCACTGCGCCTGGCCAGGGCAATCCATTCTTAAGCAACAGTTTGGCTGCTATAAGCTTCTAAAAGTCATTGTGTGATGCTGCTTATATCTCTTCAATCAGTTATTATAAACTTTCTGCTTGGCATATACGTATTAAACTGAGCAGGCTTATATAATGGCTCTAACAAGCCTTCTCGTTACTAGAAGCATGTATATTTAAAAAATTATGTATGTAATATTTTTACTTCAACAGATTCAGATTATACAGAACTAAGTAGAGTAAAACACGTTGGCTTCCCTTCATCCCTCTCCCAATCAGTAGCAACTGTTGATTTTGGTATCATGCCAACTGTGTTTACATTTTTAAAATAGCATTTCTTAATTTATAATGAAGTATTTTATTAAAAAAGAATCAATGCACCACATATTTGGGTAGCTTCAAGAGCCTTTCTATGTCACAGATTCATTTATTCAATCAACATACATAAATTTATATGTGGTATGATTCTCAAATTTAAAATTTTTAATATGCTTTCCATTTCTTCATTAAATACATGTTTTGGAGCTCTTTTAAAGTCAAACCATGGAAGCCTGCATTGGTCTCAGTGGCTGCATAGTACCCGTGCTATGAATGCATAATAATGAATTTAATATTCCAGATTGGAGAATATTTAATTTGCTTTCAACTTTTCCTCTATCAAAAACAATGCTTCTATCAATATCTCATAAATAAGTCTTTATTCTCATGTAAAAGTATTTCTATAGACGAGAACCCTTGTTGGCTAAAAGTTGCAAATTGAAAATTTGAGATACTGCCAGGGGTTCTTCCAAACAGGTTTCTCAATTTACATTCCGACCAAGAGTGTATGAACGTGCTTATTTCCATTTATCCTTGCCAGCTCTGGAGATTATAAATCTTTTTAATTTCTGCCAGTTTGATGATTGAAAACACAATTTTGTTTTAGTTTGCATTTTTCTGATTTACTAGTGGGGTTGAACAGCTTTTCATATATTTAGTGTCTTTTGTATTTCCTCTTCTGTAAATTCCTGTCCCTGTTTTTTACCATTTGGCTACTGGCTTTTTTCTTATTGTTCCACAAATCTAATGTCTCCTCATTTTTGTCTTTACTTATTTGTCTTTTGTTAACCCTGATGTTAATTTTGTATATTTTCCTGTGCTTGTGTGTGATAGAGCAGTTATAAAAAGTGCTTAATAGATTTTCATTACAAAAGTGAAACTCATAGAAGTACAGACTTTTTACTTGCTCCTTTTTGTAAAAAGTACTTTTAACTTCATGCCCACTTTCATTTAAACACCTTGTGTCCTAAATATTTGAATGGCAAAGAGAGAATTTCCAAGTCCCAACATTCCTTTGTTCTTCATTCATTTATTTAAATAATATTTGTGCTACAAGCTTGGCTTGCCATTGGAGATGTGATCCCTGTCATTAGTCTGCCCCTGGACAAAGGGACACTGATAGAAAAGAAACCACAACACAGTAAAAGTCATGTCTTGCCATTTTTAGGTCAAATGCCCCAAACTGAAATTACTAAGAGGCTGAGAAACTCAACTGTTTTTCACTTTTCACATAAGTTGAGCGATTGATTCATTCAGTCACACTTGAATATCTACATTGCAAATACTAGAGAAATATAAAGAAATGTGACATTAGATGTCTCTCTCAAGGAACCGAGAGTGTAATCAGAAAGACAGGCGTGTACACGCTTGTGAGGTCCATGGCTGGCGGTATGCTTGTGGGCTGGGCCTGACGCAAGAGTGTTTCCACACGGGAATCTCCCAGAGAGAGCATAGCAAGCCACGAGACGGTGAGTATTAAGAGCCTGACATGTGACCAAATCCTTAGATATCAGAGAAGAGAAGTGATTCTGAGTACATAAGCCTGTGCCTCCAATTTCTTAGTCCATTCCTGCCACTACGTTTATATTTGAGTTATTTGTAGATTTGAGCAGGAAAGAAGGAAGGGAAATGAAAGTCAAAATTGACAGAGATTTTCACTAAACCTCTGTAAGACCTCGAAGATACAAGAAGTACTTTGGGAGCCCTGTAATAAAGTGGAACTCTAAAGACGGGAAAGTGATTCTTCTAACCATTTTATAACCGAACACCATGTAGCAGTGTTTCCCAAAATATGTTCCACTGAAAATAAATTCCCCATGTAAGGCAAGCGAAAGGTTGCGTGGTCAAATCACTTTGGGTCACAAAAGGGTTAAACAGGTTTTTTAATGATGGGTCTTCTGAGAACCTTTAGTAAGTTCATATGCCTTTGTGAATCACCAAGAGTGTAGCACTGAACAACTTCAATATAAAACCCTTTCTGGGGTGTCCCAGGAAATAATTTTTCAGGAAAATATATTTTGGTATACTGAAGGTCTGCTCCTGATATGCACATGCCTCAGATTCCCCTCTGTTCACATTCAGGACGCAATGAAGGCAAACCCAAAGTACCTGATGATATTTGCTCTTAGGTATATTTAAAAGCAAACGACTGACTAGGGACCGAATTAAACATCTAATTATATTCCAGTTAAAGATTCTTTCATTAAGCATGTACGTATTATAGTACATTAATCAGGAATGAGACGCTTAAAGATACTTTTAAACAACTTCCTGCAACCTTGTTTTTATGCCTAGCAGTACCACAGAATGTACTTCACGTGTTATAAATAGAGATTTATTAGTTTAGGCACTTTGGGGGACCCACATGCTTCATATGCTGCTCATGATGTTCCGTAATTATCTTCCAGTTGAGGGAAACTACCTGGCTGTGTGAGTAAGCCCTCTGGGTTCCAAGTTCCCACTGAAATGAGGAAAGAGA
The DNA here is from genome assembly GCA_028533165.1 of Leontopithecus rosalia. Taxonomy (NCBI): domain Eukaryota; kingdom Metazoa; phylum Chordata; class Mammalia; order Primates; family Cebidae; genus Leontopithecus; species Leontopithecus rosalia. The sequence goes on from CM052665.1 coordinate 465,945, forward strand.
TTGAATGGATTCCAGATTATTTGCTAAAATCTTAGCAACTATGGGAAAGAGAAGTAAAAGCTGGGAAAGTTCCATTCTCGGAGTGGGTAGATACAAAATTCATCTAAAAAGCAATTGTAAGGAAATCATTAGTAGAAAAATTGCAATGTACAACTTAAAACCACTCATAAATAATAAACAAGCTGAATTATTTTGACTAACATAACAAAACTACGAACATGAAAATAATTTGAAAAACTAAGATGGCAGAAGTAACACTAAGCATATAGTTATCAAAATACATAGAGATGGGTTAAAATCTTTATTAAAAAATAGACTTTCAGATTGGGTCTCATGCACACGCAAAGGTACACACTGACCTCACTGTGTTATTTGTAAGACATATATCTAGAACAACATGACTCATACAGCATAAATATACAAACATATATAAAACTATTTCAGGACAATCAAACCAAAGTGAAATCAGGGCTTGTATTAGTCATATAAAAGTTATCATCATAATTTTTGTATAGAAATAGCCAGTATCAGTCGGTTGCGGTTGCTCAAGCCTGTAATCCCATTACCTCGGGAGGCAGAGGCAGGTGGATCACGAGGTCAAGAGATTGAGACCATCCTGGCAAAACATTGTGAAACCCCATCTCTACTAAAATATAAAACCTAGCTGGGCATGGTGGTGTGCGCCTGTAGTCCCAGCTACTCGGGAGGCTGAGGCAAGAGAATTGCTTGAGCCCGGGATGCGGAGGTTGCAGTGAGCCAAGATCATGCCATTGCACTCCAGCCTGGAGACAGAGCGGGACTCTGTCTCAAAAAAAAAAAAAAAAAGCAATAGTCAGTGTAAAAATACACCAAGCAAAACTATTAGAGTTCTGAGAGAAACTACAAAAAACATAATCAAATGGAAGACTTTACCTCTGTAGATTTAGATTCTAAACTTTCAGTTCAAGAGACTAATAAAGTTACAATTAAAGCACCTTTTCAGGATTCCTTGCTTTCACAGCGGGAGTGAGGAAGGGCTTCAGAGACCCCTAATATTCACAGCCTAGCCGCCACAGTCTGCAGTAAGAACAGCAGGACTGGGTCTTATTGGCCCTTTATCCCTGCTCTGTCACTAACCGCAGGAGACCCCAGCCTTCTGGGTCCATCCTCATCTTCTGCTTTCTATTCTTCAAATGTGCGAGTCTTCCAGTTGTGCCCCTGAACCTCACGGCCCATCATCAATCTCTTCCCTAAAGTTTTGTTCATCTTACTGTTAACCAAAAATGAAGTTTTCTTTGAGAACACATTTTCTTCTGCACAATGTTCATGGCATGGCTGTTTCCTTTTGTCCTATATGCCATATACACCAGGCTGGGAGAGGTGTGTCCCTCATCCTATCTTAAAACATCCTACTTTGAACCTCAAGGCACCAGACTTTCCAGTCACCACCCTCTTTGTTGCAGTCACCTATCCACACTCCAAGTCACCACCCCCTCATTTCTTGAAGACTTTGCTTCTGAATACACTCCCTCCCTCCAGGACTACTTAATTCGTATTGACATTATAATCCATGAAATTACATTCTCTGTTTAATTACAGTTTTTTTAACTCCTCTTCCTTTCTGCCTTACATTAGTCATTCACTTCCATGATTATACTCTGGACCTTGTCATCCCCGAACTGCAGTACCTCCATGATCTCAATTTCAAGAAGCCCACTCTCCAACAATCACATCTTCTTCTTCTGATTATTTTTTGAGATGAAGTTTTGCTCTTGTTGCCCAGGCTGGAGTATAATGATGTGATCTCCGCTCACTGTAACTTCTGTCTCCTGGGTTCAAGCGATCCTCCTGCCTCGGCCACCCAAGTAGCTGGGATTACAGGTGCCTGCCACCACGTCTGGCTAATTTTTGTATTTTTAGTAGAGACTAGCTTTCACCACGTTGGCCAGGCTGGTCTTGAACTATTGACCTCAGGCGATCCACTCACCTTGGCCTCCCACAGTGCTGGGATTACAGGCGTGAGCCACCATGCCCGGCCTCACATCTTGTCTTTATCTCTCATTCTAGCAGCATGTCTCCAATAATCCTTCAACTCCACCAAATAAAGGAATCCATTGATCCTGTCAATTTTCTAGCAAGCCCATTAAAAACAGAAGAAGGTGAAATTACAATCAATATTAATCTGATATAATATATTCAAATATCATTTCAGCATATAATGTAAAATGTTAATCTGGTGTTAATCTCAATTTGGATACTAAATTTTCATTAAAAATGCTTGATCTGTATTTAGACTTTATAAAATTTACAATTAAAAAACTATAGAGTTACAGACTGAAGCTTTTCCACACATTCCTAAAGTGTTTTAAAAATGGAAAATTAGTATTAATTTTAAAATAGAAATTAATTAAACTTAAAAATGAAGTTCCTCAGTTGCTCAAGTCACATTACAAAGGGTTCAATGGATATATGTGGCTCATGGCTGCCACGCTGTACAGCAAAACCCTAGATCACGTATCTTCCCACTCTTCTAGATGACAATTCCATATCTGATCCTTTGTTCTAAATTGAAAACCTTTCCTTCTTCATCCTCAATTTTAGCTGGTTACATACCCTACATAAAGGAAAAAATTAAAGCGATGTGAAGAGACCTTCAACAAAATGGCATGACTACATCTGACCCAGGGACTCTATTTTCTTTCCAGTACTAGCGATGAGCAGTTCGTACTCCCATCTAAAGCCAATCATTCCAATTGCGCACTACATTCTACTCTCTCTTGTCTGCTCAAGGATATAATTTCAGGAAGATTGCCTTTCTTTTTCGATGTCATCTAATTTTCCTTCCCCTGCAAACAAGCATTTTAAAAAGTTTTATTGACCTCATTTTTCACTGTGGCCAGTGCTCCATCTCTCTGCTGATTTTTATAACAAAACTCTTTGAAAGAGTTATTTATGCTTCCTGGCTTCAGCATGCCTACCCGCATTTTTCCATTCCAATTAAGCCTTTGCCTCTACGGTTTCAGCAAATCTGTGCCTTCAGAATCCTCCTCCATGAATCCTCCTCATCTTCTCAGCCTCTCAGCTTGGTGTGCCCAGTACTGCTGTCCTCATTCTCCTGGCAATATAATCAGTCTCATGGCTTTAAATACCACTGAGGTGCCAGTGACCCCCAAATTTGTATCTCCAGTGTGGATCTCTTTCTTAAACTGCAGCCTTTCTGCTCCATATTCTCACTTGGCACATCAAACTTAACGTATCCAAAATTTAGCAACTTTCTCCCTCTATGACTGCTCCTCCCTGCATTCTTCCATTTTAGATTGCCCAGGAAGCCTTGGAATTTTCTGTCATACCTATTTTCTCTCACATCCAATGCAACAGGAATGCTGCCAGCTCTGCCTTAGGAATATACCAAACATCAGGCCACCTTCTTTTTTTTTTTGAGACGGAGTCTTGCTCTGTCACCAGGCTGGAGTGCAGTGGCACAATCTCGGCTCACTGTAGCCTCCACCTCCAAGCAATTTTTCCACCTCAGCCTCCCGAGTAGCTGGGACTACAGGCGCACGCCACCACACCCGGCTAATTTTTTTGTATTTTTAGTAGAGACGGGGTTTCGCTGTGTTGGTGTTGGCCAGTATGGTCTCGATCTCCCGAACTTGTGATCCGCCCGCCTTGGCCTCTCTAAGTGCTGGGATTACAGGCGTGAGCCACTGCGGCTGGCCCAAGTCACTTTTAATTGCCTCTACTTTTTTTTTTTTTAAACTCCTGCATACATTTTAGAATTTGCAAAAGGCAGTCAATTTTTTAGTTTTTTAATTGAAACGCTACAGGCTGATATCTATTACAGTCTATTTTTTGATATAAGTTTCAATTTGTCTATGTAATTATTTCTGAAGTTAAAAGATCTGATGAAAAAATAGTTTTGTTCTTATAAGACATATAAATATATATTCAGAGTTTATAAAGAATGAGTGTTTCAGATCAAAGGTTATTGCCACATGTATCACACAAGCAATTATAAAGTTATGTTGATGAAGTTAGGTGTTGGTCTTTTAAGGTCCAAAACAAGAATTATAGTATGTAGATTCTTTGAAATGTCACTTTCTGTTTAATATTTATTTACTTATTTATATAAAGAAGGAGTCTCACTCTGTTGCCCAGGCTGGAGTGCAGTGGTGAGATCCCTGCTCACTGAAACCTCTGCCTCCCAGGCTCCAGCAATTCTTCTGCCTCAGGCTCCCAAGGAATTGGGAATACAGGCACCCACCACCACAGCTGGTTAATTTTTTTTTGTATTTTTAGTAAAGGCGAGGTTTCACCATATTGGCCAGGCTGGTCTTGAGCTCCTGACCTCAAGTGATTCATCGGCCTTGGCCTCCCAAACTGCTGGAATTACGGGCATGAGCCACCACACCTGGGACTGTTTGGTTTCTGATGCTCTTTAAATCTCCGTTAAGTTCTGCCTGTTTTGTTTAACCATGAAACCAGAATTGAGGCAGGTCTCTAAGGTATTAACAGAATAATAATGTGCCGTTATTTCTTAGTTTGTTTCCTGCAAAGCATAGGCCCCTTAGATGTTATTTTTATCTGACTGGGAGCAAAAATCCCCCCTAAGGCTGTGTGTCTTGCTGCATTAGAATCTTGTACTGTTCAAATTGCTCATGTAACCTCACCCCAGATTCAGATGCACACTCCACCTCCTGGCTGAGAATTCCTGAGGAAGGAAGTCAAAAATGGATATTTGTGCCACAGCCTCTAAATAGACAGGGAAGGGGAAGATGAAGAGCCGCTGGCTTACAAGGCTGTGGTTTCAGAGACGTGCTTTAGGTGAGAGCAGTGAATAAGAAACACAGTGCTTGCCTCAGCAAATGGTTTTCCTGTCTCCTCTAATTGAATCAGTCAGTTATTAGACTCAAATAACCGTTTCCTAAAGTGGTTGCAATAAGCAGAAGCCATTGTACTGTACTTTCAAAGACTTGATTCAAACGCAGTAATTGAATTGTCCTGATTCCTCTAAGTCACAAGGCCCACAACACTGGCAGAAACCAGCAGAAGCCAGTACTGCGTAGAGAATATTTGTTTTCGTCTCCTTTAGTCTGAAAAGGCAGACTATAGGCATAATTAATTAATCAAGCAATTAGGTAAATTGTCTTGTTTCCCTAATAGGAAAATTATTTTGTGTGGCAAGAAGTACCGGAATATTCTCTGAAAACTGTATGTTCAAATGGATAAAACTGAATTGCTGAAAAGAAGTACTTTGCAACTGTTGCTGCCTGAGTGTTTTATGAAGCATCAGGAGATGAGCAGGTGTAATTAATGTAGCCTTATTAAAATCCTCAGGTGGTAGGAGAATTGAGATAATACGTGCACTTGGTCGGAATGTATTCGAATAGTTCCAGGTACTTAGAAAAGAAACACAAATACCGCATTGTTAATATGCCTCCACACCATTCACGTAGATACTATTTCAGAGCAACGAATCACCACCTAATCACTTAGGTTTTTATTTTTCTTGGGCTTAGCTTTTAGGTTTCTTTCTGTCGTTCTGCACACACGTCATTTTAAGTACAGCTCTATCTTACAAAATGCATCTTTTTCCTTTGGAATATTTTTAAAAGAATTTTCTGGAAAACCTTTAATACCACACTACTACAGAAGTTATGTTATCCAAATCAAGGATAAAATGTATTCCTGCTAATAGTAGTTATAACTAAAAAAATTATTGCTGAAAGCAAGAGGCAGTGTTTTGTTAGACATTCATATACGTGACAGGCTACAGCTAGCTGAGAAGGCCTTGACCTGCCACCCTGGGCATGAGTACTCTGCTCCTCAGTGCCCTAAGAAGCACATCGAGTCCTGGGCAAAGAGGTTCTGACAAGGATGGACTCGGTCAACGGCCCAGTTTATGGTGGTCCTTGGAATAAGGTGTACCCTGATACAGAGAGCGTTCTTTGGGCAAAGCTTGTTTGCTGTCCTCAAATTACAGTAAATCTTCTCTGGTGTGACTCAGAGCAAAGTTAACAGTCTTACCTCACCCTTTTGGGATTCTGCTACCACGTCGGGTTGGGCTGCTGGCAGGAAACCTCAACCTTTGGCTGGATAATCAAAAAGGAGGTTCATATGCTAATAGCTGTGAATTCACCGCATCTTCCACAGGTGAAAAGTGAATGGGGATATCATCCACTGCAGGCGATGATTTTATTTCTTCTCTTCATCTGTATTATGTCACAAATTTGCTGGAATATTCATGCCATCCCCTTCCCGAGTCACAGCAATTGCTTCTGCTTGTCCCTTTTTCTTGTCTGCCGATTCCCATCTCTATACCTCCCTTCTTTAAGCTCTTTCATACACAAGTTCTCAAAATAATGTCTCAGAATTGAATTTTTGCAAACCAAATGTCTTCACCTCTGACTTCAAGGAAAAGACATAGAAACTGCTGGTGGGAAAGTAACGTGAGGATATTCTTTAAAGAGGTTTCTTCATTTAAAAAGAGAATTATATACAGAGTTCTATTAACAGCCAGCTTTCCTAAGGACTTTGTGTATGGCCAGATATATAGGCATTTGGCTTTAAAGAGGCTCAGCTCTGCACATTTCTGCTCTGAGGTGTGGAGAAGTTTTACCTGGTGAAGTTTCCATTTCCTTCTCACTACTGGAGACCATTTTCACTTTGGAGTGCAAATATATCAAAACTGAGATTTCAATATGAAAAACCTATTTCAGCAAAGTCAATTTTAAGAAAAAATACATAGTTCGGTTTTTTAGAGCAAGGAATAAGTTTCTGCTCTCACGTGATCTTGTGAGTAGTCCCTTATGCAAAATGGTAACAATAAAGTTCATCTCACCAAAGTTTGAGATGAACTCATTCTAGTAGGTTCAAAGGGATTTCTTCTTCTCCTTCCTTCCATTCCTCCCTCTCCCTTCTCCCTTTTTTTCTTTCCTTCTTTCTCTGTCCTTCCTTTTTGCCTCTTTTAGAACTAAAGAACAGTAGGGTGGAAATATAGGAGGACACTTCCACTCTTGACCATGCATTTGCCTATTTTGCTCCACATGGCCTTCACTGTTCATTAATAGTGATAAAATCCTCCTTTTCCTTTTCTCCTTTTCCACCTGGAGTTCCCCTCACTCCCCTCCCCACCTTCACAGCCCCCCACCCCCACCAACAGGTAAAAATAAACTCTTGGTCTTGAAAGCCAACAAAACCACTCAATTTGCAGAAGTAGCAATCGTTTGGAAAAAGGACTGCTCATAACAAAACACTGTTGAAAGAGAAGACAAAAGAAAGATAAGCTTGGGATTTTCATGGAGAAGGTGAGAAATACGCAGCAGAAAGCAGCGTTCTTTAGATTTGGAAGCTGGAATATTATTTGGCAGCCCTGTAAAGCACTTTCGGGGATTCAACAGATAAGAACCAGATCTTGAAATTGGACCTGACAAAGACTTATTATATAATTTAGTGCTTTTGGCCAGGAAAGGAACGATACAATTTTGGATCAAAAATTAATTGGGATTTAACCAGATTCTTTGAAACTTTTTCGTTTTTCATCTGGAAAGCACAGAGTACTCATCCTTCCAGGAACAGTGATGGACTGCGTCACCTAGGAGTGTATAGTGTCTCCTAAATCAGGTTCTCAGCAGCCACCGTGGGGCAGTCAAAGGTGTCAGACTGAAATGAGAATCTAAACAACTTCGCACGGTACATAGTGAAGTAGGTTAAAGCTTTTGGCTAGAAAATGATCAGAATCACAGCTTCTATTTCTGCTTCATTTTTTCTTTTTGACATTGAATATCTATGCTGGAATTTCATCTTTTGCCCCCAAACTTCTGCAGGTGTTTCTTAACAATCCTTGCTTACATACAACATTTAAACAAACGAAGAACATTAAATTATTTTGAGCCGAGTCTATCCAATGAGAAAGCTTTCTAAAAGTACTATTTTCCATGCAACAAATAGCAAGATTATAGCAAGGAGACTTTGATATTAAAGAATAATAAGGCAATATGTGAATTAAGCATATTATGTTTGACTCCTATCAAGGACTATGCTATTTGCATAATCCAATTGAATATGCTCTCACAAACCCATATTTTCCAACACACAGCCCTCATACGCTACTCTGCAATAAAAAAAAGAGACCCAACCAGGCTTGATTAAAAGGTATTACAGTGACTGGATAAGAATTTACCTCAATTGTTACTTCCTTAAGAACAGATTATAGAAGTCCTATGTCTTGTCATCTGTCATTATTCCCCTTCCCTGTCTTCCACCCAACATGAACTTGCTCCAGACTTTCTAGGAATGTAGAGTTAAGAGAGAGAGGAAGAGGAGATGGTTAATAAAGTGGCTGTTTGTGAACTTGTCCTTAATATCCCAAATCTCATTATCCCAGCCAATGTTATTTATACTCACAGAGAGCTATTTGTTATACAGACTGGCCAAGGTTAGCATGAACCCCACCAGCGAGAGAAGGGTACAGTTACCTTTTTACGGAAGGGATAACGGAGACTCTAGGAGACACACTAAAATACGTGTGTTTAGTGACTGACTTGACACCACATAGGACCCACCAGGGATCCTGACAGAAGCGAATCTAGATTTCTCTAGAATGTTCCCTACAATAATTTAAATATGATTGTTTGTGGAGGTCCTTAGCCATTCCACAGCTCCCACATCTGACGAGTGAAGTTCTCCTTTGTACAAGCTCTCGGGATCCCGTGCAGATGAATAGCAGCAGTCTAGCGGAAAAATTAGAGAAGCCAGCACAATATCTGTTTCAAAGAAAGAAATATAAACAGAAGGGTGTGTGATGGTGGTGATTTACAAAGAACCTATGCAGATATGAACAGACTAGAGTGGAGTGCTACGGTGCCTGCAGAAAACTCACTAAAATATTAGACACCTTTCAAATCAGATTTATTTTTTTTTGTTTGCAGGCATTATGAATCCCACGCTTTGTCCGTAATTACTTGACAGTGGGTGATCTGGGCCCTGTATGTTGCATAACCAGACAGATGCAGCTATACAAGTCTTCCATTGAGTAAGAACGGTAGTAAAACAATAGTTTTATTGCATAAATTCAACAGGTTAGCCTGGGTTTGGCAATAATATCCCAGGAGGCCTGAGAAAACTCT
>CM052665.1:475551-511815 GCA_028533165.1 Leontopithecus rosalia
CTTTTCTGGATGAGATATCACTATGTTGCCCCGGCTGGACTTGAACTCATGGGCTCAAGCAATTCTCCCATCTCAGCCTCAGCTGGGAACACATGTGAGTGCCACCATGCCTGGCTATGATTTTTAACAATTTACCTTAGATTTCTCCTAAACAGGTGGTCTGGAGATTACTCTTGGAGAAAATATGACTCTAGATCATGATAAGAAAAGCTTATTTCCTGGGAGGTGCAAGATAATTAATGATACACTGATTTACACAATGAAAAAGGAGAAGAAGCCGAAAGAGAATGCAAAGCAGTGTAAAGGGTAACATGAGTATTAAAAAAAACAGAAAGAGAAAGAGGAGGTCAACAATATAATAATGGGCACCTATAAAAGATCTTAGTATTTTAGACACTGACTATGATATTATGATGTCTGTAATTTACCGAAAGTTACTTCAGAGCCTACAGTTAGTGTAAGTTTGGGATCTCACAACTCGGGGATGGCTGACTAACATTTCAAAAGGAAGCCCAGACCCCAGAAGAGACCGATACAACTGAGATGGCTCCTTATACCGGATCAATACCAGAGGCTTTAATAATTAGCTCAATGAGTGTCATGAAAGGATTTTCATTGGCTAACTTAGTGGATTTCTTTTTTTTTTTTTTTCTGAGACAGAGTCTTGCTCTATCACACGCTGGAGTTCAGTGGCACAATCTCTGCTCACTGCAACCTCTGCCTCCCAGGCTCAAGCAATTCTCCTGCCTCAGCCTCCTGAATATCTGAGGCCACAGGTGCTCGCCCGGCTAATTTTTGCATTTTTAGTAGAGATGGGGTTTTGCCATGTTGCTCAGGCTGGTCTCAAACTCCCGACCTCAAGTTATCCGCCCGCCTCAGCCTCCCAAAATGCTGGGATTTCAGTTGTAAGCCACCAGGCCAGGCCAATTAGTGGATTCTTAATCAGCATAATGAGTGTTAGAAGTGGGCCTTCACTGGTGGAATCAGTGGTATTCAAGACATCTGGCTAAAATATTTTAGAGACACTTCTTTCTCTTGCATAATTAGGTATAGGAAGCCAGGAGACCTATGGGTAACAGGTCACCTGAAGAGGGTTCCTGACAACCCTAAATAATAACCAATGGTTCGAGCAGTGAATCTCAGGGTTTCTGACTTCTTGGACCGCAAACTGGCAGGATCTCGGCCTCTGGATGTTGTTTAGGCTTCTTTGATTTTTTTTCAGGCAAGATATTTGAGGATCCCCTATAAGAATAAAAATCTGGGAGTCATTGATTTTATAAAACAAATTGTATGAAGGTTTTGTACTTGCTTGTTAATATTCATTTATTTATGTTATTATTTATTTAATAAATGTCGATCTATGAGGTGTCATTGGTCTGATTTGCTCCTATTTTACTTGGAAGCAAGACTATGAGGGCAGCTGCAGTCAGTCATCTCAAGTATTTTGGTGGCTATAGTCACCGACCAAAAAGACTTTTTATGAGTTGTCATAGACGAATTCCAAAAGCAAACGCAAAAAGTATAAAATAACACAAACTGAGGGAGAAATTTGGTAAGCGTTCTCTTTGTGATCTTTCTCTTGTCAGAAAAATTAATAAAGCAACTTAGAGTTTATCCAGTACTCTCTCTGTAAGACGTGCTCTTTTAGTTCCAAGAAGGTACGAAAGAGTCAACAGAGACTTGAATGGAAGTAGCTTCCAAAGGCAGGATGCTTCTGCCGGGTTACACACTAGCCTGCTTTGCTCCATGAGAAACAGCAAATATGGGAAATGGGGACAGAATTTTCATCTGTCAGACACTGGTCTGCTGCACTTTCCAATGGGCCACGCTTTTCAGGTTATTTAAGAGCTTGCTCAGGCTGTTCTCTACAAAGTATACTTTTTCTCTTATTTATATAAAGACACTTAGATATGAAAATCTTCGAATGTATTGCACGATAACTTATTTTTCTACAGTTTAAATTAAATTATAAAAGGAAAAATGGAAATGTATCTATGTATTTTTTTTTTGAGACAGAGTCTCGCTCTGTTGCCAGGTGCCAGGCTGGAGTGCAGTGGCGCGATCTTGGCTCACTGCAACCTCCGCCTCTGGGGTTCAAGCAATTCTGCCTCAGCCTCCCGGGTGGCTGAGACTACAGGCGTCCGCCACCACCCCCAGCTAATTTTTTTTTTGTATTTTTAGTAGAGATGAGGTTTCACCATGTTGGCCAGAACGGTTTTGATCTCCTGACCTTGTGATCCCCCCTCCTTGGCCTCCCAAAGTGCTGGGATTACAGCCTTGAGCCACCGTGCCCGGCCGTATCTGTGTATTTTTAGCAACATCTTTCCTGAGGTGATATTGTATAAAATAAATTCACATCGGGGAACCCAACACCCTTCCATGCTGAATGGTAAAAATATCTGTGAAGTCATTTAAAAATATTAAAGGATCAAACAGAGCAGCAGATTAATTAAAACCATAAACATTGTAAATGTTTAAGAATCTTACTCTGAAATGTCACATTTTCAGTCAAAGTAAGGGATTTAGTCTGGGTATTCAGTCACTTTTACAGTTACATGATTTATGAGACAATGTGAAGATGCACACAGAAAGTGGGAGATATCTATAAATAACTTTGTATATGTTTGCCACAACTTGCCAGCTAATTATCATCTTGAGATATGATGGTTCTGATTAATAAACCAAAAGGGAAACTCAGTTATGAATGCATGCAATCAAACTTCACGTGCAAGCCAAAATAAACCTGGCATTTGTAAGTCAAAAGAACCCAGTAGGGAAATGAATATGGTAGTCTCTGTCCCAAGGCTACACTGCATAGAAAATAATGTGCTCCAGTTTAATAAAAGGAGGTAGGTGAGAAAATACTTAAAACACAAACTACTTAGAATATAGCCTATGACAGACAACAGGACACTAACCGAAATAAAGGGCTCAAGTCCAAAGAGAAATTACTATGTCTTCAATTCTTCAGTTGAGTTTAAGAAATATTTATTGAATAAAAAACTAAAGCCTCTTCTCCAGAGGGCTGTATTTAGATCAAGGAAAGACAACCTCTCATTGGTTCTGATCTCAGACATAAGGGGTTGTTATGGATTGAATTTTGTCCTCCACAATTCTTATGTTAAAGTCCTTAACTCTTAGTGCCTCCAAATATGATTTGACTTGGAAATAGGGTCATTGTAGAAGTATTCCGCTAAAATGAGGTCATACTGAAGTAAGATCGCTGGTGTCCTTGTGAAATGGGAAATTTTGGACACAGATGTACACACAGGACAATGCCATATACAGGCATACACACATAAAGGCAGAGATAGGGTGATGCTTCTACCAGCCAAGGCACATCAAAGATTGCCAACAAACCACCAGAAACCAGGAGAGAGGTAGAAAACAGATTACGTCTCTCAACTCTCAGAAGGAACCAAGCCTAGAGAGTCCTTGATCTCAGACTTGTAGCTCTAACTGTGAGACAGTAAATTCTGTTGATTAAGCCACTGAGTTTGTGATGCTTTCTTATGGCAGCCTTAGCAAACTAATAAAGTGATGGAAATAACAGTAAAAGCACAATCTCTCTCCTCAAAGTGCTTACAAACGGTAGTTCTATTGTACAAGTTGGAGATAATTCATATTTGTAGAGTTTTGTTACATAAACAGCAACATTCAGGAGTCTGGAAACAGAACTAGAAAAAAGGGGGAAAATGTGTTATCTAGGGCTGAATTTGGAAAAAATTCGAGGTAAGGGGTCAGACGATTCAAGGCATTAATGTGTATTCTTTTTCTTTCTTTCTTTTTTTTTTTTTTTGAGACAAAGTCTCATACTGGTCCCCTGGCCAGAGTGCAATGGCACGATCTGGGCTCACTGCAACCTCCACCTTCCAGGTTCATGCAATTCTCCTGCGTCAGCCTCCTGAGTAGCTGGGATTACAGGCACACACCACCAGGCCTGGCTCATTTTTTGAACTTTCAGGAGAGACAGAGTTTCACTATGTTAGCCAGACTGGTCTTGAACTCCTGACCTCGAGATCCGCCCGCCTCGCTCCTAAAGTGCCGGGATTAGAGGGGTGAGCCACTGCACCCAGCTAATGCATATTCTTTAAATGGTGGATCATGTGACCCAGGCTGGGAAGTCAAGTGAGGAAGGACACGGAAGGCGCGTGTATTGATGAGCTAGATGGAAACCAGGAAAAACGAGGTCAGTGGGAGAAGTGAAGAATTGGTAGTTACGGAATTCGGTTTTAAAGACTTCTATCCTTTTGGCTGTAAATTTGGATATATGAGCCTTCTTTAAAGGACATTGTGACGAGGCTGGATCTTTTATTAACATTTTTAATATGCTGATATACGTCTGAAATTTTAGTGAAAAGCATGTTGTTGTTGCCTTATCAATCTTCCTAAAAATTTATTTTAAAAAACATTATAAAATATTCCAAACACACTAAAGTTGCTTAAACACTAATCTGATGATAAATGATGTATCGAACTCTTGGATTTAAAAATCCCTGTTTTTCTAAGACAGCTGAAGCCCCAGGGTTTCCTTCTCCAGATCTCATTCCCTCCCGATTGTGCGTCCTGATGCTTCCTACACTGAACTTAGTGCTTGTCGTTCCTGTGTATTTCTTTTCGAATTTCCCCTCAGAGCTGTTCAGAGGCAAGAGGGCTGAGGTCTTTTTTTTTTTTTAATTTTTATTGCATTTTAGGTTTTGGGGTGCATGTGCAGAACATGCAAGATAGTTGCATAGGTACACACGTGGCAGTGTGTTTTGCTGCCTTCTGCCCCCTCACCCATATTTGGCATTTCTCCCCATCCATTTGACCCAGCAATCCCATTACTAGGTATATATCCAAAGGACTATAAATCGTTCTACTATAAGGACATGTGCACATGAACGTTCATTGCAGGGCTGAGGTCTTTGTGCCTCGTACCCTTAGTAGTCTTTGGTCAAAGACCGGCCCTGGTGGGATGTAAATTCCAAGTTGCTTCCCAGATCTTGCTGCCTGCAGGGAAAGTGGGTTCCAGCAGCCTTTAGGGCGGCCTCTGACAAGGCCCTGGGTGGTGACTGTGGCAGTAAATACATATTGGAAGCCGGTATACACAGAAACGGTAAAGGGATACGAAGAACTCCAGGCAGCATTCGGCCAGTGCCTGACACAGCTCATGGCGTGGAATCAGCACACTTCATCTGTTTTCTTGTTGGTGGACATTTTAGTTCAAGTAAATACTTATTTCACTTGTTAACAGTAGATGCTAAGGGTATGCCATAAAAAATAGGCATCTTTAAACATTCCCTAATATTATGTTGTTTCGTGATTAAAGAAATAGCTCAAGTCTCCCACAGAATTCTTCTGTAAAGGAAATTAGCTGAAGGAGGAGCGGGGACTATTTATTCTGGATTGTCGGAGGTGAATTGAGCTGGGAGAGGAGCCAGGATGCGTTCTCCCCAGGCCGGCTTCTTCTGCTGCGTTCAGTCTGAATGCTCCAGGTGAGAGGTCATCACTGCAGCCTGGGACAGGGTCTGTGACTTGGCCTAAGATATTTTCACCAAAGAAGAAACCCTTTCTTAGGGCACCTCCAAGTCCTTTTTAATCTTCCTGTTTATACCTTGCTTATTCCCTTGTTATTTTGCATAGTTTTTAAAAATGTGTTTCATCTTTATTGTCTTTTTTTCCCACGTGTGAAGTTAATATTTACTAAAAAGTTTAAAAATGGGAATCAGGAGATATTTGTGTAAAGGGACAGGCTGATTGCCTAAGCCTAAGGCAAAGGAGGCTCGGTATTTATTCCTCCTTCCTCTTCCATCTTTTCTCGCTTTTCTCTTCATTCCCTCAGCTCTTAGTTTTCAGATATTGCTAGAAAGATCTCAATCTCTTATCTGAGCTACAGAGGGTCACCAGGACCTATGAGGAAGCCCTATCAGATAGGTTGGTGGCCTAAATCATACATAAACAATGCTTTTGACATCAGCATATACTGGGGAAGAGGATATACCAAGAGAACAAAGCACTTTTTGCAAATTTGCTGAGAAGCAGTCTCAGAGCTGTGCCGATTTTGTACATGTGGGTCATGCAGATTGTATGCAAGGACTCTCAGGACAGGAAATCCAAAAGTATAACCTTCAAACTCGTATACATTTGTGTAAGCCCCAAGGACATATTCAGAAAGTTCTGACTGGAAAGGAATGTTTAAGGAGGACTGCTGAAATAAAAACAAACCTCACTGTAACTTTAATTTTAGAATTCCTTTACCCAAGTATTAGGATTTTCCTTTTAATGATCTGGTTAAGGGTAACCAACTAACATACAGTAATTACCATTGAAAGCAGAAACTGATTTCACTTCAAGGGAGAATTTTATAATTCTCCCTGTTTTGTGTCCTTAGAGAGTTGCCTTGGTTAATGTAATTTCTGATAGGATTTTTAGTCTGGACGTCTGCAAAACCTGATTATTTCACTTAAAGATTGAAGGATTTGCATCTTGAAAACCATGATGTTTTATGAATTATAAGATGTCTCAGTAATAGTGCCCCACCCACATAAACGCTAATGTTCCATGAAATGTCAGCAGTGTTCAAAGCCAGAACAGGGACTGTTGAACTACATGAATTTCTTTCCTAAGATAAACAGGGACTTGAGACACCTCCACGTAGGCTGACCAGCGTTAGGGAGTATAACCTTAGCTACAATTCTTTCACTCTGAAATTGTCTTGATCACATAATAAAAAAATCCTTCTCAATATTGTCCACTTATATGAAAAGTACAGTGTATAATATGAGGACTCAGAAAGATACCGGAGGTGCTACAGCACCTCACAAAGAGACATTATTTCTGGATTTACAAAAAGAGCAGGGAACTCATATTTTCCACTTTATTATAGGAAGTAATTCACCTTGGAGATTCAGTGGAAAATACTGTACCTGAAGTGTCCTTTGAGCACATATATTGATAAAAATGACAAGCTATAGGAAAGAGACATTGAAAACTAGAAGAAGAATTCAGATGAGAAAAAAAATACTACTGTCTTAGATACTTTTTACTAATTTTTACTTAGAAGAAATTGGGATTTAATATTAGGATGACTTTTTTTTACATGTTGAGTTGGCCAATGGTTAATTTAATACATGGCAAAATGTTATTTTATTTTATTTTCATAAAATAGGTTTAGGCTATTTTAAGTAATCCCTTTGTCACCACAGTGAATTCAGAATTGAAGAATACTCTGCGGATGTTGTCACCTATCAATGTTTATACTGGTGGGCCCTCTCTGGCTATGACAGTTAAGATCAAGCGAGCTCACAGAATGACGTTTTAATGAGGCATATTTCTGTCAGAATGTGCCACATTCGTATTCCTGTTTTGTGTTTTTCATTCTTGTTTATTTCTTATACATCGTGGTCTGCCTCACTTACCCTCTATTTTATCTTGCGTTGCTCCAGGCAAGCTAAATTCAAGCTACATACACTGAGGGACAGGAACTTTGCCATCTGGTCTCAACACCCTTCAGATTACACAATTCAGACTCCTCTGCACTTCATTTATTTCCATTGTGAATGGCAGGATGGCTACAATCTAGGGAGTAGCAAGACATGATGAGTTTTTAAAAACTTTCATTAGAAACTATATTGATGAAAATGTGACCCAGATTAATCTCACAAATTGAAAGCTAGATAGCTAGTGAAAATGAATATACAGTGATATTAAAAAAAATCAAGGGAACAGTGCAAAATACTGAAGGGAGTATAATGAATGAAATTATATATGGCTGTTATTATAATCCTCTGTCAATGTTTTATAGGGTTTCAACAGTAAAAATTAAAAAAAAATATACATAAGAATATGTAACCAGAAACAGAATTTAAATTATCCAGAAAAGGTAATGTTCTGTTCGTGAGATTTCCTTATGTTTTTCTATTTCAGAATAAGAACAATTCCCATCTACAAATACTTTCCTGTATGATACTACTAGGTGCTAAAATGGCTTATATCTTTCTGTGCCATTTCTAGTACTTAAATAAATTGTAATGGTGGTGACAAAATGGGAGGCTCTTACTTGAACAAAGGTGTCCTAAACTCTGTGATGATATACATTAAAGCATAATCTGTGTAGTGCAGGAAAATAATTTATAATCATTTTATTCAAACTTTATTAATATATAAGCATAATAAGTACCACTTAATTTTCAAAGTAGTGCCTGCAATTGTTATTATGACCTCTAGTAACTTTTCCAATACAGCAGAAAATCACTGTGGTAGCCTACATTTTAATATTCTCTTCAGGTTTAACCTTTTACTGCTTTTCTCTTCCTTAATTAGAATTAAATCAGGTTGTTGGGATTGTATGTCTCTATTTTTTCCCCCATGTGTATCAATTAGATTATAAAATATAGGACATTTGATATAAGCTACCGAGCCAATATGTAGAAACTCTCACTGCCTCACCACCTTGCTCTGAAATCATAGTTGCCCTCTTACCCTGTGGGACATTTTCATCATCTCTTCAATGTTCTCAAAAGCATGAATTTCATTCATACGCAGGATAACTTGGCATTGGCATTTAAAAATGTCACGGAAAAGTCTGCATGTTTTATTCTCTTTTCCATGGAACTTTCTCTCTACTCCTTTCTTTCTTCTACCTGATTTGTTCTAAACAGAAACTTTTTTCACTTTAATAATTCCTTTCTCTAATTTTACATTTGATCTTTTTACTGGGATTATGTTTCTCATTATCTTAAACTTTATAGATGAAAACACTGACTAAATCCGTTTAAAGTCCACTGTGGGAATCCCAACTTCAGTCTGGGAAACTTTACAGTTAAACACTAGCAGACAATCCATTTGCTCCTTCCTCTCTGGGTAGATAGTTCAGGGTTATTACGCTTTAATAAATACACATATTAAGTAAAATCCCAGTTTATCAGGGCTTATCAGTATGTACATTTTCGATCTCAGACAATATTAAACTAAGAAAGAAAAACAAAAATCATAACTGCGCTTTCTTGATTTTCAGAAACCTTTCCAAATATCCTGGGTTCTGTTCATTCACCACAAGAGGGCATTCCTATATAGATGTGTCATGACTCATTGGTGTTTTTTGCTTTTGTGTCTTTTTTCCCTTCAGCATTTGCAGTTTAATAAACTGATCTGGAGACTATTGTAGTTTCCAATGTTGAATGTGGAATATGAATTTCACCTTAGAACAGGGGGAATATTCTTGGTCAGAACCCTTGAAACTGCAATTCCCACAGTTTCTTCTATTTCCCATAAGGTATATTGGCGTTCAAGCAAAACTAATCATTTCCAAGTACCTTAAAACCCTATTGACGTTAAGAGATATTGAAGTTTCACGGCATAATATGAAATAATATATAATTGTTTTAAGACTTAATAAAATTAAGCACCTGGGGCAACTGAGTGACATTACTGTCAGAGAAAAGTTGTTCATGTTCTGACCACAGGTTATAGTTATATCATAGTTTAAAGTATTTTCACAAAATGTTTAGGTCTTCAATAAATGCCATGGAAGCGACACACATTTTTACATTGGTCTATCTTGGAGAAAAATGATTGTCACACATATATGAAAGAGAAGACAATGCAAGAAAAAGGTAGCAAAGTGGAAAATACTGATTCCAACAAAAGGAATACCAGAAAAAAATCAGGGCTCACAATCTCCCTTTTCACTATAAAGCATGTTTTACATGAAAAACTATCTTATAGTAGCAGCTAAAAACAAAGCGTGGTGTGAGACAGAATAGCATAGTGTTTAGAATAATGTCAGGGAAATTATTAATTTCCGTTGTGCAGTATGCTTAGTGTAACCAGAACAGCCCCAACTGCCCATCATCCACTCCCTTCCCTTCCTATTTCCTCCCCTTTTCTATTGTATGGACAATGCTTTCACCTGCTTGTGACTTGTCTTATCTAATGATGTGTAAGGCTGGAGGAGGAAATAATGGGATATATGTCAAGATTCTAGTGGGCACTTAATCAAGATGGAGCCCTCAGATAACCTGTTTCACAATCACCTGGGTGTTTATTAAAAACCTGCATTTCCAGATTAGAAATTTTTGCTATTCTTCCCTCAGACATACTGAATAAAAATGAATTTCAGGGGCTGAAACTGCGAATCTGCATTTTCAATAAGTGACTCTGGTGACTCCTATGCTGTTAGTTTCAGCAATGGCTAGGATCTGTAATTTACCTTTTTTATTATCCTGCTGGTTCTTATAACATTTTGTAAAGTAGAGTGGTCAGTTTTATTAAATCTGTTTCAGAAGTGGAAACCGAGGTGCAAGGATTTAAAATTAATGATCCACGTCTGCTCACTGAATTATGGCCAAGCTGAGATTAAAATCACACCTCCAAGTTTATAACCTACTGTTTTCTCTGCCATATTATATCTGCAATGTTTTCATTTCTTAATGACTCCATATCCATACTGGGCTACAGAAATGCCTTGATTATGAAACATGTAGAGGGTGGAGGTGAGAAGAGAATAGTTTATTCTTTGACTTCTTGGTTAGGTTTTACTTTATGTAAGGAAACAACTTGGTTCTATCGAATTTATGCTTTTTCTTTAGTGGCAATTATTTTTACACGTAGATTCATCTTAACTAAGAAACACAGCCTCAAAAAAAGAGCCTTTAGAGAAATAGATCCTATAAACACAAACTTAAAATGTTGCCTTCTCTTAAAAAGTTTACTTTTATAGCATACATGAAAAACAAACATTTGTATTACTAAAAGAACAAGGTAATGATTCAGCTTCTACAAAAAGAAGAGAATTAAGAACCAGGACCGAAATTATGCAATGTATACAGACGGAGTGATCTAGAAAGCATTATCTTTTAATCTGAGTAATGTACATACTCCACATGATAAAACCCTGTTCTTATTGCAAGTTTAAAGAAGCAAAACTAGGTACAGTAAAACTTTGTGTGCTTATGTTAATGGGAACCGGGAATGATATGAATATATGAAAATACTGATAGATCATAGATGCATTCAGAGCTGTTCCTTGCAGAGACAGAGAGGCCCAAGGGAGAGTTTGAGGAAAGCTCTTTGCAGTCATGTTTGAGTAGCCTTCTTTTGCTTTCCTGCAATAAATCATGCCTGCAATGGTTTGACCTACATAAGCCTGATCAGTAAATAGTTATCATAAACCAACGATCGGAGAGCCAGGTTGGAAAATAGAGTAAAAGAAAAAAAAGGCATTTATTTATTAATAAGGATATAGATACATTTTTATAATATGTGAAATTTTGTATCCTTAAGAAAACACAGTTTAAGATTCTGTAGCATTTTCTCTATCTTCGGATCTCCTAATCATTATTTATAGGCTTGGAAAAGTTGATAATTCTGGGGCTTATGGTAGGCCTCATGGTGATACTGAGGAATAGGTATTAGATTTGAAACTCTGGGGAAGAATCTGAAGTTTCTTGGAATATTGCCCAGAATTCCATTTAAAAAATCAGTAGTAGTGATATTTATTTCCTTAATCTCTTTATCTTTCATTTAAAAATAAATGTTTCCCAGTGACGTGACCTCCAGCCATCTTTTGGATTAAAGAAGTAGCATTGAAACAATCAAACAAACATGTTGTTTAGTGACTAATACCAGAGAGAAGAAATTTTAAATATACCAAGCAGAATACTATCCTGGAAGTCTGCCAGGAGCTATTTCTATGTTTTTATAACATATATTATTTTCTTTCCTTTACCATAAAAGTACAATACTCACTGTAGAATAATTTGACAAGATCGATAAGTAAATTTACAAAACCATCTTGAGATACATTTGCATTTGTAACATCTATCACCAAAGACTAAGAGATCTTTCTCTTTTTTCTCAACCTTCAAAGACTTTCAGCTGCTGATACCCACTGCCTTCTGCAAGTCTCAGAAGTGAGAGATTGAAGGGAGTGTGCATATGATACAAGAGAATTTGGCAGTGGGGACTACTGGGGAAGAAGGAGAATTTGATTGTGGGACAGGCACTTTCCCCAAACATTGTTACTGCAATGGCTAACTGACATCGTCTCCTATGGAACAGCCATGTGACGTGTGTACGTCATTTCTTTGGGCCCCAATTTCCTCATCTACAAACCAAAAAAAAAAAAAAAAACCCAAACATACACAAAAAACATATGTGTGTGTGTGTGTGTGTGTGTGTGTGTGTGTGTGTATTTCTCCAGGCAGATGGATTGCTGCAAGATATCCCATATCCCAAGTATCTTTACCATTCTCCATTTCTTCTTTACCAGCATATTCCAACACATCATCATTTCCTGTCCAGGGTTATGCAAATGGATCTCTTTGCTATCTCTCTCCCTTACCCTCTGTAAGTCATTCTTAACAAGTATGCCAGAGTGAGCTCTTCAGAACACAAATCGTATGTCACCCTCTGCTTAAAGTCTTCCAATGGCTACTTTGGTAGATAGAATATAGTTTCTACTCCTTTCCATGACCTTTGAGTTCCTACAGCATCCGGCTCTTCTGTCCTTGTTTCCTTAACATTATCCTCCTTCTCTCAGTGTGTCAACCACCTTGGCTTTATTCCTGGTTTTAAAATATGCCAAGCTTGTTCCGTCTTAGGAGCTATCTATGTTTTTAATCTCATCTTTGAACATTCTGACTTCAAATCTTTTCTTGGCTGGTACCCTTATAATTTCCAGGTCTTATTTCAAAGGTGACAGCCTTACTAAAGTATTTCCTCCCATGTCTTTCAAAGTAGCTGCTCACTTTTATTTTTTGTTATATATGGCCAGTATTTATCACAATCTGAGATTTGATTTTTTAAAAACTTTAAAAGATATTTTTTATTTCTACCATCCTCAAGACTGTAAACTGTATGAAGAAAGCTTATTTACTGGAATATGTCCAGTGACCAGAACAGTATTTGAACGATAGGTACTCACACATTTGTTGTATAGAATCTCAGACTGTGATTACATACCCAAGAGCATGATTATTTAATGTTTTCTCTCCAGCACTTTATCAGCTTTATTGAATATAATTGACACAAATTGTCTATATAGGGTATAACATTTGATGTTTTTTATGTACATTGTAAAATCATAACCACAGTCAAGCTAGTTAACATATTTATTACGTCACAAATTTATCTTTATTTTTTAAAATTTCTGGTGAGAACACTCAAGATCTACCCTCTCAACAAATTTCTAGCATACAATATAGCATTGTTACCTTTACTATTACGCATTATTCATCCTAACTAAAACTTTGTACCCTTTAACCAACTTCTTCCCATTTCCCTCTCCCTGCAGCTCTTGGCTACAACCATTTTACTGTGCTTCTATGAGAACAAGTATTTTAGATTCTCTATATAAATGATATCATGTGATATTTGTCTCTCTGGGTCTGGATTACATCCTTTAGCATAATGTCCTCTAGGTTCATCTAAGGTTTTGCAAATGGCAGGAGTTTTTTCCTCTTGGGGGCTGAATAATAATTCATACACCACATTTCTTTATCCACTCATTCATCAGGAAATACTTAGGTTGTTTTTATATCTTGGCTATTTCATATAATGATGCAGCACACACAGGAGTGCAGAATCTCCTCAAGATACTGATTTCAGTTCCTTTGGTCATATACCTAAGTGGGATTGCTGGATCATATGGTAATTCTATCTTTAACTTTTTGAGGAACTTCTACACTGTTTTCCATTAAATCTACACCAATTTACATTACCATGCACAGTGTGCAAGGTTTACTTTTCCCTGTATCTTCACCAACACTTGTTATTTTTTGCCTTTTTGATAATGGCCATTCTAATAGCTGTGCGGTGACATCTTATTGTACTTTCATTTGCCTTTCCATGATGATTAGTGATTTTGACTGTCTTTTCATTTATCTGTTGGCCATCTGTATGTCTTCTTTGGAGAAATACTTATTCTGGTCTTTTGCCATGTTTAACCAGGTTATTGTTATCATTATTATTATTGTTATTGAGTTGTATGAGTTCCTTACATATTTTGCATATTAACTCCCTATCAGAAAAGTATGATTTGCAAATATTTTCTCTCATTTTGTAGGTTGTTTTTCATTTTGTTGATTGTTTCCTTTGTTGTTTGGAAGCTCTTTAGTTTGATGCAATCCTACTTGTCTATTTTTCCTTCTGAGATTCATAGCACCGTTTACCCCACTGGCTAATTTAGTGACTGATGATATTAAGAATATATGTAAAATAAGTAAATTATGATTATTGAGCCACCAAACTAACCGTACATTTACAGTGTCCTTATATCTAGTTTGTGTGATTGTGGAGATACATTATTAAACTCTTCATTTTGTTATTTTTCTATTTACGTTAGCTATTAATATGTAAATTTTCTCATTTGTTGATTAACTATACCAGGTAGAATGTCTTCAGACATAAGTCATAGAGTCATAATACATACCCAATACTCAGGGGCTTCAGCAAATAAGACATTTAATTAAATTACAAATAAAAAACTGGAATAAGTTATTTCTGTTTTGATGCAGAAATTCAGCAATTTTGTCTTGGAATGGGCTCTTTAGATATTCCTACTTGGCCTTCCTCAGCATAGGTGTGTTGACCCATATCTGCAGGAGGTTGTCACAGCTCCAGGCGTTATATCCTCCCAAAACCATATTCAAAGCAATAAAGAAAATGAAAGGGCCAATACTAACAAGCTCCCCACTTGAACCTATTTTTGATAGATTTCAACTAAAAATTTTCCCAGAAATTCCTCTTCTCATTTCTATTATATTTCAGTGACCAAAGTGTAAAACTTAAGTGTGTAAGGAAAGTGATATAAGTATAACTGACATATAAATCCTGATTTATTTCTTGGATCTGAGCTCATTGCAAACACCCAAATTTCCAGATTTCATTAGTCAGGAAGAAATAACAAGAGCGGTTGAATGGGCAGCCAATAGGGTCTGCTGCAAACAGCATAAATAATCAGTAATTATTTTTTCACTTTATTTGCTATTGATGTGAAGCTTTTTACACTGGAAATAAGGAGAATAAGTAAGCTTTCCCAAAAAGATTTCATGTGGTTTGTCTGGCATTTATGTTTTTCTTCTTAGATGCTTACTGCTGTAGTAAAAAAGAATTTTTTTTCACATCAGAGATGAAACTAGCAATTAAGCATTAATAATGACTTTATTTCCTCTGTTGGTACCTTTGCAACTCTAGATTTTACATCAGCAGGTATATTCTTTTTAAGTGGGAGCAAAACATTCAGTATGCATGGACATAAAGAAAGGAAAAATAGATACTTGACTACTAGACGGGCGTGGGATAAGAGTAGGAAACTACCTATTGGGGTCTGCGCTCACTACCTGGGTGAGGGGCTCGTTCATATACCAAACTTTACGGACACACAATTTACCCACGTCACAAACCTACACATGTACCCTCTGAACCTGAAAAGAAGTTGTCAAAAATAAATAAATAATGTCAGCATGTTTGTGTACGGTTTTACTTCGTTTTTTTTTTTTTTTTTCTGTACAAGCAAGATGGGCCAATGACATTGTACTCTCTGCTTGCTGGACATGTGCTGATTGATCTTTCCCAGCAAATCAATTTAGTCTGGGTTTCTGGGAACCCAGGCTAAATTCGTGGGAACAGGCAGAGTTCCTCTGAACTAGACAATGCTGAATGTTGCTAACACATGAACAAATAGCATTTGGCATTTCATGAGATTCTTAGTCATCAAACTCTATGGAAAATATCTTGAGAACCGTAGCTAACATTTGATTATTCCTCACTGGTTAGCATTTAGGTTAGAAGGACTGCCTATATTTCAGGTATTTATAAGTATTAAAATACTATGTTTTCTGTGATTTAATAAATGGTCTGTCTTGGATCTTATCCAGACTATAGGCATCCTTTTGTGTTAAAAATGCTTTTAGCGGGGCTGGGCGCGGTGGCTCACACCTGTAATCCTAACACTTTGGGAGCACAAGGCAGGCAGATCCCTGAGGTCAGCAGTTTGAGACCAGCCTGACCAACATGGTAAAACCCCTTTCTACTAAAAATATAAAAATTAGCCAGGCATGGTGGCACATGCCTGTGATCCCAGCTACTGAGGAGGCTGAGGCAGAGGAATCGCTTGAACCTGGGAGGTAAAGGCTGCAGTGAGCTAAGATCACATCACTGCACTCCAGCCTGAGTGACAGAGTGAGATTCCATCTAAAAAAAAAATTCTTTTAGAGACTTTCCCCTCTGCTTGTGAATTTGCTTGTCTGCTTGGGAATATTCTAACCCATCATCGTAAGTGCTTTAACATTTGCTACATTTGCTTCTTTCTGTTGCAGATTTTTCATTGCTTTTGCAACATATTAAAGATTGTTTTAGGTCCACAGATTGGTGGGTTGTGATTAACAGTGATATTAGAGAATATATGAATGCAATTTTACTAAAACAATGTTCTTATAATTTCAATCACTTTCTACCTATTTCTTATTGTTATTATCAGCAATTAATAAAGAAGCCGTTAAGTAGTATATTATTGCAGGTGTTGAAAAGCTTTCAAGAATGTAAAAGATGAAATCTCTTGCTTGTCACAAATCTATAGGAAATGTTACTTTAGGACAAAATTGAAGCAAAACAACCACTTGTAAATCCCACCAAATCTTGAGTGCTGAAAAGAAAGTTGGAATTTCTCAGCATTCTCTTGTATAATGACTTCCAAGGTCTACGTCTTAGAATGCTCTCCTTTTTTTTTTCTTTTTGAGATGGAGTCTCAAAAAGAGACTGTCACCCAGGCTGGGGTGCAGTTGGCATGATCTCGGCTCACTGCAACCTCCGCCTCTGGGGTTCAAGTAGTTTTCCTGTCTCACCCTCCCCAGTAAAGTCCTCTCCTTTAAAACACGTTGAAGAGACAAAAGGCTCATTACATGTAATAAAGACTTCTTGTTTTGTTTTTAATGTTTTTTATATGTGCTTTGCACAAATAAAATATAGAGGTTTTCCCAAAGCTTGGCTTTCCTTCTTAATAGTATGTATGACTGAGCCAGACAGATCTCTCTATTTTCAAAATTTTTGATGAAGCTACCCTTTTATCATTTTTTCCTTTGTGTATGATAATATTAAAATCTTTTTCATTTGCTTTACTAAAAATAACTCTGTAATGATTACAAACTGTCATTTCCGAAGCTTCATAGAGGAGGGCTTTTCAGGAAGTAATTCTTTAGGTAGTAATTTCCTTTGGTACTGCATTAATCCCATTTCCATCATATGCTTAACATCTGCCATTGTTCACCTAAGCAGTATATTTCATAACAATTTCATGAGCCTCTGATAGTACCATCCTGGACAAGCACCACTAGGATTTTAGGTCTCTACAGCTACGATCCAAGCTGGCGTTTATGGTGTTCACACCTCAAACAGTTACTGAAGGCTCTTATCACGCATTTAGCACATGTTCTTTCTCGTTTGTTAACGTTCATCCCCATTGTGGTGGATCTGCTTTCCGACAAATGGGCTCAAGATGTGGACACTACTCATTTTTAAGAATATATCTTTTGTATTAGATAATTAGAATATTCTTTATGAAAAGTTTATATTGAAAAAGGCATATAATAACTGTCAGATTTTCTCTTCATTAATTAATCTATCAAACATCTGCTGCATCAACAGCACTATTTTCCTGTGAATTTAGAAAACCTGGTACTGGCACAATGATTTCTTCCTCTTCACTAATTAAAATGGTCAATACATTGGACTGTTTTTGACTGACTACTGGCATAGTATCTTTCACAGAACTACTTTTTTTGTGTGTGTGAATAGTCATTTTGTTGTTTTTCCCAAGTGGGATAGCTCCTTTCTTAATAGATGAATTTTGTTCATTCAGCCTGGATTTTATTTTTTTCACTTTTCCAAGGTTTACTTACTTATCACCTTTATTACTGAATGATAAGTTATCTAAATCTTCACATCATAGCATTTGGATAAGGCTGTTATTTTTCTCACTTTTCCCCATTCTTATGTGGCTGAATTTAGGTTTGCCTTAAAAAACCTGCCTTTTCTTTTATTTGAATTTTTCAGTGAATTCTCTGAAGGAGCTTGTTTTTATATTCTATGCCATTTCTTTTATTTGAATTTCCCAGTGAATTCTCTGAAAAAGCTTGTTCTTATATTCTATTTATGCCGCTATATGCAGCTTTTTGTAGGGTGGCAGGCGATACGGTTTAGCTGTGTCCCCATCCAAATCTCAATTGCATTGTAATAATCTCCATGTGTCAAGGGTGGGACCAGGTGGAGATAACTGAATCAAGGGGTGGCTCCGCTCATACTGGTCTCGTAGTAGTGAATAAATCTCATGAGATCTGATGGTTTTATAAACGGGAGTTCACCTGCAAATGCTCTCTCTTGCCTGCCACCGTGTAAGACGTGACTCTGTTCCTCTTTCACTCTGCCATGATTGCGAGGCCTCCCCAGCCATGTGGAACTGTAAGTCAATTAAACCTCTGTCCTTTATAAATCACTTAGTCTTAGATATGTCTTTATTAACACCCTGAGAATAGACTAACACAATTGGTTTCATGATTTTCTACCTAAGTGCCTGTTTTGTGCCTAAAGCAGTCAAACCCCCTCCATTTTTAGCTTGGGCAAGCTTTACAGAAAAATGGAGTATTAATTTTTCAGCTTAGACCCAGTTAACTAGGGTAGAGTTAGAGTAAAATGCATTTTACCACATACTCAGTGGTACGTGGTACAGTGTCAGCCCCACCTTCAATAACTTAAAGAGAGAGTATCCTGTGGTAGGATTTTAATAGAAAAAAAAACCAGTAACATTTTTTTCAGTGAAAGTCCTTTTGTTCAGTGCATTGGTTGCTATAGTTGAAACCTCAAATTTTTTTTTCTGGCTGCAAACGTTTTACACTAGCCCTTTAATTTAAGAGACAAGTGAGTGAAGGTTCTGGGTATGTTTTCCTAAAAGGTTAAGCATGATCTCCAGACAAATCTCATTAACTTATGTTAAATGAAAGTACTTAAAGGCAGATCTCACTTGTGTTAAAAATATTTATTCTTAAAGTTGGACATGTTCAAGACTTAAAAATTAACTTCAAAAAAGTGAAGCCAATTCACAAACACCTAAATTAGGTGAAGGAGAATCTTCCCTAACTTTAAAACACACGTAAAGTACCTTCCCTCACGCTGCTTCATTTGCTACAATTATTTCGATATTGGGTATAGGCCATGCCTTCTTAAGACTGACAGAAAATTTGACTTTTCTCAGAATTTATGGAGAATAGCAGAGGTTAAGTGTTAGAGCTTGGAAGAAGTCCTATGAATGCAAAGTAAACAGAATTAAAATGTTAACAGAACTGTAATTATGCAGATTGTATATTGTCAGTAATGAGGCTCTGTTTTTCAACAGAGAAAGTACTTCTACGCAATTGCTGCCGTCAAAGAAACAAAATCAAAATTTGCCATGGATAACACAACATCGATGCAATTGAAAGTTAAAATCAAGGAATCATAAATTTTTAACAGGTATGGCAAGAAATTATTCTACTTTTTTGGTTTTGATCTTTAAAATATAATGAGTTTACTCATGTTAATTTTTTGAAAAATCTGAACATTAACTGCCATTATATTTTAAATGAAACTTATCTCTTAAAATGGATGAGTGTGCACCATAATATAACTTTTAATGTTCTTTTTAGGTAAATAGGGCCTCATTTCCATAATTGAGAGCAAAGAGGCTTAGCATTTTCAATGTAAGTTTAAGACTGGGTTGCCTAGCAATATTCAAATGAGAAAGTCCCTCCTCCGGAACTGGTTATGAAACAGTTATCTATGTGAATGTGTATTAAATTCACAAAAGAAAGTGATTTCTTAGCACCTAAATTACAACCAAACAGGAGACCATGTAATCAGATAAAAACAATGTGAACTATCAGTAACTTTTATGCAGATTAATTAAGCCACATAACACTAATTATAAATGTATCGTTAGGTGTGGACCCTAATCATTCACTAATCTCTCCTAAGTGCTTTGTAAGCTTATCATAGAACTGGCATGTAAAACCGAGGCCTCCCTTCTGATCTAATCCTATTTTTGTGCCTTTATTTCCTTCTGTCATGGCCCATGATACACATTTCTTGGTTTTTATGCCATTATCAGATCTTAAAGTTCCTTTGAAAAGGCTTGATATATTTGAGTTGACCGTTTACATGCTATACTAGAAAAAACTTCTGCTACAACTCTTGTTGCCTTTAATGCTGTGCTGTCCATTCTCGGTGTCCGTACAACATATGAGTTTTATTATATGCTTTATTTGCTTACTCTTGGTCTTATTCATTGGTCTTACTCCTGTGTAGCCATTTATCTGTTCTCAATAATCCCTTTATTTTTGGTTATTTGAATAGCCTTGGACCAATCCAGTTCTCTTCCCTTTCTTGCCGGTAGTTTAGAAGAATAACTAGAATGTCCTAGGAATACAATATCCTCCGATAGGGAGGAACTGCCTGAAACCTGTCCCTCCAAGGAAATTGAATAGCTTGAGTTAGGAAGGAGCTTCATGGGACAGAACCTGAGTTTTGTTCCTCTCTTTCCTGGAAGCAGGATGTCCTTTACGGCTTTTCCCAGGATGTCATGTGGCCCCTGAGGTATGTAACCCCGTGGGGGCTAGGTGGGGAATTCACATCAAGACTATGTCTTTCTTGTTCAGCTTTCTTCAGCCTTGGGGGACTCACCACAATGGATCCAAGACCTCTGGCCTTTGCTAGTTATCTGCAAGAAACAAACCCATTTCACATAACTTGTGAATATGTTTTCTTTCACTGGATTTAGGCAAATAGGTAACCAGTGCATGGTGGACCTACACAGTAGCCCGGGATGCAGTGGTATATACGGACACCCATTTCTGGTGGTTGGCATAGGGACGATCTTTGCTCTTTTCCACATGGAACAGGAGTTCTTTTTTGGGACTAATTGAGACACTGTTTCACAATCGGCCTCCCAAAGAATAGTGCCTGAAATATGGTAGCGCTGTAATAAACTGTGTAAAGTACATGGCAAATGAGTATGTCTGAGACCTAGAGCATGGCATGCAAAACACTCAAGTTGAAGAAGACAATATCTGAATTTCTACTTATGTTTAAACCTCACTTTTTATTTACTTTAGTGTATTTTGAAATGTGGATAATACTGTCTTCTATATCACCCGTATATGACTTTTAAATGGGGCTCTACAAGACTCAGTGTTGGAGGAGAATCTCTCTTGTCACATCGCTTTCTGGTCTCCCCTCTGGCTCCTATGGCTCCTCTGCTTCTCTTCTGCATGAGGACCAGTCCCGAACCGTAGCCAGAGCTGGGCTAGCACTGCTCATGCAGTCTTTCCAGACTGTCTTCTTTAAGCAGTTCTCATTGCTCTTCGTTGTGATTTGTGCCTCTCTAAATTGGCGAAGTCATTTTAATGGAAAATGTCTATTCTGCCCCTATTTTGATTAGAAAGGGATAGCTTCCATATAGCATACTGTTCTAAGGATATATATTTTTTGAAGATTACAAACCTTCCCCACAAACTCAACCTTTATCCATGATGTCTTCCTGTTTTTAAGCTCTCACAGCCTCTCTTTCCTCCAAATCCTTCCTAACACACACTATAAAAAACATTCACGAATAATGAGAAAATAGCAATTATAGTTATATGGCAAGAGAAAAAAATCAAAATAATCTAAGGTAAAATATATATTCCAAGAAAGTTATATATAGATACAACTTAAAAAAACTGAAGTAGACATAAAAATCTCTATGTATCAAGGGAGTTTTCTCTTTAAAGTTATTTTCATGCAGATGTTTTTATAAAACAAAGAATCCTTTTCATATAAATGAGCATTCTTCCTATGTATTTTATTATACAGGGTCTGCTTGAATTCACATGTATTTTTACTACACAGGTTTCTATCATTATTTTTAACAGAAAATGTGAAAAGTATTTGGAGGCTAAGTACATTCATATAAAGCTCTAAAAGTTATAAACAAAGTTTTGACAGAATGCCGATGATCATTTGGCATCATTTCACATTTGAGACACAATGTCTGTGACCTTCTGGTATAATTTTGCATTGTAATCTAATACCATTACCCAGGTCAACTCTAATAGGGATTCTCTGTCGAGATTAACAGCACCGCCATTTAATCAGTTGTTCAATCTAGAAATATTAGTGCCATCCCTAAATCCTCCTTTTTCCTTACAATTCATATCCAATTAGTTATTGAATCATAAGGAACATGTAACATACAAGATATGTTAATTTATGTTATTTATCGCCCCTCCTCTTTATTCCAAGGGTCACTGCCCTAATTAAAGCCATATGACCATTCTGCTTTATTGCAATAATGCCCTACTGGTCTTCCTGCTACTAGTCCTCCTGTCCTTCAAACTCTCCTTCCTTTCTTCACGCTATTGTCAATAATATCTTCTAAGACATGGATCTATTTTTGTTATTTCCTGTTTAAATAAGTCAGTGCCTGTATCCTAGTTGCTATACAAAAACTTAAGAGTGTCACTCAGGTACCTTTACAATTATTCCAGGAATTTGGCCCCTCCACTGCTTGTGACCCCAGATTTTCATCAAGATGCCCCTTCACTTTTTTTGCATTTCTACATCTTTTCTCTTTCTCATTCCTCCGTCTGGACTACCTTTCCTCCAACTGTCAGCCTAATAAACTCTTCTAAGATTTGGTTCAAATGTAGTCCTTTTGTGAAACCTTCTTCACACTTCTGCTTTCTGGTACTTCTTTTTTTTTTCTTGAGACAGAGTCTTGCTCTTGTTACCCAGGCTGGAGTGCAATGGCGTGATCTTGGCTCACTGCAACCACTGCCTCCTGGGTTCAGGCAATTCTCCTGCCTCAGCCTCCCGAGTAGCTGGGACTACAGGCACTCACCACCATGCCCAGCTAATTTTTGTATTTTTAGTAGAGACGGGGTTTCACCTTGCTGGCCAGGATGGTCTCGATCTCTTGACCTCGTGATCCACCTGCCTCGGCCACCCAAAGTGCTTGAGCATTACAGGCATGAGCCACCGCGCCCGGCCCCTGCTTTCTGGTACTTCTATACTTCTTTTTAAGACCTCTGTGACAATACTTAATTTACCGAATTGTAAGGCAGCATGAGCCTTCTACCCTATCAAGGTACAAAGTCTTCAAAGGCAAGAGCTTTGCTATTTTAAGTATGGAATGTCCATGTTCATTATAAAGTCAGTCCTCTGAACAGTCAGGTAGTTCTGAGACTTAAAAAAGAACTTGATTATATTATTTGCTGTTTAATTGATACCTTCTAAACTCAGAGACTTATTTCTTAATCAAGACATAATCTACAGCTTTTCAAAGGCAATTTTTAGAGTGTTAATATTCTGGTTCCTAATTTGTTATTTAAGTCTGTGGTTCAATCTAAATTTTAAATAACACTGTCGTAGGCCTCTTACTCTCTATAACCACATAAGACAGAAAATGCCTCGAGTCTGGATGTTAAATTTGATGTAACAAAACTTACATATGCAAAAAAATTTAAGTTATCTGCTAATTTCCTCAGATAAAAATTTAAGTTATCTGCTAAATTCCTGCTAATTTCTTACATTTAGTTGTAGGCTTACCATTTTAAACAGAAGTTAAAATATTATTTCATTAAATTTCAAGCCTGTCTATATAGGCTTATATATAGATACAACATAAAAAAAACTGAATTATACATTAAAATGTATAATGTCAAAGGGTCTAGCAGTCATTTCCCATCATATTTTATTCTTTTAGTAGATTGTATTTGTTGCAATTTTCATAAATATTATATTTTATAATATGTAACAGTTTTAAACATTATTCTTCAGCATTGGAAAAAATATGCTTAATGGAAAAATCTTATATTCATTTTTCTATAATGTCAAAAGTTGTTTTAAGTTATAAATTTATAAATATAAAAGAAAATAAAGACCTTGAGAAAAATGAAAATAATTATATTTCCAAATTTTAAAATGGAGTTAAAATATTGCTTTTTCTAAACTGAACAAACCATTTCAGAATTGATAGATTTTTTATTTTTATGAAGCTTTTTGGTCAAATTAAAAGATCAATAGATAGGGCTACAATATTACTTAGTATATCAGACAATGACAGAGTATTTTCCTCAGAACTATTTCTTTGTTGAAGAATCTGTAAAAAATATAATCGGTAAATTAATAGAGAACATTTCTACAAAGCAAATATAGTAAGGCATGAAATATTCCATACACAATATTAAACCTGCATTTTATTCTGGAGTAATGGAATAGAGCAAAGTTTCAAAAAATGCAAAGAACATGAAATAGAAAGAACTCAATAATGGAGTTGCATCTTTTAAAATAATATGTAAAGTTAGAAAATGAGAATATCATAAAAGTATTTTGAATAGTTTTACTGACTCATTTTTCATTGAAACTGACTGTCAGATGAGTTAATGGTGAAGGTTTGTTTAAAAAATAACAGAATATAATTTTATGAATTATTAGATTGAAGATAGCACAACAGACTTTTAGACCAAATTTCTCAAAACAATAAGCAAAGAGATAAATTAAATGAATTGGTTTAGGGTAGTCATAATTATTTACACTACTGATAGGACAAGTTGAAGTGATATAATTTGTGGAAGACAGTTTGGTTCTAAAGTTTTAAACTTGCATTTCAGTTCACATTTCCTCCAAGTATGATTCAGGAAAAGGTTTAGAGATGTCCCCAGAGAAATCTATATTGTCCATTATGAGTATGATCAGATCATTCACAAACGTTTGGAAAAAAAATTTCATAATCACTTGTTCCTCACTGTTATTGAGTTAGTAATTAATTCCACCGTTTACATACATAAAACTCCATTTAAAAAAAATTACTGAAGCATCGAGGATACTTCAGCCCATGTTATAACATCCAGTCGTGAAATGGATGTTAAGCATGATGTTAAAGTCCCAGGAGAATGAAAGAAAAGAAAGAAAACAGTCAAGCATGAAAAGTTTTTCTTTTTCTTTTGTTGTTGTTTTTATAAACTAGGCACCTGGATAAAACAAATACTTCTCAATTAAATAATAATGTTAAATTCGCAATGTTATACAAACAGAAAATCAGAAAGCTAGAAACAGAATTACTCTAATAACATTAAAAACAGTAAAAGCGAACAAACTATGTTGGGAAAGGGCATATAAACTTACCGTTGTCGTGTAAGCAGCTTCTGGATCATCTTCCAGCACTCTGGAGAGACCAAAATCAGAAACTTTGCACACCAAGTTGCTATTGACCAATATATTCCGAGCCGCTAGGTCTCGATGAACATAACCCATATCAGAAAGATACTTCATGCCCGATGCGATGCCTCGGAGCATTCCAACCAGCTGGATGACGGTGAAGTGGCCGTCATGCTTCTGCAAGAGAATCACAATTGTTTACATTGATTTATTCTAATGCAGTGTGTATGTGTGTGTGTGTGTTAAATAAGATCCTTACATTTATTGTATTGGATGAAATGAACATAAACATCAAGTTTGGGGATCATTGACTATGTTCACAAGAAAAAGTAAGACTTTGACATTTAAAGAAAAAGGAAAATGTAACTGGAAGTAGTGAAGGACAAATAAAGAAAGGGTGGAAAGAAATCAATCAAATTAACTGTCAGAACAAAATGATTGCAAAAACTTAGGCGATAGGAGAGAACTAAAGTAAAATAAAGTAAGAGCAAAGGCTACCAAACAAATAGAATTCACTTTCCATGGTTGTGAGCTTTGATCTGGCTGCACAGAGGGCAGCAGAACCTAGGACTGGGTAAAACCCGTGTGATAACTGGAGATACTGTGAAAAATAGTAGTCAGGTGACTCAGGAAGAAAAAGTGTGATGGCATAAACAAGAAACAAGCATAGGAAAGCAGCAGGTGAGCAAGAAAAGCACAAGCAAAGAGAAAATAAATAGATTTTCCCTTTGTTTTCATTATATAGAGAAGATAAAAAAGTTGTTGGCAATTGACAGAAAAATGAGACAATTTAAGTTCCTGGTTGGAAGATTTAAATTAAATAATGTGGAGAATGAGTCAGGCATGGTATTGGTGTACAGTAATCAATCCTCTCTTATTCCCTCCACCTTGATTTTAAAATAATCTATTTTTTTAGAGAGTTAAAAAAATCCAATTGTTATCTGAGTAAACTGTTTGTATCAACAAGACCAGATACAAATCACACCCTTGAAATTAGAGGAAATAAAAATAAAAATATTTAAAGTTTGAAAAATAATGCATATTATTCTACCTAGTTATTTGGGGATTGCTGTCTTTAATAGAGTTATAGAGAAACATGAAAATTTCTTATTTTATGTATCAGGCAAAATTTACAGGAGATTACAGGGCTATGTTACTTTATGCTATATATTAGAAGCACAAATAAGAGAAACATAAAAGCTTTGCAAGTTAAAGCAGTTTTGATGAATACATATCTGGTTTCAAACCACAGTACAGCTTCCGGACAGGGATGATGTGACCCTAGCTCTCGTGGTGACACAGTCTCCTATACAATGATGACTCACTGTTCACGTAAACGAATAAGCTTACACTACAAATGAAATCAACTTTGTCCTGCTATATCAACCTCTCTCTCTCTTAGCTCTCTGATAAAATCTCCCAACTCTAGTGCGGAGAACGGGAAAGAGCCCTCTCTTAAAAAGCACTCTTACAGCAAGAATATCCTTTCAAGCTGGCTCTTCTGTATAATTAATTTATAAAGGATAACTTAGCAAAGAAAATCTTTGGTGTTATTAGCTCTTTACGCTTCGAATCCATCTTCTTAGACAGTACACTATTAGATGAAATCTGCCTCTTCTGTCATGTACACTGCCTACCACTTTTCCCTTAGGAATCTCGAAACCTTTCAGTGGAACTGAAAGCATAAGTTCTTTCAGCCTAGCATGAAGTACACTAAAGTTTAAAAGTTGGTTTCTTTACCTATTCAGAAATGGAGTTGCCCCCTATCATAATTCTTGTCAAACAGAATTTTAAAGAAGTAGGGAATGTTAATGGGGCACCTGAAAGCTTGAGTGTCTGTTTCCTTATTACACAATGGGAAGAGAGTCATCTAACTCAGAATTGCAGGGAGAATAACATATAAAACACACAGCACAGCTCCTTACCTCATTTAATAATAGTTACTATTTCATATGTTCTTGTTATTACTATTATTATATATTTTTAATTTTAATGAGTCAGGAAATTCTCCTCTCACTTTCCTGAAAAATCACTTCTCAACATATGCTTCCACATATATAAAGAAAAATAGTTATTAAGACCAGGTTGAAATTTAATGTTCTATCTTGCTGAGTGTGTCACAAAGCACCAATTTGCTTTTTAGTAGTTTTATTGAGATATAATTCATGTTCCATACAATGTATCTTTTCAAGTATACAATTCAGTTTTTACCTTATTCACAGAGTTGTACCACTATCACCAAAATCAATTCTAGAACTTTCTCATCATTCCCTTTGAAAAGGTCCATACTTACTAGCAATAAGTCCTCATTTCCCCTAACTCCTCCCACCGCACTGGGCAACCAGTAATCTACTTTCTAGCTCTATACTTGCCTATTCTGGATATCTCTTGATTGAAATCATACAATATGTGGTCTTTTGTGACTGTCTTCTTTCACCTAGTATGTTTTCAAGATTCATCCGCCTCGTAGCCTGTATCAGTAATTTATTTTTATTGCTAGATAATTTCTATTCCTTTTGTCTATTCATCAGATGATGGATATTTGAATTACTTCTATTTTTTATTATGCAAATTATTTTTAAAATTAATCTTAAAAATATTTTTGTCACCAACATTTGAAGATTTGTGTCAACCACTATGGTAATAATGGTTCTAACAATGATAAGTGGTATCATTTAAAAAATAAGATTTTGCTATATTAAAAGAATCTAAACTACTTTCTTCATGTTCTTTTATGGGACTATAAATGAATAATATTTACTTCTAAACCATTGGCCAAGACATTCCAGGGGTCCATGAGGTCAAATTCCTTTCATAATAGCACTGAGTACATGATTTTGCCTTTTTCAGTAGGTTGACACTTGCACAAATGGTATGAAACACTGATGGGTAAAACTGCAGAAGCCTCAACAGGAATCAAGTCAGTAGCACCAAATCAAACAATACTAGTATTCTCATATTCTTCTCTGACACAGGCACTCACAGAAAGAAAAAGAAGCTGGTTTTTCTTAAGAAGTAGTAAATCTTATGAGTTTCATTAAATCATGATCTTTGATTACACACTGTCAGCATCGACCCCTCCGAGGAAGACAAGAAAGCAGGAATGGGCAGCAGCAGGTTGCAGCTGGCCTCATCTGTTTTATGGGATGTTTTGGATCTGGGATAACTCCTCAGAGTTGGCTCAAACTGAGGAAAAAAACCCTGTGTCTTTGTCCTCCTACATCAATCACTGGATTCAGGCTGCTCGTGTAAAGGGGTCATGGCCTTGGGTGAGGTATCTTTCTTTAGCCAAGAGCATTCCCTAAAGAGGGATTTGGTTACGGGTTATCAGCTTGCAAAACTCTGTCAGTTATAGGAAAAAGGAAGTTGATCCTGAGAGCCCTCCGAAGAAAGTTCCTGTAGGCACATATTTTTATAATCTTTCCCAGAGAAGTCAACCTGTGTTCATTTCTCTATCACTACAGTCATCTGTCTATTTATCCATGATCTAT
Source organism: Leontopithecus rosalia (assembly GCA_028533165.1). NCBI lineage: Eukaryota > Metazoa > Chordata > Mammalia > Primates > Cebidae > Leontopithecus > Leontopithecus rosalia. The sequence continues at coordinate 504,249 of CM052665.1, forward strand.
CCATCCATCCATCGGTCTATCTACTGTTTATAAAATGTGGGCTTGATAAAAATAAGTCCAAAATAGTTCTATATTCTTTTGGGAATGTGTATCTTAATTTCTTCCACATTATTACAGGAGGAAAAAACAGCTAACATTCATTGAACACTATAAGCCAGTCCCAGACTAAGGTTTTTACAGGTATTATTTTATTTCATTCTCTCTACATTGACATGATGTAAATATAGTGATTCTCTCCAACTTGTAGATGGTGAAACTGAAGGACAAAGACATCTAATAACCTAATAAACGTTGGAGTCAAGATTTGAATCCAGGCAATGACAGAGCCTGTATTCCTATCTACTTGAGTTTTTGGAAAATCAGCTGAACCAAATTTTACCTCATTCTGGGCTAGTTTGGGCAGCATAATTTGGCATAATAAAGCAATGTCTAAAAGTCCTCTTAGATCATTTAACCAAAAACAAACAAAGGAACACTCCAGATAAACCAACAGAGGAAGATCTATTCACCACTGTCTGGCTGAGAGGAACCGCCCCATTTATTCATACATGAGGCATAGCAGAAATCTGGTTCTCTACACATGATGCAACTCTCTTATTCAAACAAAATTTATATTCTTTTTTCTGGTCTTCATCAACATAGCCTCCTCAAATTGGGTTTAGGACATATTGGTTTCCTTGAATATGGTAGATGGCTAACAAATGGTGACAGAATTAAATAACCTGTGATCCTATCCTGTGGTTCATGGGTTGTTACTGTTATATTGTTCCTGTTGTCTTGTATAAAATAGACTGTTTTCTTTTTTTTTTGAGACGGAGTTTCGCTCTTGTTACCCAGGCTGGAGTGCAATGGCACGATCTCGGCTCACCGCAACCTCCGCCTCCCGGGTTCAGGCAATTCTCCTGCCTCAGCCTCCTAAGTAGCTGGGATTACAGGCACCTGCCACCATGCCCAGCTAATTTTTTGTATCTTTAGAAGAGATGGGGTTTCACCATGTTGACCTGGATGGTCTCGATCTTTTGACCTTGTGATCCACCCGCCTCGGCCTCCCCAAAATAGACTGTTTTCTTAAAGTAGGACATGGGTATTATCCCTTCTGTGTAGCAGTTCTATTACAGCATCCACTATATTGCCAGGCATTGTGTCAGCACTCGATACATATGAATTCAAATTGAACTGAATTGTTTATGAGGGGAGGAGAAAAATGTGAGAGCACTGAGATTTAATATTTTTGGGCTTCCTACTGAAGATTAATCTAAAGGAAACTATGAATTTTTTTATGACATATGGTTTCTTCCCAGGAAAGCAGATTCAAATGAAAGAGAGTGAATATGGCATATTTATATACTGCATCTTAGAGATTAGTAGCTAGAATTCAGTTTGTCTTCATCCCTATTTTTTTGCTCTCTCAATCTGACTGCTGAGAAACATGGAGTTTACCCTCTAACTGACAGAAAGGGTGAGCCTGATTGGAAGGGGTTTCTGAAAGCTATACATAATAATGCCTGCTGTTTCTAAAAGCTGCAGAGCTCCATCAGACTCTTTCAGACCCCACAGCACAGCATCCCCTGGATCTGAGCAGTAGAAGTAAATGATGTGTCACTTTGTCTATGCAGTAACCCAAGCTCTTCAGGATGGTTGTCAAGGCTCTGCTTCCTGGATTGTATCCCACAGACACTTCACGCCTCTCAGTGTCCGTTCATCTTAGGCTGAGCCCAGGTGCTCAGAGTGAGGTTAGGACGAACAGAGGATCTGAGTGCCAGGCTGCCCTGAAGCCATCACATCACTGTCTAACAAGGTTTTCTGTGAAAGTACAAATCTTACGCTGTGACTGGCTTAAAACACTTCAATGATTTTTAATGACAGAATAAAGTGAAGTGTCTTAGTCGTGAATACAAAGACAGGAACCTTGCTCATATCTTTAGGTGCAGACCCCTATTCTACTTTATTTATTTTTTCATGTGCTTAACTCACCCCTGCAATATGCTGTCTCATGTCTAATGTGCTTTGCTTATACAGTTCCCTCTTCTAGGAAGGTCATTCTACTCTTTGTCACCTGAGGTTTTTGTGACACGTATTATCTCTTCCAGGAGGCCCTTGCTGAATCCTCAAGTTTATTCCAGCTGCACTCCCTGAGTATCCTAGGGGCCAGTTACTATGGTTCTAGGTGCGAGGAGTCAATGTGGAAGCAGCTCAGAAAGCAAAATGCTCCAGTTGTACCTGCATTTGATTGGAGGCGGAGAGACAGAAGATAAATCAGTTCAAAGTAAATGGTATCATTTTAAGTAATGTTGAACTTTATGTAAAATAAAGAAAATGAAATAGATGAGAGAGAATGACATGATGAAGCCTGAGGGTAGTTCCCAGCACGTGCCTGGCTTAGGTTAGGAGTGAGTTTGGCTTGCTTGAGAAATGAAGACCGATGAGGCTGCAGCTTGATGAGTACAGGGAGAAGAAGAGGAATACCAGAAAGGAAAGCAGAGGGAAAATCAGGCCGGGCCTTGTAAGCCTTTATAAAGAGTCTGAAATCTCTCATAAATGTGATGAGAAGTTAGAGAGGAATTGTGAGTGGGGAGTAATGTACTCTGGTTTGCATGTATAGAATAGACACAGAACAATCAGTCTGGAAGCTCTTAGAGTCATATGAGAGAGTGGTGGCTTGGACGCGGTTTGAGATCTCAGAGAGGAAGCCAAGTTGGACCAAGCTTCGCTCTCTACTGCTCTCAAATCACCTTGTCTATATCAACATCGGCTAACATCAGATATGCATGTGTGTGTCTCTCCCACTGGCTTGGCTTGACATGATCTTGAGGAGAATGAGCAAACCTTGTGTTCACCCTTGTAATCCCAGGGCCTAGCACTTGCCTGGCACCCAGTGGATATTTAATAGATATTCACTAAATTTAACGGAACCGAATTCATTTATTTTCCCTTAAAGGAGTGAAGCTTTCAAACTTTCGGTATGTAGTAAGACAGTTTCTTGAGATATTTTTAATGAAAATCATTTTGCTACAGGAGATTCCTGCAAATATCATGAATGAACAGGAAGTACTGAAGTGTTGACTACACTTGGAGCCGTTTCCACTTCAGAGGGCAAGACTCTGATTATGACTAACACCAAATTTTTATATTTTTGCTGAAGAGTGAGGAAAAGTAAACTAAATATCTTACATAGATTTCTGCTATATTTCTTTTCAGATCTTCAGTGGGGAATCACTGATGTCAAGCCCATCAACCAAATAGCTTAAACTGTCAAAGACCTACGGACTGTAAAATACAAATCACTGCCCTCAAACTTTACGGCTGAAAAATATGCATTTCTAAAGCAGATGACTCTGGTGATTCAGTGTCTTTAAAACATTAAATATGATGGTAAATGACACCATAACTGGTAGATGATAAGCTGCTATTCTTGAGGAGAATTAACAAAAATTGCATATCACATATTCTACGAACATTTAAAGGGTACACTTCACAATGTGGTGTCATGGGCACCTACAATAAACAAATCAAATTTCACAGATTCCTCACAAATCTGGTTCAATAAACACTGTTGGATAATGACAGTTTAAGCTAAAAAATGAAGTCACGGAAGTTTGGTCTGTATGTACATCAAAGCCTTTTTCGTTCACTAACTATGAATTACGAGAAACGGCACTAGCCTTTCAAAACAAAATGACAAAAATAGAAGGATTAGTGGAAGCCTTGTAAAATTAGTAATTCCAAACCTTTGACTTGAGCTATAAAGTGGCTAGACAGGACATTTACCTTACCAGACGGTTTACAGGGGAGCAACGTGCACAAACCCTGGACGCTGTAAACCTCTTGTGCACCTGTTTTTGTGTTGCTGGAGGTCATTTTCAAAAAACCAGATCTTAGAAATGCAAGGTGTTCATAAGAGACAAAAGATGGGCATCCCTGAAGAGCCAGAACAACACAGAGGATCTGACTTCTGGGGTTCTAACTGTCCTTTGGCAGAACTATATCCTCACTCGTATTATCTGCACGTTTCTACTTCTTTCTGTTTTGCTCTCTGAAATTCCTCTATTAACATATTTTTAGGGTTTACAAATGAAGTAAAAGACGAAAAGTCATCTGGAGGAACTGGAATGGTATTTGTGAGTCACAAACTCAGATACATCAATCTCACCTTATATCCAGCTAAGATTTGTGTCAATGAGAAATGGGAGCTCGGATTAGGATGGAACGAAATCCAGGATACAGGTGATTTTATAAGGTGGAAAAAGACCCAGCCTCAGGCAGGAGGGGATGAAGATCTGCTGCCACATGTGGTTTCTCACAATAACAATTTTATATTTGAGGACTTTGAAAGAAGACATGAAGAAGTAGGTAGATGACATAGAAAAACTGCCTTAAAAATTTTGCCCAGGGCAAGTCATGTAGAAGGAAGGAAAACACACTTTCCCGTTTTTGAAGGAAACTCCCAGCGTCTTTCCAATTGGATGTTTCATCTTTTAGCTATAGTCTGCATTAAAGAGGCTTTTATAAGTATGCCCAGAGAATTCAGCAATATCTTTAGAAGAAATATTTATGGAAAAATGCATTTTGAGTTCTGAACAATTGATTTCTAACTGACTTTGCAGAAAACAGTCCTTGGAGGATTACTTCTATAACTTAAGTTTAAATTTCAGTTTTTATATGTTCCTAAATCAAAAAGGTGACTAGGCTATGACTTTTTTAAATGATCTTGAATTTGAAAAAGCAATGTTTAGGAGTATTTATAGATTTGACAAGATCATATCACTCTTGTTTTAAAAATAACTACCAAATAAATAAGTAACTATCTCCTTTTCATTGAAAATCATCTTGGTTCTGGGGTCTCCCCAATTGGAAATCTTATTATAATTTAACTTAATAAATCCTTCAAAGCTCCTTCTCTTGCAGTCATCATATATTTTGGACTTAAGCTACTCATAGTTATATTTTTAGTTGTAGTTGAGAGAGGCCACCAAGAGTGAAATCAGTAATTTCAATAATCAAGAAAACTAAAAATGTCATTTCAAATACACTTAAAAACTTAGAAGAAAATAAGTAGATACAGGTTTGTGAAACATGGTGGCTGGATTTCAGAATTACATTTTAAGAGCTAAAAATGAATTTGAATATCATATAGCTTTACTTTACAAAGGTTACTACTGAATTTGCTTTTTTCAAAAAAACTTCTGCTTAGGTTTATATGAAAGTAATCTACAATAGTTACTACATGCCACATTTATACAAAGTCAAAATTAAATTTAAAGTTATTGTGGTTGGCATTTGGAATGAGGTGTCACAGAGTGCCATCATCTTGATGAAGCATTATTAGAGTATATCAGAATAATCCAGGGAAGTTTTTGCAGACTGTATCTGTGTGTGTCTGCACATGTATCTGGTAAAATCTCTCTAGGATGGTGATTCTAGTTATCGGGCATGGTTGCAAATTACAAGTTTAGGGTTTAATATTCAGTTTTGTAAATAACACAGGTATAGAAGTGACCATAGAGTAGTTCAGGAAAAATACATAGAATTTCTTTATATATAAGTATACTTATAAATTACATACAATCAAAAGATCAATATAGTTTTGTAGGTGAAAGGAGAATTAATGAGGAGAATTATCAATTACAATTTCATGGCATCAGTTAATACAATGTTTAAAGAAGTATATTCATGCTATTGAATATTGCTGCTCAAACTCCTAATTTAAAAAGAAAAGTTCGCCCATCCATATTATACGCATGGTTTTAGGCACATCATACTCTTACATATGTGGCTGTCTGATGTCACATTATTTTTAGAATAGTATTTAAGTTGACACAGGTGTAGCAAATAATAACATTCTGCTGCATGAAGTTTCACCTATTTTTCTCTTAAAATGTAATTAGGGCGTGTTTCAACTACAATTTTTATGGCTTAAAAACAGTTGGCCAGGTATGGTGACTCACATGTCTAATCCCAGCATTTTGGGGCCCAAGCATGAGGATCATTTGAGGCCAGGAGATTGAGAAAAGCCTGGGCAACATAGTAAGACTGTATCTCTACAAAAATAAAAAATTATCCAGGCATGGTGGTGCATGTCTGTAATCCCCACTATTCCAGAGGCTGAGATGGGGGAATCTCAAACTCAGAAGTTTGAGGTTGCAGTGAACTATGATCACACCACTGCACTCTAGCTTGGGGATGAAGGCTCCAAATAAATAAATTAATTAACAGTTACTGATGAGTAAATGCAGTTTTCTTCTTTATCACTGCTGAATATAAAATGAGTGTTATTTAGATTAATTTCACTCTTCTACCTCAGCACAAATATAACCACGTGCACACAATTTACAAGAAAAGTGTGCTAATAAAACACAGCTCTCATTATTAATAAATAACTAGTAAAAGGTAAAATGCCATCTTTACTAGACTTATAATTTGAGTACATAAATATTTAAAAGATCTCTTTAATTTTTAAATTAATATTTGCTTTGCATTTGCCAAGAAACCTCTTCAAATGTCTCACATTGCTTTTGAAATGCTGATATGTACTTATATTATTTCAATACTCATATTGTTGAAGCATATCTACATTTTATAAATGGTAAAAATTAGAATTATTTTTAGCCACTTGAAAAAACAGACCAAGAAGCAACAGACCATTTTACGACTCTTAATGACATCTTCTGAAATATAATATAATAATAGATAAGAATATGAATACCTCATTACGTGGCAGACACTGTTCTAGGAATTTTATGTCTATTATCCACTTAATGCTATAGTGCAATAACCTTAGGAAGCAGTTATTGCCTACAATTGAACTTATTTTGTAGGTAAAAGTTGTCCCTGGGTTTTCTCTATTTTTTATACACTTTCTCTAATCCATCAGCAAATCCTATTGGCTGTACTTTCAACATATGTCATAAACCTGGACCATTTCCCATAAACTCCACTGCAACTATCCTACCTTAAAGGATCATTATCTCTTACCTGGATTATGGCAAAAGCTTCCTAATTTCCCTGCATCCAGTTGTGCCTCACTGTAGTCGCCTCTCAATACAGCAACCAGAGTGATCCTTATAAAATATGGTAATTAGTAATCACAGCACTTTGGGAAGCCAAGGCAAGTGGATCATGAGGTTGGAAGTTCAAGACCAGCCTGGCCAATATGGTGAAACCCCATCTCTACTAAAAAAAATATGGTAATTAGATAATCATGCTATGCCTCTATTCCAAATACTGCAATGGCTTCCCATATTACCCAGAGAGAAGCCACAGTCATTATAATGGCCTGCTATGCCTCCTTTCAATCGTTTTCCAACTTGGCTGCATACTGGAGTCAACTGGGGAAAACTTTGACAAATACTGATGCATATGTCCCTTCCCAGGAGATTTTGATTGCACTGGTGGGGGTAAAGCTTGGAACTTGAGATTTTTATTTATTTATTTATTTTTATTTTTATTGCATTTTACGTTTTGGGGTACATGTGCAGAACATGCAAGATAGTTGCATAGGTACACACGTGGCAGTGTGTTTTGCTGCCTTCTGCCCCCTCACCCATATTTGGCATTTCTCCCCAGGCCA
>CM052665.1:512315-549828 GCA_028533165.1 Leontopithecus rosalia
CCATCCCTCCCCTGCTCCCCGCCCCCGCTGTCCCTCCCCTATTTCCCCCAATAGACCTCAGTGTGTGGTGCTCCCCTCCCTATGTCCATGTGTTCCCATTGTTCATCACCCGCCTATGAGTGAGTATATATGGTGTTTCCTTTTCTGTTCTTGTGTCAATTTGCTGAGAATGATGTTCTCCAGATTCATCCATGTCCCTTCAAAGGACACGAACTCATCGTTTTTGATTGCTGCATAATATTCCATGGTGTATATGTGCCACATTTTCCCAGTCCAGTCTATCATTGATGGGCATTTGGGTTGGTTCCAGGTCTTTGCTATTGTAAACAGTGCTGCAATGAACATTCGTGTGCATGTGTCCTTATAGTAGAATGATTTATAGTCCTTTGGATATATATCCTGAGAGTTTGCTGAAGTTGTTTATCAGTTTAAGAAGTTTTGGGCTGAGACAATGGGGTTTTCTAGATATAAGATCAAGTAAGCTATAAACATGTATACGTTTGACTTCCTCTCTTCCTATTTGGATGCCCCTACCCTCTGTTTTTTATTGTCTGATTGCTCTGGACAGAATTTCCAACACTATGTTGAATAGGAGTGGTGAGAGAGGGCATCCTTGTCTTGTGCCCTTTTCAAGGGGAATGTTTCCAGCTTTTGTTCATTCAGTATGATGTTGGATGTCAGTTTGTCATAAATGGCTGTTATTTTGAGGCCTGTTCCTTCCATACCTAGTTTATTGAGAGTTTTTAACATGAAGGGATGTTAAATTTCATCAAAAGCCTCTTCTGCATCTATTGAGATAATTATGTGGTTTTGTTTTTAGTTCTGTTTATGTTATGAATCACATTTATTGATTTATGTATGTTGAACCAACCTTGTATCATGGAAATGCAGACTACTTGATCACGTTGGATAAACTCTTTGATATGCTGTTGGATTCTGTTTGCCTGTATTTTCTTGAGAATTTTTTGTATTGATGTTTAGCAAGGATATTGGCCTGAAGTTTTCTTTTCTGTTATATCTCTGCCAAGTTTTGGAATCAGGAAGATACTGGCCTCATAGAATGAGTTAGGGAGGAGTCCTTACTTTTCAATTTTTTGGAATAGTTTTAGTAGACATGGTACTAGCTTTTCTTAGTACATCTGGTATAATTCAGCTGTGAATCCACGTGGTCCTGGGTTTTGTTGTTGTTGGAAGGCTATTTGTTATTGCCTCAATTTCAGAACTTGTTATTGGTCTGTTAAGGGATTCAATTTCTTCCTAGTTCAGTCTTGGGAGGGTGTATGTGTCCAGGAATTTATCAGTTTATTCTACATTTTCTAATTTATGTGAATAGAGGTGTTTATAGTATTCTCTGATTGTTGCTTGTGTTTCCTTGGGGTAATATCCCCTTATAATTTCTGATTGTGTTATTTGAATCTTCTCTCTTTTCTTCTTTATTATTCTAGCTAGCAGTCTATTTTATCACTTTTTAAAAATAAATCAGCTCCTGGATTTATTGAGCATTTCAATGGTTTTTCATGTCTCTCTGGCTCAGCTCTCATCTTAGTTATTTCTCGTCCTCTGCTAGCTTTGGGATTTGTTTGCTCTTGGTTCTATCATTCTTTTAGTTGTGTTGCTAGGTTGATGACTTGAGTTCTTTCTAGCTTTTTGAGATGGGCATTTAGTGCTAAATATTTTCCTTTTAACATTGCCTTAGCTGTGTCCCAGAAATCCTGGCACATTATATCTTTGTTCTCATTAGTTTCAAGGAACTTCTTGATTTCTGCCTTAACTTCATTATTTACCCAAAAATCATTCAGGAGCAGGTTATTCAATTTCCATGTAATTGTGTGTTTTTCAGTGAATTTGTTAATCTTGAGTTCTAATTTGATTGTGCTGTGTTCTGAGAGAATGTTATAATATCAGTTTTTTTTTGCATTTGCTGAGGAGTGTTTTACTTCCACTGATGTAATCAATTTTAGAGTAAGTGCCATGTGATGATGAGAAAAATATATATTCTGTTGTATTGGAATGCAGAGCTCTGTAGATATCTACCAGGTCCATTTAATCCAGAGCTAAGTTCAGGTCCTGAATATCTTTGTTAATTTTCTGTCTCGATGATCTGTCTAATTTTAAAGTCTTCCACTATTGTTGTGTGGGAATCTAAGTCTCTTTCAAGGTCTCTAAAAACTTGCTTTATGAATCTGGGTAATCCTGTTTTGGGTGTATATATATTTAGGATAGTTCAGCTCGTCTTGTTGAATTGAACCTTTTACCATTATATAATGTCTTTCTTTGTCTTTTTAAATCTTTGTGGATTTCAAGTCTGTTTTGTCAGAAACTAGGATGGCAACCCTGCTTTTTTCTATTGTCCATTTGCTCGGTAAACTTTCCTCCATTCCTTTATTTTGAGCCTATACGTGTCACTGCATGTGAGATGGGTCTCTTGAAGACAGCATATCAATAGGTCCTAGTTCTTTATCCAGCTTGCCATTCTGTCTTTTAATTGAGGCACTTAGCCCATTTACATTTAAGGTTAGTATTGCTATGTGTGGATTTGATCCTGTTATCATGATGCTTGCTAATTATTTTGCAGACTTGTTTATGTGGTTACTTTATAATGTCACTGGTCTGTGTACTTCATTGTATTTTTGTTTTGGATGGTAATAGTTTTTCCTTTCTGTATTTAGTGCTTCCTTCAGGAGTTCTTATAAGGCAGGTCTGGGGGTAATGAATTCCCTCAGCATTTACTTGTCTGAAAAAGACCTTATTTCTCATTTTCTTATGAAGCTTAATTTGAATGGATATAAAATTCTGGTTTGGAATCTCATTTCTTTAATAATGTTGAATATTGGCCCCCACTATCTTGTGACTTATAAGGTTTCTGCTAAAAGGTTCTCTGTTAGTCTGATGGGCTTCCCTTTGTAGGTGACCTGACCCTTCTCTCTGACTGCCATTAGTATTTTTTCTTTTATTTTGACATGGGAGAATCTGAAGATTATGTATCTTGAGGATGATCTTCTCATGGAGTATTTTACTGGGGTTCTCTGCATTTCATTAAGTTGAATGTTGGTCTATCTAGCTTGGTTGGGTAAGTTCTCATGGATTATATCCTGAAATATGTTTTCCATGCTGGTTCCATTCTCCTCATCTCTTTCAGGTACAGCAATCAGTTGTAGATTTGGTCTTTTTACATAATCCCACATTTCTTGGGGGTTTTGCTTATTCCTTTTCATTCTCTTTTCTCTATTCTTGCCTGCCTGTGTTATTTCAGAAACCCAATCTTTAAGTTCTGAGATTGTTCCCTCTACTTGGTCTATTCTGCTATTCATACTTGTGATTACATTATGAAATTCTTGTATTGTGTTTTTCAGCTCTATCAATCAGGTCGGTGATAGTCTCTATACTGGCTATTTTGACAATCAGCTCCTGCAATGTTTTATCATGATTTTTAGCTTCCTTGCACTGAATTCGAATGTGTTCTTTTAGCTCAGTGAAGATCATTTTTAGACACATTCTGAAGTCTAGTTTTGTCCCGTCAGCCATCTCAGCCTCACTGCAGTTATGAATCCTTGCTGGAGAGGTCATGTTGTCATTTGGATGAAAGACGACACTGGCTTTTTGAGTTTTTGTTGTTCTTGCAATGATTCTTTCTCATCTTTGTGAGCTTCTTTATCCTCAGTCTTTGAGGTTGCTGACATTTGCATTTTTTTTCCTTTTAGTGGTCTGGTCCCTTTCCCTAGGGCTGCTGTAATTTTCTGGGGGTCCGCTCCAGTGCCTGGTTGCGTTGGATTTTCCAGTACCTGAAGCAAAGTGAAACAGCAAAGATGGCAGACTGCCCCTTCCTCTGGGAGCTCGGTCCCAGAAAGGTATGGACCTGTTGCTGGTCCCAACACACCTGTAGGGGGTGGCTGGAGACCCTGCTTGGGAGATCTCACCCAGTCAGGAGGATTGAGATCAGATACACCCTGAAAGAAGCAGTCTAGTCACTCTTTTGTAGAGTAGCTGTGTTCTGCTGGGGTAGCCCTTCTGCCCCTGGTTGGCTTGGGCTCTTCGAAACCTAGAGGCTGGGACCACTAAGCTGCTGAAACAGGAAGGTGGTGGCCCACCCGTACCTGGATTCTCTTTCCCAGGGAGCATCCAAATCCTTTGTGGTCCGGAGAACACAGGTTGGGGTGGTGGAGGCCCGAGTTGAGAGGCCCCAGCCAGTGTGGAGGACTGGATCGGAGATCTGCTTAAAGAAGCAGTCTGGCCATATTTTGGTCCAGCAGATGTGCTGGGTTGGGGGATCCCTTCTCTCCCTGGTCAGTTTGGACTGTCCACAGTCCACAGGCTGGAATGGCTAGGTTGCCCAAACAGCTAAGATGGTGGCCTGCCCCTCACCACAGGAACTCTGTCTGTCCCAGGTAGGTGCAACAATGTTGCCAGGGTCTGGCTGGAATTCCAAGCCAGTAGGTCTTACTCTGTGGGGTATCGTGGAAGTGGGGCCTTCAGACCAATGCTGCTCTGCCCCCTGGATTCAGCTACCTTTTTAGGATATATATGGAGATCCAACTTGTCACCTTGCCTGAGTTGCTGTCACATTTGCCAGGGAACCCAGAGCCAGAGTATATGAAGCTCCCAAGACTGTGTGTGTGTCTGAGTAGCTTCTCTGCCAGGACTTCATACAGTTCGGTGTGTCAGACTGAAGAATGTGTGGCGAGGGTTCATGAGGGCATCTCCTGACCTAAGGGTTGCAAATCTCCATGGGAGAAGTGTGGCTTCCCGGGGGCCTTCACATTCACTAATTGCTTCCGTGGGTGGGGGAGGTTCCCATTGCTCTGTTTCTCCTGGTTGGGTCATTGCCCTCCCCTTCTTTTCTGCATTCTCTGTAGGTCAAACTGATACCCTGATCAGTCCCGGTGTGAGTACCTGGATGTCCCAGGTGAAGGTTATGTATTATTCAGCCCCTTTGTTCCTCTCTGTGAGAGCCACACACTGTAGTTGCTTCTAGTCAACCATCTTGGCCCCTACCCATGGGACATTATCACTGGATGCTCCACAGACATCTCAAATGCAACATGACCAAAACTGAACTTACCATTTCCTTCCAACTACCAGTCCATCCTGTCCCTCCTCTGTATCTTTTTTCAATTGGTAGCAACACCCTCCACTCACCTTTCTTGCTCCCAGCAAATTTTGAGCTGACTTCGTCAATTAAATCCTTGCTTTCTGTCTTTATTAATTTCTCCTAGATTTTTGGTTGACAGATGACCCCCTTTCTTATGTGCCGAAGGGATTGGCATTGTAAAAAATGTAAGTTCAGTTTTTCTCTCACGACAAAGGAGCTGAGATGTGAGTAAAAGGCTGCATAATGAACTGCCATCGTGCACTGAAACCAGTGGTATTATATTTTGGTATAACTGAGTATTGCAATATAATAAACAAATTAACATTCAACAAATGTTATAAAACAAGAAATAGTTTTTTGTGGTTGATGTGTCATTTCAAAGCTGAAGTATTCTATAGCTATATTTAATTTAGACTGTTAGCTAATATTGTTATAAAAATGGGAAGTTCTAAAATTTAGAGGTAGGTAATTTCCAGATAAGTGCCACAAAAAGTAGTTATAGAGTCCAAATGTGTAGCTGGAAAAAGCTTCTGGTGTGAATTAAGTGTAACCTTGACCCCTATCCTCATACGGGCTTAGAAAAGCTAAAAAACCTACACATGGTGAAGTTGTGCCTTCTGGGCAGCCAGGGTGCTGCTGATTTGCTTGCTAAGTCAGAATGTATTCAATGTTAAAATTAAAAAGACACGGTTACACACACATGACTTCTCTGTACACACACATATGTTCACACAAGGCCCCCCACACACACTAGACTATACTGCCCCTCTGCCAATGTATCTGGAAGAATGTCCGCAAGGACCCTGCACGGTATGCGATTCATGAATCCAGTGCAGTCAGCCAGCCAGCAGCACTGACACTAGATGTAATCTTGTACTTGCTACTGCTACCACTCCTTCATAATAAAAGAGCGAATTGAAGCAGTTTTCAAATAGTGTGGGAGACCAAAGGGAAATCTTTTCTGCTTCCAGTAAGCACAGAGGCTATTAATGAGCCTCGGATGGCTCCCCCACTACACAGTGCACTCAGCCACTTCCTCCTTCCTGTGCGCACATAAGCTGTGTTTATGTTCTAAAGCTGCAGTTTGAAAAATGACTTTGGTTTTGAGAATTTATGGGCTATATATATTTATGTATTTTATTTCTGCTTGCCATGGGGAGTTGAGTACCTGCTATTGACATAAAGTTTATAAAGCACTTTGAGCTTCTAAGAAGAGAGATGATTACCAAGAAGGGTAAGAACATTGCAGTAGAGGATGGAAGTATTGACCCTGTTTTTCTACTCATTTTATTTTTTTGCATTATAATAATGTGACCTTTAGAAATTCTAGGTGCAAAGGGGACATAGGCCACATGAAGAGATGGTAGTGGACTTGTAAGGAAAACTAGTAAGCAATTTCGTAAAATGAATTCATAATATGTGAGGGTACAACTCTTTGGGTCATAGGAACTTCAATTTCAATTCTTGCTCTGCCACCTGCAATGTGTTACCCACTATTCCATGAGCTTTACAGCAATCAATTAATCTGTATAACAGTTGTATGAGGTAGAGCAGGTACTGTTCACATCTTCATTCTATAGGTGAGTAAACAGAGGTACAGACAATTTGGTACCATGACCAAGGTCATATAGTCCATCAGTAGAGCCAAAATTAGCTGAAAAAAAGCATTCAGGTTTTAGCAGTCATAATGATAGCTATTATCAATTAAGTACAAGTGTTTGCCCCCTACAATATCTGATAATGTCTTATGTACAAAGTACATAATAAGAGCTAAAAAGTGTTAGTTTTTAAAATTTAAAGCATAAAATACACCACTTAAAAACATGTAGTAGGATGTTTAGAAGTAAATCTTTTATTTATAACACATGACTGTTTCTTCATAACATTTAATTGATTCATTATTCAGCAGAATAAAGTGTACAAATTAGGTGAGAAGCTAATATTTCTCACCTTATTTGCTTGTGGTAGTCATTTGATCCATCTTTAGCATCAATTTAGATTGAATATCTGCTACATCATTTGCCATTATATTTTGCTTTAGGATACAGCTGATTCAAAAATAAAAAGAAGAAAATAAAAAGAAAACCAACCTATCCCAAGCATCATTAGCTAATGAGTCATTTTGATATGCAGCTGATAAAAATGAGTTTTTGAAGAAACATCATGGAAGGTCATTAAGTATACATGCATTTCAAGTACCATAGGTGGTCCTGATAAATTATTCTAAAATAATTTAGAACAGGAGAAATGAACACAAGCTGTAAAATACCACCTTTTTAGTCAGAATGGCTGCAGCGAAGAACAAGCAGTTCATGTCCCCAAACACTTCTGAATTTCATTTTACCTTACAGAGCACACTTGGTTGAGAGTACATACTGCACGAACAGGATTGCTCTATAATAACTTGATGATTTTGCGAATTCAGCTTCTAGGATTGATTCTGGACATCAAGCCCAGTCAGAGTATAAATATATCATCACTGCTACCATTCAGAGCAGTTGGAGGAAGAGGTCCCAGAATCAAGAAAAATAAATGAAACTGAGATCAAGAGAGAAAGGTGAGATTCAAATAGAACTTGTTCCCATAACATGGAGCAAAAAATAAAGTGAAGTCAATGGTTTATTTTCACATGAAAATAAGGAAGAAAAATAATGTAATATTCCAAGTGGCAAAGTCCAGCCATTTCGTAAGTGAGATAAATAGTTACATCTCTGTAGATAGATAGACAGACAAATAGATATTAAAAATATAGTGACGTGCAAATATATGACCTTTGCTGGGGATGAAAAACATTTACTATAGCAGTTTATTTTATATTTCACTTTTTTCACTATCAATGAATATTTTCATAGCACATGTGGTTTTTCAAATTTTAAATATATTGTAAATAAACCTTGAAATATAACTTCCTGGTCCTTTCTCAGTATGTGTTTGTATCACTATGAAATAAATTACTTTTTGTTTATACTATACTTTTAAGGATAAATCATTTAAAAAATAATATTTAAAATTGCATTTTTTATTAAAAAAAATCTCTGCTAAAGGAGTTTTATTCCTCCTCTTTTTGTTTTCTGAATAGTTAGCCAAATGAAGTTAAGAGGGATAAAGCTGATAGAACTTTTTCTGAAATGAACTTGAGTCACTGTTAGTAAATACACAGCAATGCAGTTGAGCATTATAGATTAATGACTATGTGAGGCAATTGAGTTTCATTTAATCTCTTTCTTCATAACATTATTTGGTATACACACACACACATACACAGGTATACACACACACATACAGCACGTGAATTTATAGGATAAATCAATTATGTTATTGAGTAATACATCCCCCTCCCTTTGTGACACCCTAATGTATCACAGTATCAGGGAAATGCACCCTAGAGAAAACACTGCTATTCTTCACAGAAAATCCATGAATAACATTATGCAAAAATTAATTTATGATAAATGATTTAAATATAGAACTGAGAATAGCTTATTTAAATGCCATCAGAAAAGAACACCTCACCCGCAAAAAGGAGTCTAGGGATCCATTCTCCATATATTCCACCACAATCATTACTGGTCTGCCTGCAAAAGAGCAAGAGAACACACATGGACTAGAGCAATTACAGGAATATGTGCCGCAGTTAAGAGATACCCAGCTGCGGCAACTAAATTATTTGTATTTTATTAATAGGAGTTTCATTTTCCAACCTGCTTCTATAAAAATGTTCATATTATACATAGTCATCGCTATATTTCTTAATAGCATTATTTCCTTTTGAGTTCATAAAACGGACAAGAATTACAATATAAATTACAAAGGAAATAGGTACTTCTTTTCCTAAAGCCCTGCAATCACTTGTTCAGATTATGTTCTTTTTGTCCTCTAGTTTTTCCCTACAAAACAATCGACAAGCTCAAGCCAGGATTTAAGCAGTTCTTATAGCTGCTTTTGCAATTGTGGCACAGCTTCTAAGGTAGTGCAGCAATTTTAGCTGACTTACATTAGAGTGGGCCTTTCTGAAGTATTCCTAAGGCAAAGCAGACAGGAGAAACTCATAAATTCTCTTTAAGAAATTAGAGACCATGGGTCATAGTCTGATTTTCAGAGCCTTTAAGCGGAAAAGTTTTAGATTGATGAACGCTACACGGCTTGTGGGATTTGTAATAGTTCTGATCATATAGAATTTGATCAACAGAGCGATGATGGCAGTACATGAAAAATAAGCAATTCTGATTTTGTAGTGTGGTATAGAAGCTAAGAGCAGAAACTAAACATAATTTCTTTTCTTTTTTATCATATCAATTGTTACAATGTTACAGTCCCGATACACCTCTATTAGGTAGAATATTCGACATAAATAACTGATTTATTTCAAAGAAGAGAATGCATTTGTTCTGCCCAATTGCCCAAGTTTAAAAGATAAACTCATTTTGGATGCAGGGGAAATGGTATTCACCTGAAATAAGCATGTATGACATATTTAGTTTTTACCTCTATATTTTCTCACTTCTTATCGGAATTTTTAGCTTTTAATCTGCACTATGCATAGTTTTTCCTTACAAACACGAAGAAGATCTGGAATGAACTTATGTGTACCAATGATGTAAATATTATCTTATTGTAAATCATGTTCCTTTTATGAACTCAAAGCCTTGAGGGTTAGAACGGGTGACTACCACGAATTAGTACAATGTATGCAAATGCTACGCTTTACATTTGAATCTATACTTTAAATAAAGATGTGCTAAAGGTTAAACGTATTAATAAAGCTCCCAATTTATCATGCATAAAATTAGAACTCAAGGAACTTTTCCATTTGTAGTGAATATTAACTTATATTCTGTAGTGTTCCTCAAAGTCATTAATTTTACCCAAATCTGAATGAAGAACTTTGTCAGCAATTATTGAGCTCAAATGAACTGTCAGCACTCTTGCGGACAGGGTTCTAGAAGATTTAGGTTTAAACCTTAAAGTTCATCATGAAATCTTTTATTTGGCCCTGAGTTTCAGGGAGTCTGGAGGTGAGAGACTGATACAAACACTCAGGTAGCAAGGTGGGGAAAATAAAAGGTCATTTTTGTACTTAAATATAAAGATTATGAGACCAGCATTCCAGTTTGAATGATAACGTGTTCTGAATGTTAAGGGGAAAAGTTGGGTTATTATGACTGCCTGATGTCCCTGCCAACAGACTCACAACTTTAGAATAATCTCTCTTGACCATTGCTGTCAAGAGGAACGCTTTTAGTTTTCATTTTCTTTAACAAACATTTCTCCTTCCCTTAAGAATGCCAGTCTTATTAGAATAAAAAGAGCGTGCAAGCATTTCACTTGTATTTCTACATACCATAATTATTTTTCTTATGCAGAAATAGAAATGGAGGGATAGAAAATGTAACTACTTGTCCAAAGTCACATAGCTGGTAAGTGGCAGTGTCAAGTAATCTGTCTCAGAAATTTAGATCTTAACCTTTATGGTATAGGTGCCTTTCAGACATTTATAGATAAAAGCTCCATGTCTCGTCCTGTTAGTCAATTCTTTCTAGTGATGCACCTCATGTTTCCTACTAGCCTTCGTGTCCACAGCTCTACCAATTTTCATTGTTCTTATATTTACTTAATCCTGTCTCCGTCCTTTACTGGTGTATTTACCTGCCAGGATAATCTCCCTATTTGCTTTGCTCTCTAACCTCACCACCTCTCCCCACTCCATTAGAATGTATACAACACGCCTCTACCTTGAAAGTCTCTCATAGCTGCATTTCCATCACATCTATTGTGTACACTATTAAGTGTTGTGTCTGTTTTTATATTGTTTCTCTTTCTTATTTTCCCATAATGCTTTATATCCTCATTCATGGGTTTCTCAAGGTCACTTGCCATAGAGGTAATCATAGCAGGTGCTTCATAAAAACAAGTTAACTTTTCTTGATTTGACAATTCTCAAGAGAGTAACTGGAGAATTTCAGCACGATCTGACCTATGTGAATACACAGTACTTCAAAATTATTTCTCTCTATAACTCTTTGGTAGATACTTTAGGCAATCTTAAAATTCATCAGTGACAAGTTCTGTCTTCTCATTGAGAATAACAAAGAGTCAAATGAAGAATTCCTTGGTTTCCTGTGAATTAGAAGTTTCACATTTGAGTTCCTAATCTTTTGTATTTTGTGTAGTAGCATCTAACCTGTAATTTGTTTTGGTTTTCAATAGGGAAGAAGCTAGTTCTACTGTGAAGATTATAAGCAACTTACAATCCATGATTACATTTTATAATTAAGAAAATAGATAAGTAAAAGGAAAATTATCAAAATTAGGATGTCAATCTTTCCATCTGTTTTAGGTGAGAGAAGTCTATTGATGACAGTGTTTTTTTTTGTCTTTTTCAATATACAAAAATTATATGCTGCATTATAGCTCTTGGAAGATATATTTGGAAGTAATTTATTATCTCTTTCTAATTTTTCAAAATATTACACTTTATTTCATTTTGCACAATTTTAGCCCGTTACTCCAAGTGTCTCATGTCACAGAATCATCTTAGTGTTTGCATTGTACTAAAGTCAGTGGACAAACCAGGCTTCTTGAATTAGTCAATTCCTGAAATCCCATCATTTTCAGAAGTCTCATGTATTTGATTTGAGATTTTCAAAGATACTTCTACAAGTCACACAAAGTGAATTTCTTAGGTTTTCCTTCATTAATATCCCAGAAATGGTTATGAATATTTCAGACTGCGTTGGAATGAAGATCCTCTAAGAAATCACTTATTGATATTCTGGAGACAATGGATTGCAAAAACCCCTTATCAGCCTTTTCATAGACAAGAAAAATTATTTTCTTACATTAAGACTTTAAGGGAGTATTGACTAATACGTATTTTTCAAACGTTCCCTAATACTTATGATGGTTTTGATAAAGGTGGTGTGAATAAGCTATATAATCATAAGACTACACTTTTCTCATGCTGTTGTTAAAGAAAACAAAAGAATTCTTTAAGAGTTCCATAGATATCCTGGTTAAAGTATTTTGCCCTTGAAATCCATTTTTTTTTTTTTTGGTCTCAGAGAGTATTTGTGAAAAAAGGGGCAACAGAGATTTAACATTTTCATATAAGTAATGAGTTTGTGCTGGATGTGGTATTTTCTATTAGTTTGGCAATTTCTAATGTGTAGACAGTAAAATGAAGAATCAAAACAAATATCAATAACCTCAAACCTCTATTACAGATTTAAATCATTCCGTTTATTTAACATTCTATCAACTCTACATTTTGTCTACCAGGTAATAAAATTTGTGATGATAACTTAGATTGACAGTTACAGTGCCCGCATTTTATTTCTCCCCAGTTGCAAATCAGGAATCTTTGGACCAGTTATTTAATCTATTTCTACCTTCCCTGTTTCTGTTGTAGAGATAGTGATTTACTAATTATAATCTCAAATGAATTTGATAATAAATGAAATAGTCTTATCCCTCTAAGGCTCTCAGAAGATATGAATGATGCCATTTGAACAGTTATATTACATTAAATCAGTGTTTTTAAATCAGAGCACCCAAGTGCTCAAATTTAAGAACTCTTTTCCTCTTGTAGTGTTACCTGATGACTATCAGATCGTGTTCCAAATACATCTTATCCTCATTCAGTTCAAAGCCAGACTTTTAACATTGCCCTTGAACTTTCTTTTCCTCTTATCATTCTGTGTTGGTTAAAACCTCAGCATCCAACTAGTTACCCAGGTTTGAAACTTTGTGACATTGGACTTCTCACTTTATTAAACCCTTTCTAGTTCATGAGTTATGAAGTTCTGTGATTCTACATAAAATCTGTTGCCACTGCCCATATTCTGCTCTTACTTTCTCTTGCTCAATCATATTTTACTGGTTTCCTTGCTCCTATCTGGTACCCCATTATAAGCTAACTCTTGCAAAATAATCATTTTTGAACAGTCAGTGATGTAAAAAAATTTTTTTAAATGCCTACTAAATCGCAAGTAGTCTTCTGGGTTCTGGAAACACATAGTCAATCAGTATTGAGATCTCTGCCCTCATGGGTGTATAGTAAGAAGGGCACTATAGGCCGGGCGTGGTGGCTCAAGCCTGTAATCCCAGCACTTTGGGAGGCCGAGGCGGGTGGATCACGAGGTCATGAGATCGAGACCATCCTGGTCAAAATGGTGAAACCCCGTCTCTACTAAAGATACAAAAATTAGCTGGGCATGGTGGTGCGTGCCTGTAATCCCAGCTACTCGGGAGGCTGAAGCAGGAGAATTTCTTGAACCCAGGAGGCGGAGGTTGCGGTGAGCCGAGATCGCACCATTGCACTCCAGCCTGGGTAACAAGAGCGAAACTCCGCCTCAAAAAAAAAAAAAAAAGAAGGGCACTATAAATAATTAAACAGTAAATTAGTATAAAGGGCTAATGCCTTATCCCCCCATTTTAAGACTGAATTGTTTATTGTAGAATTAAAGTCTAAATTGCTTGGTAATTAAGTTCATTTACAATATCTTCTCTACCTTCATTTATAGTGAATCTTTTACTTCACCCTATTCCCACAGCTCCTGCTTTTCAACTAATTAAGGAACTGAAAGGTGTCTACAAAACACAGTTGAAATAAATCAGAAATGAAATAAATAAATGGAAAAACATTTCAAGCTCACGAATTGGAAGGATTGCTATCATTTATATGGCCATACTGCCCAAAGCAATTTACAGATTCAATGCTATTCCCATCAAATTAACAAACTAATTTTTTCACATAATTAGAAAAAACTACTGTAAAATTCATATGGAACCATAAAGAACCCAGATAGCCAAACCAATTGTAAGCAAAAAGAACAAAGCTGGAGGTATCACATTACCTAACGACTTCAAACTGTACTATAAAGCTACAGTAAACAAAACAGCAGGGTTGTACAAAAACAGGCACATAGGCCAACGGAAAATAATAGAGAATCCAGAAACAGAGCCACAGAGCCCAACCATCTGAATATCGACAAAATTGACAAAAACAAGCAATAGTGAAAGGACTTGCTATTCAGCAAATGGTGCTGGGATACTGGCTAGCCATATGCAAACGAACTCTTATTTTTCACCATATACAAAAATTAACTCAAGATTGAATAAAGATTTAAATGTAAGTCCTCAAACTATAAAAATCCTAGAAGAAAATCTAGGAAATATCCTTCTTAACTTTGGCCTTGGCAAAGAATTTATGGCTGTTTTTCAATAATTTCCTGAGTGTTACTTTACTTGTACCTTCCTCTCTTCTTCGGAAGACTGCCTTCTTGTTACCTCTACTTGGCAAAAATAATATACTTATTTTTTTTAGCAGCTTAAATATAATCTCCATTGTAAATTATCCTATGAATTTATTTCCATTTTAGGAAGCCTTGATTGTTTATGTTCTCCTCCCTTTACATCTCAATCAATTGATACGATATTGATGTTAACAACATAGGTGTCTGTCTCCCATTCTAAAGTGGCCTTGAGCTCAGGACTTCATGCCTAATTCTTCTCTGTAAGATCACTATCTAAGTACAGAGCTAGGCCCAGAGTAGGTATTCAATTATATATTTTTTTAGTTGAATGCCAGAAGGAATACACACATAGGATATTCTCTAAGAATTATTTCAGACCTACAATAGATTTACTGAAATAACGAAACGGCAAATCCATAATTTTTCATCCTAAAGTAGTTGTATTATTTTAACTATTGTTTTGAAGACAGCAAAATTCAAATTCCAGCTCCACTACCTTGCATGATCTTAGGAAAGTTCTTTTAGTTCTTTCAGTTTTTGCATCTTTAAAATGAGAATAATATTATGTACCATGTAAAAATTTTGAAAGAATCAGCTGAGAAAATATATAACTAGCACAATGCTTGTGACTAAAATATTTATGTCCTGGAAGTGAATTATGAACTAGGCACCGTGCTGCTCCCTGGGATATTTTGTTTGGAAATTCCAGGATTTTAAAGGCCCACAGAGCTGTAAAACATTCTATAAACAGGAAATATATACTAAGGACACTGGCTAGAAAAACTTTCATATTTTGCTTTCTCAAACATCAGTTTATGATAATCATCTTAAGGTTCCATTAAAATCAGTTTATTTTATATTAATATGCTCCAATAAGGCTTAGAAAGACAAGGCTTAGCAGTTGAAATTTCAGTTATAAGAGGCATATATGAGAAGATTTAAGAGCAGCAATGTGATATGCTTTTGCAAAACCTCTGGGGAAGATGCTGGGTAAAGTGTTACATCCTGAATATTTTAAGAGAGTCCCTAAGCTTTTGGTAGAAAGCATCACATTTTCCAGTAGTATTTCAAATGCTATGCTTTACTTCTGGCTTGAAAAATGTCTTATTATTAAATAAGTGTTCGAATGT
This sequence comes from Leontopithecus rosalia, assembly GCA_028533165.1. NCBI lineage: Eukaryota > Metazoa > Chordata > Mammalia > Primates > Cebidae > Leontopithecus > Leontopithecus rosalia. Next base: position 527,789 of record CM052665.1, read on the forward strand.
TTTGCTTTCTGCTTTTCTATATCATTCACTGTTGAAAGAAAACTATCAGAAAATTCAAAAATAAAACAAACCCCTAAACAGAATATATTTCATGCATTCTATCTATACAGGTGACTTTAATTACAATGGCAAAAACATTTGTTAAATAAGTCATACATATGACATGATTAAAGAACTGACTACGTTCCTTCCCCTCTGCCCCCACACCAGGCAAGTTACTATTTATTTGTTAATCTTTTCTACAACTCTTCCAAGATATTTAATTTTTAAAAAGTTCAACTTTGATAAACGCACTCTCTCTAAGACCTCTGTGAATGTTAAGTATGAAAAGCCAACATGGTGTCATGGGGCAGCTGCCACTGTGATTTGTCCTACAAAGCAAAAGAATGAGGGCCGAGGCAACACGTGTGTTACAGCTGGTCTGGTCTGTCTGCATGTTACTTATGTTCCTAAGTGGCCCTGCATCCCATGAGGGCAGGTATGCCATCCTGTGCGAATCAACATGGCTCCCTGGAGAGGAAGAGACAGCTGAGCAGCTTAGTTTCTTAGTGTGTTCCCAATTAAGGTGAAAATCACTTACAAAACAATTCCAATCAGCACAAAAGTCAATACTGATTTATATGGAGACCCAGCTAACTTAGCAAGCCACGTAAGGATTTTCAGAATTTTTCTTCGTGAGAAGTAAATGATTCTTGAATACATCTTTTGAAAGTGCTGATAGTTTCTTTGAATAGGATGGCACACTCTGTAATAATAAGAAACGAAGATCTCTAGGGAGTAGGTATGTTCTCAATGGAGAATTTAAATAGCCCTATATATAGTATCTATATTTTTAAGATTCACACTTGTTCAAATGATATTAAAAGAAACATTTATGCTAATAAGAAGCCTTAGTGAAGGCCGAAGGCTAGAACTATTTAAAAATTCTGAAAATAGACAAGTAAAAAACGGCTACTAAAAAAAATCTAGAGATTACTTTAATGCTCTTTTGAGATTTTTCATGTCTTTCTGGCAGGAGAAAAATAGAACTTCTCTTTGTAATGCTCAAGAGCTTGATATCAAATGCATCATGCAGCTTTTTTTTTTAAAATGCACTGTCAGTCTTACATACAGATGGTGCTCACTAATGTCAGTTATATATAGAACAGTGAATTCTTTAGGACCAGGGGTCTGTGTGTGGACTTTGGGATGTCCAGAGACCTCCTCAAATTCTATGTAAACATTTATATACATAATCATATGTCCATTTTCTTAGTGAAGAGAATGGATCTTTCATTGGATTTTCAAAATCAGGGTTGGGGAGGAAGGTTAAATCACTGCTGACTTTTTACCTGGTTTATAATAAGGAGTCTTGTTTTTGGTCAAGAAATAAAGTATAACATTTAAAAAGAATCTGAGTCCATGACCTGTACCACAGTATCAGAGTCATCAGTCCACAGGAATCTTTAAACTCATAAACTCTGCAATAAAGTTTTTATAAACTGAATGTTATTTGAAGGTTTAAATGACACCTTCCATTTTATATATGTTCCCCTCCAGATTTTTCTTATTCCACTTGATATCTTGAACTTGCCTTCCTTAAACTTGGTATCATTTTGTAACATACTGTGTATTTCTCCTCAAGTAAACCAAAGAACCAAAGAATGATGTCCATGCTCTTTGGAACTCACTGACTTTAATCAAGATTGAGCCAACTGAGTGCAAGCTCGACGTGATCTGGTTCACTCCCTTTGCATTCATTGTGGAGTCGATCCTAAATAGACATTTAAAAACAATCCTCCTACCTAGCACCAACAGTGTTGTGAATATTTTAGAGTTGTGTAACTAGAACTCAGTCACTCATGTCACCCTCCTTTGTCCTATGGTTTGCTGGTGTGTTCTGTTTGTTATTTCACCTGCGACCCTATCTTCTGTATTTTCTCCCATCCCTGAAATAGCACTAACCTTGGTCTCTCACTCACACTTGGCTCGGAATCTCCATCCTAGTTTTTTAACAGCTGCCTTTCTGCAGTGTTTCTTCTAAAGCCCACGGCTGCACAAACTTTAGAGGACGAGAGTTCTCAAGGGAGAACTGTGCAGATGCGTATTAAGTAGGGCTGATATTGGTGTTTTTGATATCGTGTAAATAGCAAGGAATAAAGAAAGGAGGAGTTAGTAATCTGGATAAATGATTTCATTGTGTATTTTACATTTTAAATAATGCATTTAGGATTTTATTTTGCACATTTAGTTTTTCTGATTTCCTTCATAAGTATTTTGATTTAAGTTGGGTACATATATTCACACATACCTCATCCAGGGTAATTAACATTCTCAACTGCAGAAATGTCTAAAATAGGCACTATTCAATTAAAAAAGAAATTCCCCCCTTAAAGATCTCTTATGTAAAATGTATGCAACTGTATCTTATGTTGTATAAAGTTATTACAGCAATAGATTGTTAAATACAAATATATGCTAAAGAAAAATACTCAAAAATAATTGAATGAATTTAGCCAATATAAATTGTTTTGTTGTAAGTAATTAATTTTGAAATGCCAAATTGTGGACCTAAAAAAAGGTACTGACTTTTAAAATAATGTCTGAAACTGTGAAGAAATAAAATGATGTACTTTGATTTTTCTTAAGTGCAGTTTGATTGCATTTAAAATGCATGTACTTTCCCAGAGTTTATGCCCATTTTCCTTAGCTCAGGGCACATTCCTCCAAAGCCCACCACCCAGTCTTCTATATTTGCATTCCTTTTTTTCTACAGTCCTCGATATGCATCAAAACTTGATAATATTATAATCACCAGATCCTAGATTTTCTAGAGCTTCAAACTTACTTATCATTCCTGGCTTATTTGCAACCTCTAAGCCATATACTTTCTGAATAAAAATAATTTTTTGACTGGATAACAGTGAAGGCAGTATTTTCTCTGACTTCATCCCAGATAGGATTTCACATGAAATATGGAAAGGAAAACATTGATAAACATCGTTAGAGAACTGTGAAGACATTGTAATGTTGGCTCAGGACTGTATTTCCTTTGCTACAGAAATGACATTATTGGATATGTGGTTTAAAGAAATCTGGGTTGTTGATCCATTTTCTAACATGTGGTTCCTCAGAGAATAGCAATGGGGATGTGAAGGTGTTTGATATTTGAGTATAAGGCTCATCCAAATCTCTTTCCAAAGGATAAATAAAGAAAATATTAAACATTATTCTTAATTACATAATAATTGCAAATCTAGTTTTTGAATACTCATGTGTTCATAATTGTCCTGTTATTTGATTCAGAGTAGCAGAGAGGAAGTGTCACTACATCTTTGCCTTCTCCTTTGAACTTAGCACAAGTCATAGAATGAAGAGAAGCTCAGGTAAAAATGTCAAACTAGGTGTATTACATACAGCACTGTACCTAAAGCACAGTCAGGCAACTGAGAAGATAACTAGAAGAACATTGCTTCAATAACTGAAGAGCTTCTAACCACAGAGGAAGTATTAGGGAGCTATTCAACACTGATTTTATTCCCCACAACCTGTCTATTTCTAAATCCCACATGTTGCCTGTTTCCTAGTTCTCTCTTTCATAGACTTCTCTTATAATTGACAAAACTTGTTAGTCTAAGGTCTACATTTCAGTTTGGTCTAGCATCTATTCCATATATATATCGATATATATGGAATTCCATATATATAGATAGATAGATTTCATACATCTCTCTATATATATCTATAATCCAATCTGGTATATAAACATATATATCTATTCCATATATATAGAATAGATGCTAGACCAAACTCAAGTGTAGACCTTAAACTAACATAACTCATATATATATATGAAACTAACATAACTCATATATATACATATATGAAACATAACTCATATATATATGAAACTAACATAACTCATATATATAAACCTTAAACATAACTCATATATATACATATATGAAACTAACATAACTCATTTATATATGAAACATGACATATATATATAGTTTCATATATGTATATATATGAGTTATGTTAGTTTTGTATATGTATATATATGTTATGTTAAAGGTCTATATACATATGAGTTTATATATATATACGAGTTATGTTAGTTTCATATATGTATATATGTGAGTTATGTTAGTTTAAGGTTTATATATATATATGAGTTTATATATATGAGTTATGTTAGTTTCATATTGTATATATATGAGTTATGTTAGTTTAAGATTTATGTATATATGAGTTATGTTAGTTTCATATATATATGAGTTATGTTAGTTTCATATATGTATATATGAATTATGTTAGTTTAAGGTTTATATATATGAGTTTATATATATATGAGTTATGTTAGTGTCATATATGTATATATATGAGTTATGTTAGTTTAAGGTTTATATACATGAGTTTATATATATATGAGTTATGTTAGTTTCATATATATATGAGTTATGTTAGTTTCATATATGTATATATGTGAGTTATGTTAGTTTAAGGTTTATATATATGAGTTTATATATATATATGTTATGTTAGTTTCATATATATACATCCATATATATATATATGGATGTATATATATGAGTTATGTTAGTTATAGATATATGTCCATATATATATGAGTTTCTTCATTAGAGAAAATATTATCAAGTCTCTCAACTGATAGAAAACCAACAGAAAAATGTAAGTTAAATTCTGTTGATACAAACACATTCAACCGTAACATATTTTTGTTGAGTAATTAGCAGATAATAAACACGCCTTTACATCTTATAGGTAGGTCTAATTTTTGAGAGACATTGTAATGGTTGTATTTTATGTAGATTTAAGATACCATATGATGTCAGATAGCTATTGCTGAGAGGTGACAGAGAAAAGTGAATTTATGAAATTTCCATAAGTTATTAATGCAGAATTTTATTTTTAATGCTTTATTATTCTTCTATCATTTGTGTATGGCAAACGTCAAACTGCCAAAAATATAGAGGATTTGGGTAGAGGTGGATTCTGTCATCACATGATCAACTAGCCTCAGAGTATATAGACAATATTCTATGGCATATAATAAATGTTCTAAACCACTTTCAAATACTGATTGACCACATAATTAAGTTAAAAAAATAACGACATGGAGCAAAGGAAGCAAGCTTATTGTTTTAGAGAATATGCCTGATAACATACTTAAAAAAGAGACAAATTCTTTTCAGGGAGGTAGAATCTGATTTAAATAGGGATAAATATAGTGGAGGAAGACTTTCCTTTAAAAAATATAATTTAAGAGTCATGCCATTTCTACTTTCTCTTCTCCTTCCCCATCCTTTTTTCCTTTATTTTCCCCTTTCTTCTCTCCTTCCCTTTCCTCTCCTCTTCTCTTCTCTCCTGTGATTTTCTTTTTATTTATTTATTTATTTTTGAGACAAAGTTTTGCTCTTGTTGCCCAGGCTGGAGTGCAGTGGCACCATCTCAGCTCACTGCAACCTCCACCTCCTGGGCTCAAATGATTCTCCTGCCTTAGCCTCCCAAGTAGCTGGGATTACCCACCACCATGCCAAGCTAATTTTTTGTACTTTTAGTAGAGACAGCTTTTCACCGTGTTGGCCAGACTGGTCACAAACTCCTGACCTCAGGTCATCCACCAGCCACAGCCTCCCAAAGTGCAGGGATTACAGGAGTGAGCCACCACCCTTGGCCTCCTGTGATCTCTTCCTGTATCGGGTGACTACTATACACATGCATTCCATTAAATATATTAATATACTTGTACTCAGTTTTCAGCTATTACTTCCTGGTGTTTTCCCCCACCTGAAACTAAGAACAATAACCCTTTACTATGACTTTTTCAGAAATGAAAAACTTATAAACAGTTAACAACTGTTGCATAAATACCAATTTAAGGCTTGTCTGCTTTCTGGGTCCCATGATTCAGTGAATCTCTTATGAGTATAGTTCGTGTAAAAGTAAGTAGTGTAGAAACATTGCTCTTTAATAGCACAGTGTGACATGAAGCCAAAAAAGTATTATATGCAAGACACAGTCACGTATCTCTTTTAAATTTGATTGTGATAAGTAACTGGGAACTAAATTAGCACTAGAACAGGTATTTAAATTTCTTGACTGATACAGAGAATGTCTTATGTGACACTCAAGGTACTGTGACAGGTAATCAATTGGTAGAAAGTGAGTTAACTGCTGTCTAGCGGGCATCAACCTTCAGCCGAGTATTTAAAGTGTCGTCATAGGGGCTGTTGGAGGAATCACCCGCTGCCTTCAAATTGATGTCTGAAGTGTATTAGTTCACCTATTAGATGGCAAAGAAACACTTCAGTCTTTTTTAAAAAATATAAAACAATAAAAACTCATGATTACTACTTCATTCCGCTTTACACAACATTTTTAAAAAACCTTGGAAAATAAGCTATAGTTGAACAAGAAAGGATAAAAAAAACCTTTGAAATAGTAGCAGTCATTACCAAAAAGTATCACACAAAATGTACAGAAATGACTTATCAAAATGATATAAGCCAGGAAAAGTGTGTTGAGTTAATTTCAGTTTGCAGAAACAGGGACAAGTTTAGAGCTATAAATTTTTTATGAAGCAATTTCATCACACCTGATTTGTATGTAAGTCATGAAAACTGAACTGAGTTTCTCTCCTGTGAAAGCTGGAGGCAAATCTGGCTTAAAGCCTACAAGAATAGAGTGCTAGAATGTTCTTTTAGAGCCCTCTCTGGAAAGTTGTTTCTGTATGTGTTAGAGAACAATCATCTTGCTTCTGTCATTCTCAGTAGCTAAATGACAAGGGTTTTTCCTGTTTTTTGGTTTTCTAACAGTGATATTGAATAATTCAAGTCACTACTAAACTTCGCAATGTCATTTCTGCCAAACGTATCTGACTTGACCAAGATTTGTCATTACAAGTTAAGGGTTAGGCCATTAAACTCCACTTAATCTGTTCACCTTCTAAATTCCAATCACTGAGACATTAAATACATATGAAATGACATGTTTATATTTGCAGTGAACTCAGAGCTTGGCTTATATAGTTTTTCTTTCTACTCCTTTGCCAACAACAGTTGATACTGTTGTTACAGTATCAACAACAACAACAACATTTCTGTACAGTTGGTATAATTTCTGTGGCTAAGGAGAAAAAGGGTAACAATGCACCCAACAAAGTGAATATTTATAATCTTTTAATTTGTGTAATTTTGGTTTCTACTCTATCAGTGGTATTCTTGGCCACAAAGTATCTAACCACATCGATAAATTATGTAGTAATGAAGCTAAATGACATCAAAGCATGTTTATGTTTTAATAAAGTGGAAAAGAGTAACTGAAAGGCAAAGGGAAAATATCAGTGTATAATGTCCTGAGATTTGTTGGTATAATTATGCTAACAAGGACAAGAAACGTGCATTGTTGGGGTTTTTGTTTGTGTTGGATTTCCTAGTCTTTTCAAGTGTTCTCATTAAACTACAGGCTGGGCCAGATCTCCTGAATATGGTGATGTCATTACAATGTATTTAGTTTCATTATTAGTTGTAATAAAAATCACAAGAGTTATGATTTTAAAACTCCACGAATCAATATTCAAACTCCATTTTGCTAAGACACATTGAAATGTAAAGTGAGATTGCATCCTTCAGGCACAGTGAAGGAAGGCAGCTGAATGTTTTACTAAACAAAAGGGAAGAAACAAATTGTAATGACACTCATGTCATGGATAATCTGCAGAGTGTTTTAGTAAATTTGAAATTGCATTTTTAAATGCTCAATTGTATATTTTGTTTCAATAAAATATGGCTTTGGTCAGACTGGCATTTTTAGGAAGGAATGCATATTAAGTTTTATTCTAAAAATGTCTTTCAGGTTGCTACTTTCTGGTTTCTTCAAATCATTTTTCTATAATGAAAGGATACTTTAATTAAGTCTCTATCAACTCCATGAAACTACTCTTTCTGTCAAGAACACTTAATTTTTAATCCACTTTTCTGGCAATTCTAAGTGGCAAAGTTTCTGATGTCCCTTCTTATTTGTTCTTGATTTACATATTTTGGATCTGAAGCTCCAATTATTATGCAAGTAAAAATTTTCTCAGAATAGGTGGTGGCACTGTGTGAACTGGGTGCTCAGAGTCCAGATCCTTCTTCCACTTCCTTTGTGTCATTTTCACAGCATCAGGTATTGTAAATGTGGTCCCTGCATTTAAGAAGTCATTTCTTTTCCACAATATATTTAAGAAATATTCATTTTATATTTTGGGCCTATCAACTGTGAGCTCAGTCCTACTTTTGTATGTGGTGGCAGAAAACATCACCTGAAATACCTACCAGCAGGAATCCTGGGGGGCAAAGATCCTCCCCCTGGCACTGGATGCGGGGCCTGGATGCTATTTAAAAACCCTGCCCTCAGGAAGCTGGGGCAAAGCGCCTCCACCCCAATGGCTGGGAAGGATCCTTTTAAGAGATAAAAATTGACATTAATCAAAGTCTTCTTTATGGAAAACTGTTGATCATTTACATGGAATAAAACCTAAAATCAACAAAGACATCAAATTTTACAAAGAAGTTATAAAATTAAAGGGATGGAATACAGTTTTACTCACACATTTATAAAATCAACCTAGTTTCCTGAAAAGAAATCTGGTCAACTAGTTACAATTAAAGAGGGTTAGAAGCATCAGAGTACTAGGTAAAATTTCTTAAAGCTATATTTAGAACATAAAGCTATGCTACTGAATAATAAAATGAATATTAATGCTAGCCATTGATGTTATTTGCAGAATTCATGCCCATGTCAGTTACAGGCACACAGAAAATAGCCATGATAAGATCTGATACATACTGCATCCCCAGGAGCAGCGCTTTTACTTTAGGGCTAGCTCTATTAGTGCTTAAAATAAGGAAAACTTTGACATCATGCAGCAATTACATATTTTTGCAGCAGGGATGGGAAAATTGATGTACACAATTATTAATTTGTTAGACTTTTCTGTTAAGGACAAGACATGAGAGTTTGCAAAGGTAAAACCATGTGCTTTTTCATTTTTAAGGAGGACATTGTAAAGCAAAGAAAAAAGTAAGCGGGTTGGAAATTTATCCATAAAATCATATAATGAATCCTAGAATAAAAGAATGTCAGAACTGAAAAGAGTCTAGAGATCATCTAGTTAAAAATGTTCATTTTAGACCAACAAACCAAGGCCTAAAGAGGAGAGGCACGTGCCACGTGGTTGGCAGACACCAGGGCAAACTCTTCCCACCCTAGAATCAAAATCAATCATGAATACATTCCTATGTGTGAGATTACGATCCTCTGAATATGAGTTAGAAGGTCTGCACTTTGGAATAGTAACATTATAATTTGGCATCTTAACTTCAAGATACTAAAATCACTCACAAAAAGATGAATACACTTGCAGTATCAGTGAATGGGCATCACTGGTAACTGATATGGCCAATCAAAGGTAAAAATCACAGTAAACCCCTCCCTGCCGCCCCCCCCCAAAAAAAAACCAAACAATTTACACTGATGGTTGTAAGGAATGTATTTTGTTCAGCCACTCTGAAACGCCTCAGGTTACGTAACTTCACGTTGAATCCTGGGGTTTTCCTTTCATGCTCAGATTTAGCAAGTTCTGTGTTTGTGAAGAGACTTCACTTGGTATCTTGACACAAATTCTTTACCAAAAATAAGTTAAAATTTGAAGCTTCTTTGATTTGGGTCAGAATTAAAGGAACTTGGTACACCATATGTATCTTGCATCCATGCAGAAAGTTATTGGTAAAGAAAAGCTCCCATCTCTTAGATCTTCAGAAATGTTTCTATGAAAGAGCAAAGTTACAATGTGTATTTTAACCGGTGAGGCCCATACGTGTGCACTGGATTAAAGAAAGCTTAGAGGGCCGGGCGCGGTGGCTCAAGCCTGTAATGCCAGCACTTTGTAGGCCGAGGCGGGTGGATCACGAGGTCAAGAGATCGAGACCATCCTGGTCAACATGGTGAAACCCCGTCTCTACTCAAAATACAAAAAATAGGCTGGGCATGGTGGCGTGTGCCTGTCATCCCAGCTACTCGGGAGGCTGAGGCAGGAGAATTGCCTGAACCCAGGAGGCGGAGGTTGCGGTGAGCTGAGATCACGCCATTGCACTCCAGCCTGGGTAACGAGTGTGAAACTCCGTCTCGGAAAAAAAAAAAAAAGAAAGTTTAGAAAGAAAATTAAATACAGTGAATAAATTAGTTTTGTTTTTGATTTTATGGAGTTTTAGTGAAAGGGTCCTATAAGGAAGAGCTGGAGTCTCTTAAACATTAAGAGACAGGGCAAGAATGCCAAGTGGCAAGTCAGAAAGTGCTCTGAGGTCACTTTCAAGGAGTAGTGAAACTAACTTCCTTGTCAATGCCTGGGATGTTTATCATTGAACACAAAGTTAATGTGTCTCTGCGCAATGTTTCCCACACAAGGCATTTTCCACATTGCAATGTTTCATCATTGTCTGAGATAAGGCTCCTAATGAAGGTGCTTCATTGAATACCAAGTGGAGTGATCATATATTTATACAGCAGTCTTGTTTACAGTTGCAAGAGTAATGGTATTATTACAACAGGAAAAATAATGACAAATGCAGATTTTATTATATGCTGTGAAAAGCTAAAATAATGCAATTTTAGCTGATTATGGATTTATGGAAGCCAAGTAATAGGAAACTCAGTTCAAGAATATTAGATCATAAAGAAAAATAATAACATAGAAACGAACAGCAAAGAAAAAACGTTATAGATGAAGTTAAAGAAAATTTGAAGCAAAATAAAAATATGTAGAGTAGTGGGTCTAGATAACGTTAATATGTTGCACATTGAGACTCTTATCTTTTTCCTGTCTTTGCCAACATTATCCAACTGTTAACTTAGACAAGATGCCCATTATTTTAACTTTTTAAAGGAAACTAATACAAAAATTATTTTATTGTTATGACTGCATTGATCACTGTTTTTGTAGTGGTGACAGCCTGTCATATTTAATAGCAGCTTTCATCTGCCTAAGCTTCCTACATCATTCAAAATGGCTTTTCTATGTTTCTTTACCATGGGTAAAAACGACTTTCATCTACTGCGGCATCTCTTCCTTAAGAAACTGTCATTTTTCACAGCTGAAAAAACAAACAAAATAGAAATACTGGGGCACATGAATATACATTCAGGTGAGATACTATGTGATAGTAATGTCTTATTTTTCTTTTTAAGGTCAGTTACATCAACAGAGATTGCATGAAATACTAAAGTTGTAAGTTGTCACAATTTATACTGGAGAAATAGCAATTCTTTGTTATAATTCCCTTGTTTCTTAATCCACCACGTGTTAAGTTTTGGGATTTGATATAAATTAGTTTTAGTCTGGTTTTCCTAATTGCCCAAGTTGCTAACTCTCTCTGCCTTTCTTTTAACTAATTGTGGAATTTATTAATCGATTATATTGTAGCTAAAAAGCAAGTGAAATCTAAAATGTATGGCAGGAGCAATGTCCATTTCCATGAATATTTTGTTTTTAGTTACATTCTGTGGAGTATTTCTTAATATAAATTATATTTTATATGTAATAAGAGTATTCCTCTAGCCATTACAAGTTCAACAGACAAAATGTGTCAGTTCACAAATACTTTTCTAAAACTCTGATCTTGATTCTCTCCTTAGTGCAGTGGGTCTCAGCTTCGGTGGTAACTTCCCTAGCAGGGATAGTTGCAAATTTGGACTGAGGAAAGTCATTCCTAGTATTTAGTGAGTGGAAGGCTGAGGTTGTTGAAATAAGTGGTATACTTTCTGCAAGTAAGAGAATTATTTCTCAAATGCTAGTAGTACCCACTGAGAAATACTGTACAAGAGTCAAAAAAAATTTTTTTTAAAGGTTGCTAGTTAATAGGTTATGTGATGTGACAGTGGGGAGGAAGCAGCTGACATGGCCTGCATGCTTCCATCTGGCTTGACCAGCTGAGGAAGCATTCTGACTACTCAGGCCATCTGAAGGTAAACTGGCCTACAGCATAACCAGTTTTCAAATCATCCTAAAAATACATAGTTAACACTAACGAGCAGTGTCCAGTATTTTGGCTTCCCTAGGGCACATTAGAAGAAAAATTGTCTTTGCACATAAAATACACTAACAATAATGACAGCTGATGAGCTAAAAAAAAAGTCATAATATTTTAAGAAACTAGGACTTTGTTTTGGGCCACATTCAAAGCTGTCCTGAGCCATGAGATTCCCAGGTCACAGGTTGGACAAGCTTGACTTAAACTCTGTGAAACAAAATATCTTTTCTCATTTGATATTGTAGCAATCTCCCTTAAATAACTCTACATTATAAATTAAGTATCATTAAAAATGTGTGTATGTAACAAACCTGCATATGTAATCTTAATCTAAAATAAAAACTGAAATTATAAACAAGAAAAGAAACTTTCACATGAAGGCAAATTGTGAAAAAACATTTGTGAAAAGGTAACAAACTAGCTTAAACCGTTTGTGCCTCAGTTTCCTCATCTGTAAACTGAAAATTGTAACTGAATCTGCCTCTCGTGCTGTTCATGAGAATTAAATGAAGCAAATGATTATAAATATAAGCCATATTTATTATTTAGCAGTCTTAGTATTTCTTTAAAAAGAAACCTTTAAGTACAAAATTGAGATAAATTGATACAATTTCCTAATGCAGACTCCCCCACATACATATACAAACCCTTCATAGAAAAGATTCCCTTCTTTGAAGACTACATATTAATAATTCACTTTTATGCCAAAAAGTTTAATAGTAAGGACAATATCTCTATAATATAAATGTTTGAGATATGACTCCTTCAAATTGTTTTCATTAGGTTGCGTTTTTGAAAATACCCATTATGATCTATGAGTAGACAACAGATACACTGACTTAATAACAGACAAAAAATTTAGAATTGAAAATCTGAAATACATGCATACATGTACGTGTTTGAGGTGGTGCAGAAAGATGATTTTACTTGTTACTATGTTTGGTCCTCTTACCTTGTTCAGTAATGAATTTACTTTATATTAGTGTTTTTCAAAATTGGGCAGGGTGTATTCCCACAAAGTGCGTGAAAGATGGGCAGCAGAAGGAAAATACTGAAAATTCCATTCATATTTATGCTTTTCCTTATCCTTTAGTAACTGCTATGCTTATGTATTAATTTATAAATATATAATCATACTAGTTGATATAAATAAACAATCAATAAAATATACTGACAATATCCCCTGTAAAACGTGCTCATTTTTATTGTTACATGTGTATGATCAGAGAATTCTGGCAATCACTTATTTAAGTAACAAAACTGTGAGAAAAATGCCAAAGTAAGGATGAAGTAAATAATTTACTTCAAGGGCTTGAATAATCAGGGAAAAGCTTTGATTTTACTTGGCCCCACACAAGGGTCTTAGAAGACCGTGTTGCTTCTTACACAGCGGTGTTCAACCTTGGATGGTCATTAGAAAATACATAATAAAGGCCCAAGTAAGCAAACAGAATACGGAAAATCCATTTCCCAAACTCCTAAAATGAGTTATACATCAACTACATTATGAAAATAAGGATGGTATCTAAAAAGAGAAGGCCACGAAAACTCACCAGGAGCACTATGAAAATTACAAATTCCGCGCTTAGCATGACAAACCTGGCCGTAAATACGCAGCATTTCATGTATCATAGCTATGCCTGTTTGTAGTGTGATAGTTACGTGAAATCAAGTATTGAAAGTGAATTTCTGGTCAGACTTAAGTTGTTAAATTTTGTACCAATAATATGAAAAGTGAATATAATTTCAAAATATGTATTTCGTTCTTTATTTATATTTTGTATGTTTTATAATAAACATAAAACAATAAATAATGAGGCAGAACATAGATATGATTTATAAGTGAGTATTCATACAGTGGAGAGTTTGGGCCCAAAATATTCGATGGAACAGTGGTTTGAAAGCTGAGAACACAGTGCGAGTGTTCAGAAGTGAGATCCTTTCTTCCTTTCTTTTTCTGTTTTTGAGACAGAGTCCCACTCTGTTGCCCAGGCTTGAGGGCTATGGGGTGACCTCCGCTCACTATTGCCTCCACCTCCCGGGTTCAAGTGATTCTCCTGCCTCAGCCTCCAGAGTAGCTGGGATTACAGGTGCCCACCATCATGCCCAGCTGATTTTTGTATTTTTGGTAGAGACAGGGTTTCACTATGTTGGCCAGGCTGGTCTCAAACTACTGACCTCAGGTGATCTGCCCACCTCAGCCTCCAAAACTGCTGGGATTACAGGCATGTGCCACCGCGCCCCGCCCGTTCTTTATACTTCAGTATCCAGTATTGAGTTCTGTAACTAGCACATAGTAACAACTCCCTCACTGTGTTTCGGATTAACTATGGTACCTCTGAGCTAAATACAGTAAGAATAACCTCAAAGTGCAAAGATAACCTGGTCTGCTGAACCTCATGCTATGCCAAGGGTTACTTTCTCTGAGGACTGATCATTCCTGAGCCTTCAAACCTTATCTGTCTACTGTCTACCTACCTACCTGCCATCCTTCTGTCTTCTGTCTAATTTCACTTTACTTTGTCAGACTGTGGTTTCCCTCCATTCCTTGTGTAACTCATATTTTCTTTCCTACATACCTCTCTCTTTTATTCTAGTTACGGTAATTTTTAACATTATCTCTTCTTTCCTCCACTAACAGAAGTAAGACCATAAACCTGTTACGTTGGAGCAAATGCTTCTTTATTTTCTGTGATGGTGGATGAGGCCAGAGATTCAGTAAGTTTACATTGCCAGTGAGGAAGACCAATAACAATGAGGTCTGTGTCATGTAAAGGACTGGAGGAATGCATATTTTACTCCATGGAGACCTTTGTCTTGCATCTCCTTAACTGCTAACACGCAGTCTAGGAAAGACTAAGCTGCTCTGCCTATTTTGGTGAAGAAAGGATTGGTGCTGCCTCATTGTGATGCATGAGGTGGGACAGCTAGGACTTCACCGTGGTCTCCTCTAACGTGACCAGAGATGCACAGATCTGGGTTTCAATAAATGCAAGTTGAGTGAGTGGATGCATAAACGATCAAATCAAAAGTGACAAATTGCCACTTAAGCAAATACTTTGCTAGGATCTAAGGAAGGACTCTGCCTGAACCGCTTCCTAGGCCAAGAGCAACTTTCTGTATCTGCAAGGGAGCTAATTTTCAATTTGCTTTGAATGTGGAAAAATAACTAGTCATGAATAACTTACTAATTTATTCTTTTATCCATTCATTGATTTATTAATTTATTCAGTAAATATTTATAGCCACATCTATTTTTTTAAACTATGACATACATTTGTAATACAAAAAAATAGAAAATCAAATAATTTTTGATGTGACACTATTATTTTCAGACACTGATTCTGACGAATCTAAAGATGCAATCACAGAACTTTGTCCATTATCTAAATTCTTGTAAATGGAGATGCCCCTACAACTAAATTAGAGGCATCTCCATTTATAAGAATTTTCCTCTTTACCTACACACACACTAACCCCAATCCAGATTGTTCAGCACTAAATACAGTGAAAGATCATAGGACCATTACTGTTTTATTTTTAACTTAAAAAAATCCTTCAGGTAACTGTAACATGAATCCTATAGATATTTCATCCTCTTGTTGTTCAATAGGTCACAATAAAGCAAAAAGGGTAGTTTCGTGGCTGGATTTTTATGAGGTATTTCTTTAGTGCTTTTACAAATAAATATTCAGTTTTTCCCTGAGTTATTTTTAAACATTTTGGACTTGTAGAATGTGTGTGATAAAACTATGGTTGCTGTAAATTATATTTTAAAAATTATATTTCTCTTAAAGGAGAATTAAGCTATTTTGGAGTTGATTAAGAATAAGACATATATTGAAATGTAGGTTTTAATTTATATTTAAAATAGAAGTTCTTTGACTTTTTTAAAGGAAATATATTAAATGCCTGAATTTCCTCACCTGCAAAATGATGAACTTGGGCTATATATAACATTCCCACGTTTCCTTTAAGCTCTAAAATTCTATTTACATAATTTTTACTCCATTTGCTACACTGAATGAAGCATGTGTTTTCCCTAAGTAGAGGTTGTGACCAGTGGTTTTACTGGTGCTTATATTCGGTGGGACTTGAATAAAGTCCCACTGGAAGAAAAGTAATTACTGAAAAAGCGTCCTGAATATATCTTCAGTCTGCTAATACATCCATCATGTTTAGTAATAAAAATGCCTAGGTTTGAGGTCAGGCAGAACTTTGAATTCTGACGCTACCATTCACTAACTGATTAATCTTGGATAAATTATTTATCGTCTTTTCTTCAGTTTTCTTATTTGAAAAATGGAGCTAATAATAAACATGTTGGATTATCATGAATCACATGAGAACTGTCTATTAGTGGTTGGCAGTAAATGTTGGATGCATGGGGATAAATATTCTTCTTCTTCATGAGGGCCATTCCATGTCTCCAGGCCTCCGTGACCTTGCTTCTGTCTGGATTTGGCAGGTATCACCTCCACTGTGATAATGTACTTGACATAGCTGGAGAGAACTTACTTGCTATTCTCTCCCTGTTCTTCCATATAATTTTAGGTATTATAATAGAAGCAGAACCCTACCACCGAGACAGTATTTGTTTGTTTACAATGTGACGGTACCAAACTCAAATGCCTTTAAGGGTCCACCAGATGCAATCAGTAAGTACCTCAGGTTGATGATACAGGCATTCTATTGCACTTGAAAGGTGAAAGCTCTGACTAATGACAATGAACTCAAATGTTTTTTTTAAACACTGACGATATAAAATAAAACATATCTCTTGGATGATTTCAGCCTGTGGGCTGCCAGGTGACTTCTGGTTTACACATTTGTCTTTCCCACTAGGCTGTGAAGTCTTAAGAAAAAGGAATGAGTTGCGTACACCTTATTCTCCTGGGCATGCCCAGTACCAGATCTTGTGCATGGTAGGAGCTCAAGATAATGTTTATTAAGTTGAATTAAAATAATCTTTATATGAACAGTACAAAGGTAGTTTGACTTTATAAAAATAACAGACGGGAGGGTGTGGTGGCTCACGTCTGTAATCCCAGCACTTTGGGAGGCCGAGGTGGACAGATCATGAGGTCAAGAGATGAAGACCACCCTGGCCAACATTGGGAAACTCCATCTCTACTAAAAATACCAAAATTAGCCAGGGTGGTGGCACACGCCTGTGGTCCCAGCTACTGGGGAGTCTTGAGGTGGAAGAATCGCTTGAACCCAGGAGGCGGAGGTTAAAGTGAGCCGAGATTGCGCCACTGCACTGCAGCCTGGTGACAGAGCAAGGCTCCATTTAAAAAAAACAAAAAACAAAAAACACAGACTGAGTTTTCTCAGTGTCAGCACTTTCAAAACAATGTGTACTCAAATAGTATAAATAGCATCAAAATATATAATAATTATTAATGTTCCGTGAAATTGAGAACTTTCTACTTTAAATGCTTATAATGACCCAGTGTTCAGGGATCAAGGGCCGACTAAATTTCTAAAACTTCTGAAATTCTAAAGTTCTTTTATCTAAGAAGTGATGGAAGGGTCGAGTGAACTTGAAAAAAACATGTCCTTCCAATTAGCCACCGCACAGGCTAGCTTGGTTGACAGATTCCCAACTCACTGTTTTTTCCCCGAGGTCAGACTTTTAAACTATATGTTCTTTTAAAAAACAGTTTCACGCCTCAGGTGCCAAGGAGTCAGCTAAGGCATTGTTAAGCAGCATTTATCAACATGTATTAGAGTCACATTTATTTAGCTCTGCAGCCAACGTGTGCTATGTATTTAATATTTATGAACTGTGGGTATACCTGTCACATTATTAAAGTGAGGTTTGCACTTTTAGCATGCCAGATAAAGAGGTCGTGAGGCAGGCTGCACCTGCCTGTTTGTAATTTTCCAAAGCTGCCTATAGAACAGACTGGCCATTCATTGCTAGTATGAGTCTCGCTGTCACATATATCACATTGTTCCTTTCTCATAAACCAAGTTTAAAAGAGAGTTCTGGATTTAGTTTTACTCACGGATGTAACAACATGCTTGGCAGCACTATCAAGGAACAAATGTGTTAATACATATTATTTCTCATTGAAGGCTAAGATACGTAAATGCCTTTCAAAGTGTTAGCTTTTTCAGGTCAAACTGGCATCTATCTGGTGTGAATGAGATGATAGGATAATTTGGTTCAGTAATTTTCATGTTACTATTTAATAATTGCTATTTGATTGGTTTTGCAGATAATCAGGGAACACAGTTAGTCTTGAAAATAATTGAAGAGCAGCCAAGGAAAATGATACTAAGCAAGGCCCTAATAGGACTTTATATCAACTCTCATATGATAAATGTACCACCTGTATGCAGTGGTACTGGTGGCAGTGTGGTGGTGGCAAGATATGCCCACTTCTTCAGGTAGCTACTTTTTTGCGTGAGGTGAGCATGTAGGATTTCCTTCCATTTCTCGACTTGAAAACATGCACGGTGTAAACACTTCAGCGGATGCTTCCCTGATAACTCCCAATTTAGATTATGCCACTCTTCAGTTAAAAAATTCCCAAATCTCCCTACTAATGAGTATAAAACAAAGACACGAGAGTGGCTTCAGAATCCTTCACATTTTCCTGCAAACATACAGGAGAATTCATTGTTATTTGAATGTGTTGTTCATTCCTCCCAGCACAAAGAGCGAACACCCCACGTGGGCCTGACTCATTCTAAATGCACTGCTCACATGCCACTGCTTCTGAGAGGCGTTCTAAGGGGCTGCTGCTGGAATCACTGTGCCCTCATCTGTGCTCCCTTAGGAGGCAACAAAGCTGCAGCAGGAAGAGCACAGTGTGGGGCCAGAAGGATCCAGGTTCAAAACTTCCCTGTGCATAGCTTGCGGGAGGACCTCATACAAGTCACTTAAACTCTCTGAGCCTCAGTTCTCCTTTTGGTAATGTGTGGGAAATTGGATGTTATGAGGACAATTATACAAGATAGTGTCTATAAAATGCCTGGCACAACATAGACGCAAGTAAGACCTTTATCTGTGGCTCTTTTCTCTGTCATGTGTAACATTATGATATTTTCCCTGGTAGTACAGGTATTTCTTTTAACGTATCTTACAATACATTATTTGAAGAAGCTTCTCATTTTAATATGTGCAGTAGAACTTCGCATGGTATGTTCCATATAGGGGTTAACTGTAAAGATAACATTTAAAAATGGGAATTCCAAAGTGTACCCATGTTTTCCTTCTAAACTTCCTCTAAACTTCTAAAAGTAAAATGGCAAAATCCATGCCAGACACTGAAAATATCACCTGAGTCCTAAAAGTGTTCTGATCTGTCAAATCCTTCTCGATACCTCACATATTCTTTCATTCCCAGACAGACAGGTGAACACTGAATAATACAAACAGCCAGATATGGGGCGCACATATGCCCCCAACATTTATCCCAGGGTTGCATATGTGCCTTCTCATTTATGTATTTAAGAAACAGACAGAGAGAACATCTTGAGGTTGGAGCAATTTGGACTGTTTATTTGAGCCTGAAGACAAGTGAGCCATATAGACAGGGATGCTATTCCGTGGGGGGAGAGACTGATCAGCATTCATTCTCTGTGGGCCTAACTCTCCTGTACAGGAGCCAGCCAATTTCACCTCAACTGTGGCCTGGCAGCAAAGTAACCACGGTGTGTTGGGCTCTATTTTCAAATAAAATCATAAGTGTGAAATGTGTTTGAAAGAGGCGGGCATTACACAGTTTCAAATAACTTCTAATTTTTAGTGACGCTATTCCTTTTTGTAAGCTGGATGCCATCGAGGTCTATATTCACCTAATTTTCAAGTCTGATATGAGACAACACTCATTCCTGATAATAGGGAGAAAATGGAAACAGACCCAAAGAAGCGTGATTTCATGACTGTTAAGTCACATTAAATCTGGGCATGTTGAGACTGCCTGGGATGATATCTCCATTCACATCTTCCAACCTCTTGCTGTGCCGCCGTTTCCAACTCTGCTTATCATGACGCTATCCTTGAAAGGCCATTAGACTGAGTTCAAAATGAGGACCCAAATACATCCTGCTCCGGGAGAATGTTGTTGAAGGAGAGTCAAGGAATTCATAAAAAGAAAAAGTGAGGGAAAAAAAGCAAGCAGGTGTTGTTGGCTGTGGAAAATGCCTCTACTAATGTATTTTTCAGAGCTATTTCAGAGGCAATTTCAGATGCTTATGTCATTAGATTATTGGTTCACTTAACATACATGCTTTTAATTTCATTTTAAACATTGGCTTGGATGTAAATTTGAGTAGTTTGCTAAAATGTTCTGCTAGGGGTGGTGAATGATTATAGCTTCTTAGCTGTAGTGACAGGGTGGGAGAAACAGCAGCTTCCGACGTGATATATGTGGAGAGGAAAACATTTGGAAGCAGTGTGAGCGCATTTTATTTCTGCATGGACTCTTTGGGCTCCCAGCCACTTTCAAAGCATTATTTAACAAATTATGGCACCACAAACACTACTTATGCCCTGGATGCTAGTTTCCAAAAGAGGAACCAATAAATGTCTGAAGTTTTAAATATCCAACAGAATAGGACTGAGTTGAAAGAACATGTGTATTTGCAAGTGAAAAATAAAAACTTATTGCTTTCAAAGTATTATATTCCATTTTATTGCTATTTAAATAGGCTTGTTTTATGTACATATTGTTGTGGTAATGGGTTTTTTTTTAAAGATGCTTCTTTATTGATACTTCTAAGGGGCCAAGCCATTTTACTATATGATAGCAAATTTACACTTGATCTTAACAAAAGGTTGAGAAGTGACATATAGTGGTAAATTTTACAGTTTTAGAATTTAGAGGGTAGTGATGCTCTTTTCTTTATATTTGACTTACAAAAAATGCTAACAAAATAATTCTCTCATTTACCATTTACATACCAGTGCTTGTGTTGTGCAGTGGAGCAAATAATGGTGTAGTCTATTGTCTGAGACTGCGAGTAAATATTGAGTCATATGAATCACCCTGTGACATCAATAAGGTAAGGCCAGTGGAGAACTGGGGAGAGGAATGTACACCCTGAAAGGAAGCTGTTCACCCATGCGAAGCACATTGAGGGAGCTGGTTGAAGTAATTTACTAAATGGCACACTGGTGCCCTAGAAGACTTAATTCACCTCAGCTGAATGAGCAGTTGGCTCAAACTCAATCATTGAGAAGTGCCCATTTGTACTCAAAGTCATATAGATTTCAGACTGAATGTGTTTTAATTGGGTATATATACCTTCCAGGTAATCTGCGTTTAAGGCTGGGAATATAAAAATCAGTGTAGCCGAATTAGAAAGCCCCATTTAAACTTTTCAAACCACGTCTTTACAGCACTAAGGGGCAGTGACCGAAGGAGATGAGTTATTTTCAAGAAAGAAAAAAGCAAGTGGCGATATTATTGCTTAATTATAATCACAAACCTTGAGTTTGGAGAGAGTCTCAGAGAGTTTGTATTTAAGTATGGATTTAGCTATAATCTAGCATACTGTATTTATAGAAAAGAATTGCTGGCGAAGATAAATACTGGTTAGTGGAACAGGCTTGCCAAGAAATAAACAATGAAGAGGAGATAGATTTTTAGGTTAATGGCACATATTGATAGACCAAGGAAAAATGGTTGTATAAGGGCACACACTCCTGTGTCTATGTGTGAGTGTATTTAAAAGTATTGACTGGCCAAATTTTTACACACTCATACACAATGGACAAATGTATAAAACTGTTTAAAATATTCAGTTGAAAGCCTGTAATCCCAGCACTTTGGGAGGCCGAGGCGGGTGGATCACGAGGTCAAGAGATCGAGACCATCCTGGTCAACATGGTGAAACCCCGTCTCTACTAAAAATACAAAAAATTAGCTGGGCATGGTGGCGCGTGCCTGTAATCCCAGCTACTTGGGAGGCTGAGGCAGGAGAATTGCCTGAACCCAGGAGGCGGAG
>CM052665.1:550328-576027 GCA_028533165.1 Leontopithecus rosalia
TCCTCCTTTCCAATTTGAATACCCTTTATTTCTTTTTCTTGCCTAATTGCTCTGGCTAGAACTTCCAGTACTATATTAAATAGGAGTGGTGAGAGGGGGCATCCTTGTCTGGTGCCGGATTTCAAAGGGAATGCTTCAAGTTTTTGCCCATTCAGTATGATATTGGCTGTTGGTTTGTCGTAAATAGCTTTTATTACTTCCATCTTCAATAGTGAGGAACTGTTTACTGTAGAAAACATTTCTCTCTATTTGTTTTCTCCCTATATCTTTAAATTTATTTACTTTGGATAAGTCTTACTCAAATTTTCTTTTCTTCCTTTGCAATTTTATTTTCCTATTCCACAACCTCCAACTCTATATTTACAGTTTCACTGTCAATCCAGTTTTAAGAGTTTTAAGAGAAAAAAGAGGCTGGATGCAGTGGCTTTTGCCTGTCATACCAGCAGGTTGAGAGGCTGTGGCAGGAGGATTGCTTGAGCCCAGGAGGTTGAATCTGCAGTAGGCCGTGAGTGCACCACTGCACTCCAGCCTGGTCCACACAGTGAGATCCTTTCAATCAATCAATCAATCAATGGAAAAGAAAAAAAACAGTCCCCTCAATCTTGTCATCCTTCTACCACTGTGAGCTCCTTTGAGATGTGCTTCTGCATCAGCCCACTCTTTTGCTATCACAACTTCACAATTATTGTAATTTCCACAGAGGCCAATGTCATGTGATCTTGCTCATTGTATCTTTAACACTTAAAAACTGATGAATCACTGAGTTCATATTTTTTTCTCTTATACATTCTACCATTATGTAATAGAAGATTTTTTTCTGCTGTCAAGGATGAATTCCAATTAATGAGTGCAAACATTCCATGGGTCATCTCTAATCTAATTTTAATGTCACAGTTTTATATATGAATGAGGTTTAATTTTCCTCTTTCAATGGTGAAACAAAGTGTGTAGATTAAATAAAGATAGTATGCTTTGAACTTAGAAAAACAACTGGCATTTCTGGATGGAATCCTTTTTTCACTTAAGTTCTACATCCCTGAGACAACTTAAAGACAAAAAATCATTGCTGACCCAAAAAGTACCAGCTTGTCAAGATTTTTCTTTTTAATTGCATTTTAGGTTTTGGGGTACATGTGCAGAACTTGCAAGATAGTTGCATAGGTACACACGTGGCAGTGTGTTTTGCTGCCTTCCTCCCCTTCACCCACATTTGGCATTTCTCCCCATGCTATCCCTCCCCAGCTACCCTCCCCGCTGTCCCTCCCCTCTTCCCCCCCCATAGACCCCAGTGTGTGGTACTCCCTTCCCTGTGTCCATGTGTTCTCATTTTTCATCACCAGCCTATGAGCGAGAATATGCGGTATTTCATTTTCAGCTTGTCAAGATTTATATGTCAGTGCACACTTA
This sequence comes from Leontopithecus rosalia, assembly GCA_028533165.1. NCBI lineage: Eukaryota > Metazoa > Chordata > Mammalia > Primates > Cebidae > Leontopithecus > Leontopithecus rosalia. The sequence continues at coordinate 551,736 of CM052665.1, forward strand.
GACCATCCTGACAGAAAATACTCTTCCAGCTTTTGGGTGTCCACCAGGCCAGTGGACGAGTAGGATATAAGGGAGGTGACAAGGGTGTAACCCTTAGTGGATGACATTGAGAAGCCTTTTCTTTCACGATGGTCATATAAGCGTGACAGGTAGAAGTAGCTGCTCCTAGGACTAATCAGGGGGAAAAAAATCTGATGAGCAACTTTTCATAAACTCTGGAAATTTCTTGCAGCTTTATAGGATGTCTACACAGAACTCATTTGTATAGATCCTTTATATAGAGAAGGGGTAATGTTTCTTGGAAAAAAAGATTTTACAGACAAATTTTGGGATAGCTTCTCTATTCAAAATCCCAAATTCCTTAGGGTGGCAAAGATCTAAAAATCACAGTTCCTACAGCCCACCCCTTCACTCCCAGCACTGCGTTTCCTATCTTAGTTAGAGGACTTGACCATTCAGCTAGTTCCTAAATTGGAAACTCAAGGTTCATTTAGACCACTTCCTCAGTGATCTTCTCATCCCAGGTGGTGGCGTCCTACGGTTTCTTTGCAGTGAAAACCTGTCTTTTTTAGTCACCTTCTTTCTTCTGCCTTCACTACAATTGCACAGCTTTCTGTAAATCCACCTATGTTTTTCTCTCTGGATTACTGCCATCACTTTTTATTGACCTTCCTGTCTCCAACTTAATTTCCGTGCAACGCCCCCCTTATGTTCAGCTGGCAGAAAAATATTTCTAAAATGCGAATGTGCCTGTGTGATTTCCCTGCTCAAAACCTTTTAAAGGCTCCCCACAGATTTAAAAACAACGCTTAAAATTTATACCACACTATAATGTATACATGATTCTTACTAACATTTAAACAACTTAGAACAACGACAGTTCCTTTTATCACTGGTCTACTCCCAGCCCTCTGCTGTTATCACTTTGAGGTGTAACGTCTCAGATGTTTTTGTGTGCCAGGCACGGTTATATACATAGATATGAAAATGAATAGTTTTGCTTTGTGAATTTTTAAAGTTAAGGAGATTACTCTATATGTACCTTGCTTAACTTGCTTTTAAACGTTTAAAGTTGATTACATGTTTTGCAGACCTTTGATATTAACCCACCTCCTTCTTTTCACTTCATCGTAACGATCACTAAGCTTTACATTCACAGATTTATCCATCCATTTTCTTCCTGACGCATATTAGGTTACTGCATATATTCCTAGAATAGTTACATATATATGCAGTTCCTGAGTTAAACAATATGTGCACTTTAAAATATAGTTCCAAATAGTGTACTAGAAGTCTATATCAATTTAAATTCTTATCAAGAGTAAATGATAATGTTCTAATTTCCTATGCTCCTATTAACACAGATAGGATCACTCTCTTCAGTTTTTACTAGATAGGTTAAAAAAGGGATCTAGTTTTGTTTTTTGTATTGTATTTATTCTTTAAATTAAAGTGTAGATTCAGGGGGTACAGGTACAGGTTGGTTAAATGGGTACATTGCATAATGCTCAGGTTTGGGCTTGCCGTGACCCTATCACCCAAATAGTGAATAGAGTACCAGACAGGCAGCTTTTCAACCCTCTTTCCCTTCCCACCCTCCCACTTTTGCAGTCCTCAGTGTCTACTATTTCTAAAACTTCATTTAATTTTGGTTTTAATTAACATATCACTGGCTACTAGTGAAATTGAATATATTTTCTTATTTTATTAACCATTATATTTGTTTTTATGAAAATTAGCTGCTAATATTTTTGTCTCATTTTTATATAATGGGATCTTTAAAAATGGCTTGAAAGAATTCATTACACAATTTCATAGTATTTTGTTTAACAGCATTTCAATGTTTTTCTCTGTCTTCTGCCTTTTCTCTATTGCTAGTTTTTCAATTGTCAATCTCTCCGGTCACGTCTCTGAAAACTGGCTTCATATAGCTTTGACTTCCATAATTACAAAATGCTAATAGATCTATAAGCCTTTTTTCTTTCACATCTATCTAGCTTTCTCCTATATGTGTTTCCTTCTAATAATGTACAGTTTCTTTGCTTCTAACCCACATTTACTCATCCTTCAACACTCTGCTTAAGTGTCACTCCCTCCAAGAAACTTTCTTTTATTCAAATAGATCCGGTGGGCCTGCCCTAAGCCTCATTCATTCATCTACCACATATTACTGCACTTACATTAAAGTTTTACCTGTGATTTCTGCTACATGTCTATACTCCTTGGGAGTAGAGACTGAGCCTTATTGGTATCAGCATTCTATTAGCTGCTCAATATACATTTGTTGACTGAACGACTTTATAAATTCTGCTTTTAGGATAGGTTATTAAAACCATTTCTCTACTTGATAATAATATTTAGATTTATCCAAGAGAAACCCACAATTTCTTCTCAAACCAATGAAATAAAAACTTTCTTCTGAGTTCCTTAAACAAAGAGAAAGGTGGTGAAAAGTGAGTGGGTGCACATTAAATGGTATTAGAACATGTTAATACAGAAAAGGAAAGAGGAATATCATGGTGATCATTCAAACAAGGGATCGGAGAGTTGGGAGAAGCCAGGACATCCTGGACATGCTGGAACTATTCCATTTGCATCCCTGTGACAATGTTCTGTGCATGTTTTATTCTGGGGTTTCTTGACTAATATTAAATCAATACAAAATTTGTCATCAGGAAACACTAATTATCTTCCATTCATTGGTCTCAATCTTGCCCTCTATTTGCATGTATCAGTACAAATAATAACCAAAGAGACCTATTCTTTTCCTTTATATTTTCTACCTAAGTTTTTGACTGTAGGTTAAACATATCTTGATCTATCAGAAATGATTTAAAAAGTCTCCTCATCCTGGTTACCTTACTTTTGGACAAACGATACTTTGACAATGCTAACCTTAAAATATGGAATCTGGAACTGATCACTGTATACCAGATGTGGACCACCCAGAGTCAACTATAAAAGAACTCTTTGGTATTTTAAAAACGCTCTTCTTGTCACATTAATTCACCCTAAAATGCAGTTAGCTTTTACTCTATTAGCCGGGTCCCACTACTATCTATTACTGCACCTGTGGGCAACTGAAGCTTTATTCTCCTTCATATGATCTAAAGATACACTGCTTTGTATTTATTTTTTAGGTTCCTCTCGCTAACAGCCCTTCATCAGGCATAATGAATTCTTTATACACAAGTAAGAAACAGATTGAGAAACTCATTAACACTGTACTTTAAATAATCCAACAATTACCAAATGAAGTCATTTGGAGGAAGAGTTATTCAACATAGACAGAGTTGTCACCAAAAAGCTGGGAGAAGAATTTAGCACTATTCTTTTTTTTTAAGACAGAGTTTCTCTGTTGCCCAGGCTGGAGTGCAATGGCATGATCTCGGCTCACCGCAACCTCCGCCTCCTGGGTTCAGGCAATTCTCCTGCCTCGGCCTCCTGAGTAGCTGGGATTACAGGCACGCGCCACCATGCCCAGCTAATTTTTGTATTTTTAGTAGAGACGGGGTTTCACCATGTTGACAAGGATAGTCTCGATCTCTTGACCGCATGATCCACCCACCTCGGCCTCCCAAAGTGCTGGGATTACAGGTGTGAACCACCGCGCCCGGCCTTAGCATTATTCTTTACTAAGAAACTTGACTTTATTTGCCTTTGCTTAATTCAACAGTGTCATACATATAGTGATACAATATGTTTTACATGGATTTTGTTAAGATGTATGAAGGCAGAAAGTAAAAAATTCAAACTAATATAACCAAAGAGCATGAGCTTTGGAGTCAGACAGACATGAATTCACCTCATGACTTTGCCACCTATGAACAAGTTACTTAGCATTTCTGATTTAAATTTCTTTATTTGGAAAATGAAAAAATTATAACATTTGGCCTGTAGTTTTGTGAGGATTAATAAACTACATGTAACAAATGCATAACATAGTATCTGGCACATAGTAGGCATACAATGGGCAAACAAGGGGGAAATCACAGCAGGAAGGTGGGTCTCTTCTGAGCCAGCTACACAACAGCACAGAGGAATCCTAAAGTAAAAGAATGTTACATCTGTATACTTTTCTGAAACTTAAAATCTAAGAATCAGAAGGCCAAGAACCATGTGGAATATCATTTACAATGATTATACTCTATTACCTCAGCAAAGGCTCACATTACCAAGAGTGCCTTATAATCCAATAAATATGCTAAAATATCAGCATGAAACAAAGACAAAAAACAGGAAAAAGGGTCAACTAAGACATCAGTGTTTTAGGTGACACAGGCATTAATCAGAACAATATAGATTTTTGGTCCAAGAAAACTTCTACTGTAGATAAATTGCCAAGATAAAGATGACAGCTTGCATATATACATACAATGCTGACCGAGGAAAAAGTAAAACTGGATCAAAATAACCTTACGGTTTTATAAACAGAAAGTGGCAGTAGAGAATACTGAAAAGCTGATGGTGTGCTCTACATTGCAATGATGGTTCTTTGCCAGCAAGTTCCATTGACCTTCCACATTTCGCATTCACCTTGATGTTTATAAATGCTGCAGGGCTTGGCAATTAGGCTTTTGTGAAGTGAGAATTTTCTCTTTTGTAGGTTCTTAAGGTTTGATCTCGATTAAAAGCTATTTAATAGCAAATTCATGATGAGTCAAATAACAGAAGAAACGGGGTCTAATGTGTGTCTGTTGTGTGGTATGAAACAGGAAAGAGGCTTCATTATGAATTTCAAGGAGGATTTTCTTTTGGTCTTAGGGAAATACGATTTATGACTTACATGTAATTTTGTCCTTTGAAGGTGACAATGTAATGAAATAATAGGGAAAAATGGCATTTGAGATGATAATGCAGCAGCGAGGTTCACTGAGAGACTGACTTTTCTAAAGGTACAAGAACTTAGCTTGCAAGTTAGCTTCAGAATCCATCAATTAGCACTTAAATTTTGGAGAAATTGCCTGACATGCAATTGCTTCAAATGAAAGGGTTTTTAACTTTAAAACTTTTTTTTAAAGGAGTGTTTTTCTCTTGAATCTTCTTTATGTCAACCCTTATAATCTCTTTTCTGCCATCCCACTCTGGCCCTTACTATACTTAATTTTGACCACGGCAAGAGTCTGCTAATTGGTCCCTCTGCTTCTAGTCTTTCCTGATTAGAGCTTACTGTGTTCCCAGGCCATCCTGGCAGCAGTGCTTTTTAACAGGTGATACTGCTGCCCGAAATGATGATTCCTTGCTGTGACACAGGTTATCTGTTTATATGTGATAACAGAAACATGTGCCCTATTCCATCCATCCCAGAACCCACTCCTAAATTTAGGCTTCCCATTTCAGCCTCCCCTTTATCTTGACTCTAAACGTGAACTGTTTTATTTTGACCTTTCTCTTGCTGACCCTTTCACCCTCAGCACAGTCTGAAGATGACTTCCTATTGCTACCTTCTGGCATGTAGACTTGACAGTGCTGGTGGAAGGGAATTACTTCCTTGAAGTCAGGCCTGAATTTGACCTCTAGTTTATCCAAGCAATTCTGCACACCACCTGCTTCAGGCAGCATTATCATCTTAAAAATCTTCAAAACTTTCTATTTCATTTGGTGTAAAGTTGTAATATCATGGTTTAACATTTAAAGTTTCCATAATACTTTTATAATTTATGTTACGATTCCTCCCCATATAAACCTAATGCTTAAGGCGGACGGAGTTGTTATCCATCTCCAAAATACAGGAATGCTTCTTCCCTTAGACCTCTGCTGACTCCACTTCCCTGCCTGGAGCGCCTTCCATACTGTCTTCTAACTTGTTCTGGTTCCCGGCATCCTCTGAACCCCGACTTATGCCTGTTCTTCTCCATAAAGGTTTCCTGGCCACTCACTTCCATGAATCCCTCATATTTGGAATATTTTGTTTTATTTTTATTCTACATACTGTAGAACAAAATTTTATGTAGTTAGAATACAAAATCTCTTCTGGCAGCTGGGTAGGATAAAATAAATACTCTTAGTTCAATAAAATAAAAAATATAAATTACTAGTGCAACCTGGCCACAGTGTCAGTCAATTCTACACGTGAGAAATTTGTTTCTAGGTAAAACTCGACAGGGTTTGAATCAATAAGAACTAGGGTAGCTTACATAACCCCTCTCTGGGTCTGCATCTCATACACAGAGAGAGAAACTGTGGGTGTCAAAACTGATTGCAGCAAGCATTTGCCCAACATGAACAGGGAAAAAGACACTTTGTTATTTTCAGTAAATGCATGCATTTTTATGTGTATACCAGAAACTGAAGTACCAGGAACCACACAAATCATGTTCAGAATTTAAGCTAACAGTTTTCAATATATGCAGACACAAATATTAAAGCTTCTAAGTTTTGCCCCTAATCTTTTGTCATTGAAAGTATTTTTTGAAAATGTATATAGCAATTACTATATTCTCATTTACTCTTTATAATATAATTTTCATAATCTAAATATATGTTCAGTTAATTTTCCTAACAACCCAATTGAAGAAGGAACTATTACATCCCGATTTTTGCAGAGAAGTGATGATTTCCCAAAGTCATCTAAATAAGTGAGTAAGCAAGGAATCCAAGCAACGTGACCCTAGAGCCTGTCATTTTAATCACTGCCAATGAATACAAAATCAAGCATTTCTTAACTTTGAAGTAAAGTGCTTCATGGGGAGACTGTTGGATTCATTCACTATTTATTTTTAGCATTTGGTTATTCATGCTTTAATTTATCTTTTTATTATTCATTTATTTAATAAGCTTTTAGAGCACTTATTATGTGCTATATGTTGATATACATCATGGAGAATCTCTGACTTTATGTGTCCTAGGGAAGACAAATGCATTTAAAATAATAATAGCAACATAGTGCTTTAGGAGCTATGGTGGTGACAAAGACTCACTCATTTGACCAGAACTTTAGTAGGCTCCCAAGCCCTTTCTGACTACACTTGATTTTGGGCCTTCATATCTATTCGTATGGAATGCAGTCTGAGCAAAATCCTACGAGCCAGTTTAGCAAAAATCTCCTGCCTTTGGTGTCTAACCATTTTCAATATCTTGTTACTCTGGTCTGTCTTCAGCTACAGTCCTATCAAGTCAACTTAGCCAGAAACTTATCTTAGCCTTGATGTCTCCTCTTAACAGTTTCCATCCATTGACATCCACTGCGCTCCTTGGTTATGTACAGCCCCACTTGTCCTTGCTGGAGTTAAGTGAAATTTCTCTCCCCTACTGCCAGGCCCTGTAGAGCTGGTTCCTATACCTACATTCATAGCCCTCCTTGAATAAAATCTGCCTTACCATCTTTAACAAGCATCACAAATAACTTTTAACAGTAGATATGTGAGTATACTACACTGGGGAGAAAAGGCAGCTCATGATTCTATGTAGAGGAGAAAAGTCTTGATTAAACCTAAAAAGGGCAGTTGTTTACCACTGGGAAAGAAAAAGAAGGGCATTGCAGGCATGAGCTGCTCTCTGAGAGCTGTAAATGGTTTAACAGAACGGAAGCAGGCACAGCAATTAGCAAAAATGGTCCTGGAAAGGAAGCAAGTGCCAGATCAATGGGGGCCTTGAATATTCTGCCAAAGAGCTTGGACTCTTTCCATCAATCTGTGGGGAACCCCGAAGCTCTGTAAGCCTGGGTGTCAGGTTATCTGTTTCACATTTTGTAAAGATGACTCCTACAGTACTGCATAGGAGGAACTGGAGGACAGCAAAACGCAGGTAGGAATACAATGTGGTTCTCTGTATTTCAGGAAAGAAATAATGACATATTAAAATTTTTAAAATTATAAACTAAGCATTAATATAATTATAATATATAAATATAATTAAAATAGCATACATGTTTTCTAATGTTTTTGCATGTTGTGATGATTTCACATGCTAAAAATCTTTCTCACTGTTGAGACACTGGCCCTCCAGGGATTAGCCAAATCCTGACCATAGCAAAGAGCCCAGGCTTGAGCAAGTCTTTGACATGTAAACGAACCAATCCAGAGCCGAACCTCCTCTACCCAGATTACACATCCCAGATGGTGACATTGCTCCCTTTAACCAAGGCAATGGGGGATCACGCTTAAAGCACAAAGCCCAGCAAAATCACCAAAACGAGCCAACCCTCATCTGTTTGCTGCTCTGCCTTGCCTTCCCCACTCTGGCCTAACCCTTCTCCTTCTGTCTCCTGTCTTCTGAGCACTCTGGTGAGCTTCCCAGGAGACCCTGCACGGCTTGCTGTGCCTCCTGTCTTTAGGACCTGTGAGGACAATGAAGTTCGTTTTCCTGAGCCTCCTCTTGTGGCTGCACGTGTGGCTGGGAGATAATCCTTAGTGCTCCTCGTATTGTGGGTCCAATCTTTGCCTCCATCCATCTCTTCCCCATGTTTCTCCTGGTGCTCTCCTCAATATATGTCTCTCTCTTTTCTTCTTATTTGTATGCCAGTTATATTAGATTAATGTCCCACCCTACTCCAGTAGGACTTCATCCGGATTTAACTAATTGCATCTACAACCACTCTATTTCCTAACAAGGTCATATTTTGGGGTACTGGGAAAGGGGAGGACATCAACTTAAGTCTCAGGGTTAAACAATTCAATCCACAACAGTGGCCAGCACTCTGTTTGACACTTTCACAGTGTTTTCAGGGCAAATCTTTGTAAAAGAGCTATTATTAGCCTCATTTTATAGATAATACTGTTTTTTGTTGTTTTTCCATTGCATTCCGTGTGAATGATATTCCCCAAGGTTGTGTAATGTGGCAGGCTTGGATTTATTCTTTGGCACATGGGCCTTTATTTGCCAAGTTCTTTTTTGTTCATCAAATCATTCATAGGATCGCAATGATGAATGCATTTTTTAAATGATTTACATATGAAGAAAGTAGACTCAGAAAGGCTCAGCAACTTCCTCAAGGTCGTAAAATTAGATCTTCTTGTTTCCATCCCCAATGTTCTTTCTACACTACAATAACAAATGTGCCAGACGTGAAATCATTTGCAGAATAAGAAATGCACCCACAGAAAATACTAGACATCTGCTTTTGCTTGACTGCAATCTATTTTCCTATGGTCTTAGAAGAGCACATTGCTTTTCCTTAAAAAAAATCACGGTTTCCCTTCTGTCAGTTCACGTGGTTTGTATTTGGGTAGGAATGGAGGTTAAATCTACTCCTCCACTCCTGTTGCATTCCAGAGGTGGATGTATGACATGCAAGGCCAATAAGGTTCCATTCTTACGGCTTATGTTTCAACTATTAAAGAATGAAAGCTGTTATTCATTGGAATTGCATAGGGTAGATGGTTAACCTCAGGGTACAGAGGGCTTCCATATAGCAACAGCACCCCTGATAGTAAAGCCACTACCAAAGAAAATAGAGCTAAGAGACTAGAAGCAACAAAGTCTTTTCAAAAAATCCTAGATCCAGCCATACCTGCAGCTAAATGATCCTGGATTTTTGGTGACAAGAGCCAAAACATTCTCTTTGAATTAAGAGAGCATGACTTGGCTTTCTGTCCTTTTTCACTGAAAGAGCCCTGATAAATTTATTTCTGTAAATAAACCAGGATAATAAATACAAAAAGTTGACTTCAGGTTATCCAAGATTGGATCCCAAAGCAGTGCTAAATATATAATCCTAACATTCATAACAAATACATGATTTTTAGCAGAAACATTCTTTAGAGTCTCAGGTTTCTCAGTGAAATTGAGGGGTTTGGCCGGATAGGTTGAGTACTGATACAGTTTGGGTACTCGTTCCCTCCAAATCCCATGTCAAAATGTGATTCCCAGTTGGAGGTGGGGCCTGAAGGGAGATGACTGGATAATGGGGGCATGTCCCTCATGAACGGCTTAGCACCATCCCCTTGGTGATAACTGTGTTCTTCTCCACTTAGTTCATGCAGGATCTGCTTGTTTCAAAGTGTGGCACCTCCCCCATCTCTTGCTATCACTCTTGCCACGTGCTGCACCTGCTCCCCGTTTACCTTCCACCATGATGGTAAGCTTCCTGACACCCTCACCAGAAGCCAACAGATGCTGCCATGCTTATACAGTCTGCAGAACTGTGCGCCATTTAAACCTCTTTTCTTTCTCAATTACCGGTCTCAGCTATTCCTTTATAATAATGAAAAAGCTAATACCAGCGCTAAAGTATCTTCCAGTAGTTACTTGGTAGATTCTACTAAGACTCGTCCTTTCTTTGTGAGGTCTTTTAGTGGCAAGAACTTGAAATTTAAAAAAGTTAATGTATTTAAGAAAATACATATTTGTATTTATAATTTGTGAGTTCCAATATTTTATTATACTAATATTTAATCCACTCAAGGTACATTTTCATATTCAGTTGCCATTAGTGCTTATTGACTATGAGGTGTCACAGATTTAGAAAGCAGAACTTTAAAACTTTTTCTTCAGAATTTGTCATACACATAGTTATTCTAACATATATTCCTCTCTTCAAAAACTGTAATCATAGATTATAATTATCATCTGTAATAATAGGGCTGTCAATATTACTACAAACACACAATTGCTGGTTTTTTTTCCTTGAGGCTAATTTTCCTTGAATATTTATAGCACATGTTTTATAAATCATGACATCTGGTTAATGGAGCCTTAAGGGTGCTGTTCTCATGGCTCAGATTTCTTCTGATATTTATTCATTTCTTTTTGTGCTTGTGAAACCAAATTCTCTTATTTTTATGAATTTTGGCAGAAGACTCCTTGAACTCAATTCTGATCTTTATTACTTCTCTGTAAAGCACTTTCCTCTTGGTATATGGATCGAATATTGTGGATATCATTTCTGTGCTGGTGAGAGTTACTTCTATCCTTCATTTTCTCCTCCCTTTTCTGAAATTGGGACTAGAATGGTATATTTTTAAGTTTCTTTTGCTATTGAGGTTCTTTATACGCCAGATTTTTACTTGAAACATGCCTAAGCTTTCATTCTCTTATGACCTCTGATTATGTAACAATTGGCCTTAAAGTGTATAATCGCTGCTGACAACTTATTTCTCAATTTAACATTAGTCTCGGAGATCTCTGCATGTTTAATAATAAATCTCCATATTTATCAAATCCAACAAAATGTTACAATTCACATCTTCTTTTTCCCATGTGTACAAATTCATTTGTACACACTGTTACCTTTTGGAAAAAGAAAATGTTGGATGGCAATTTGTGTCATGATCTATCATTGTTTTTAATACTCAATGTGACTGGTAAATTTTGGTTATTTGTGACTTCTTTAAAAGTCAACCCTTGGCTGGCCATGGTGGCTCACACTTGTAATCCCAGCACTTCGGGAGGCCAAGGCGGGTAGATCATGAGGTCAGGAGATAGACACCATCCTGGCCAACATGGTGAAACCCCAACTCTACTAAAAATACAAAAATTAGCTGGGCATAGTGGTGTGTGCCTGTGATCCCAGCTACTCGGGAGGCTGAGGCAGGAGATCCCTTGAACAAGGGAGCTGAAGGTTGCAGTGAGAAGACTTTGCGCCACTGCACTCTAGCCTGGTGACAGAGCAAGACTCCATCTCAAAAAAAGTCAACCCTTTAATTTAGCTCTAAAATGTGTATTTCGTTAATCTATTTAAATTTGTGAGAAAAATAAGCGTAATGTCTATAATAGGATATCAACAATAAAACACATTTTCTGTTTACAAGTTTTATGTAATGGCATTAATTACGACCATTGCAAAGTATGGCAAGCACAGACTTACAAATGCAGATGCTTCAGAATGGTGTTAAACAACGATGAAAAATCTACCAGCCCATGTAAACCTCTTGTTCCTTAAAGCTAAACTTTTTTTATACATTCGTAATTTGTGCTCCTAAGGATTATTATAATAATAAATAATGTTTTTACAAGTATTTCTTAATTTATCAGATTTAGATACAATTGAATGACTATTAAGTTACTGACTTCTTCCTGAGTCTCATTAGTTTTATTTATTTTTAGTTTTAATACTTTTCATATTCACACTTCTATTAATTGCCCCATTAACATTTCACTATGTGAGAGAAAACGTTTCATGTCCCTTTATTAGCCTCCACCTTCTGAATTGCCAGCTATGTAACTACTTTTAAATGTGTACAATCTCATATTTGTAACTATTAAGATGATTTTGTTTCATTCTTCGCTTATTGGGTGATTCTAAACATCTGATGTGAATAAACTGAATTTGTAATAGTTGGCTTAAATAAACATTTGTTTCAAAACTCATTATTATAATTAATTTATAGAGAAGAAAGTACAATTCTATCTCTAAATATTCATTAAAGGAGAATGTTTCAGATCTCCAGGTTAAATAATGCTTAATTCTTATACTCCATTCAGTGTAAGTTTCAGTTTGATTCATATTGGGACCAGGAACTTTCTGGTGAATATTTTTACACTTTCTAAAGTTTTTAAAGATAAATATTACTTTGCTCTTGCACTCCTAAGATTAATTTGCCACAAAAACTGCGAAAGTGATGATTTGAACGTACACATCTGATCATGTCACTCTCCATTCAAAAACTTCCCCTCATCCCTGAGATAAAAGTTTACATCCGAACTCTTGCTGGTATGTCCCTGAGGGACTGTTTACTCCTCCTGTTTACCGTGCCTGCCTCCTGTTGACTTCTCTGACCTTATTTCCTGCAATTCTCCTTACTGGCTGTTTCAGCCACAATGGCCTCCTCGAAGTGCTGTGGGACATTCAACAGTGTGCCACCTCAAGAATGTTTTTACTTAGCTTTCTTCTTACATGGGGTAATCTTCCCACAGTTTGTCATAGGACATTCTACATCCCTCCAACATCTCATTCTCCAATAAGCCTTTCCTTGCATCCAACTTCAGACAGTCTCCCGTCCTCACCTTCAACATACATTTATACTAATTTATTTTTTCTATTGGCAGGTGTCAATCCATTACATTATATTTATGCATTACAATGATACCTCAGAGATACTGTGGGTTTGGTTTTAGACCATTGCAATAAAGTGAATATTCCAATAAAGTGAGTCAAATGATTTTTTTGGTTTCCAAGTGCATGTAAAAGTTATGTTTCCAGCATACTGTAGTTTGTTAAGGTTGCGACAGCATTATGCCTAAAAATACAAAATACCTATTTTAATTAAAAACGCTTTGTTGCTAAAGCTGCTAACCATGATGTGAGCCTTCAGCAAGTTGTAATATTTTTACTGGAAGAGGGTGTTTCTTGATGTTGATGGCTGCTGATGTATCTGAACCTGGGGTGGCTATGGAGATTTCCAGAAATAAGGCAACAGTAAAGCTAGTCACACTGATTGACTCTTCCTTTAATGATAGATTTCTTTGAACCATCAATGCTGTTTGGCAGCATTTTACCAACACTAGAAAGAACTTCTTTCAAAACTGGAGTCAATCCTCTCAAACTCTGCCACTGCTTTATCAACTAAGTTGATGTAACATTCTAAGTCCTTCGTTGCAGTGGCAGCAATGTTCATAGCACCTTCCCTAGGCAGAGATTTCATCCTCAAGAAACCACTTTCGTTGGCCATCCATAGAAGTAACTCCTCGTCCATTAAAGTTTTATCATGAGATTACAGTAATTCAGCCCCATCTTACAACTCCAGTCCTAATTCTAGTTCTGCAATTTCCACCACATCTGCAGTTACTTATTCCACTGAAGTCCTGAGCTCCTCAAAAGCATTCCATGAAGGCTGGAATTAACTTCTTCCAAACTCCTGTTAACATGAAATTTTGACCTCCTCCCATGAATTACAAATGTTCTTAATGGCATCTAAAATAGTGAATCATTTCCAGAAGACTTTCAGTTTACTTTATCCAGATCCATCAGAGACATTACGGGCAGCTATACCTTTATGCAATGTAGCTTTCCTAAATAATAATATTGGAAGTCAAAACTTCCTCCTTGATCTATGGGCTGCAGAATGGACGTTTTCTATGCAGGCACGGGATTAACATTAATCTCCTTGTACTTCTCCATCCGAGCTCTTGGGCCACTAAGTGGATTGTCAATGAGCAGTACTATTTTGAAAAGAAACTTTTTTTTTCTGACCAGTAGGTCTCAATGGTACGCTTAAAATATTTAGCGAACCGTGCTATAAACAGATGTGCTGTCATGCAAGCTTCGCTGCTTCCTTTAGAGAGCAAAGGCAAAGTAGATTTAGTATGTTTCTCAATGGCCATAGGATTTTCAGAACGGTAAGTGAGCACTGGCTTCCTGTTAAAGCCACCAGCTGCATTAGCTACCACAGCAGAGTCAGCCTGTCCTTCAAAGCTTCAAAGCCAGACACTGACTTCTCTCTACTTATACATTTTCTACAAGACATCTTCTTCCAATAGAAGTGTGTTCCATCTACATTCAAAATGTTTTCTTTTTAAACCCCGTCTCTACTAAAAAAAAAAAAAAAAGAAAATGTGTTGTTTTTTTAGCTACCTTCATCAATTATTCTAGCTAGATTCTGGATAACTTGCTATAGTTTTTTTTTTGAGACGGAGTTTCGCTCTTGTTACCCAGGCTGGAGTGCAATGGCGTGATCTCAGCTCACCGCAACCTCCGCCTCCTGGGTTCAGGCAATTCTCTTGTTTCAGCCTCCCGAGTAGCTGGGATTACAGGCACACGCCACCATGCCCAGCTAATTTTGTGTATTTTTAGTAGAGACAGGGTTTCACCATGTTGACCAGGATGGTCTCGATCTCTTGACCTTGTGATCCACCCGCCTTGGCCTCCCAAAGTGCTGGGATTACAGGTGTGAGCCACCGTGCCCGGCCTATAGTTCTTTACCAACACTTGGTGCTTCTCCTTGCACTTCTATGTTATAGAGATGGTTTCTTTCTTTAAATCTCATAAACCAATCTCTGATAGCTTGAAAAATTTCTATTGCAATTTCTTCAGCCCTCATAGAATTGAAGAAAGGGCCTTGCTCTCCATCAGGCTTTGGCGTAAGGGAATGTTGTGGTGGTTCGATCCATCCAGACCACTAAAACTTTATCTCTGTCATTAACAAGCCTGCTTCACTTTCTTCTCATTGTAGAGTTCCGTGGAGTAGCACTTCTTTTTTTCTCCAAAATATTTCCTTTGCATTCACAACTTGGCTGTTTGTCATAAGAGGCTCAGTTTATATCAGTCTCAGCATTCCACATGCCTTCGTCACTGAGCTTAACACTTTCTAGCTTTGATTTAAACATGAGAGATGTGCAACTCTTCCTTTTCATTGAACACTTAGGGGCCATCATAAGGTTATTGATTGGCCTAACTTCAATATTACGGTGCCTTAGGGAATGGAGAGGCCTGAGGAGAAAGAAATGGGGGAATGGCTGATTGGTGAAACAGTCAGAACACACAACATTGATCAGTTAAGTTTGCCATCTTACATGGCATAGTTCATGGCATCCCAAAACAATCATAATGGCAATATCAAAGATCACCAGTCACAGGTGATTATAAAAATGTAATAATAAAAAAATTAATATTGCCATAATGACCAAAATGTGACACAGGGATATAAAGTGAGCACATCCTGTTAAAAACGGCTCTGGTAGATTTGCGCAGTCCAGGCTTGCCACAAACATGCAGTCTGTAAGAAGCGCGAATCCTGTGAAGAGCAGTAAAGCAGAGAACAATAAAAATGAGCTACACCTGTATTTGTTCACTGTCTTTCTCTTAGATTCTAAGTCCACAGAAGGACAAAACCCTTACTCACTCATTATAGATTCTATATTCTCAGTTTGTCTATTCTTCAAAACGAATCTATTCAATGAATATTCCTTGAAGAACGAATGAAAGCAATATGCTCACTCTATCAGTAAAATCAAAGCTGTTCACTCCAATTTTCAGCAGTGATGAAAGTATTCTATATTTGTGTTGTCCAATACAGTAGCCACAAGCTGCATATGGCGACTGAGCACTGGAAATGTGGCTAGATTGCCTGAGAAAGCAAGTTACAAATTTTATTTAAGTTTCATTAATTTCCATTTAAACATCATTAAGCACATGTGCTTAGTAGCTACCTTTACATGCTCTTGTTTCATAATCACAGTATCTGTTGAACAAAACTCATACCATTCTTATATTTAAATTCACTCTTCTGAAGTCCTGACTGTATTTCTGATTTAAATCAATCATTCTCAGGGCATTTTACGTGACTGTCTTCCTGGAATTCCTTCTCTTTGTGCTTCTGTACCACTTTTTTGAAAATCCAAATCTTTCTATTCCATGGATTCTTTTTTCATTTCAATGATGATTTCAGAAATAGTTTCTTATTCTCAAGCATGTTTAAACAATTCTTCTTTGTTTTTTGACCCTCACTCTAGACACTTTGTCTGGAATTTTTTCTTTTATTCTCTTTTTAATGGTAGCTTGTTCTTATGCTATAGATGCAGAATCTTTCCCTCTCTCTTTGAGAACATCAAATAGAATTTTTTTTAAAATGTGTTTTCTTACATTTTCTGAATAATTTTTATGGTGATTAGTTTTGTTTTCACTTCTTGTTACTTCTCTTTTATGGCCTTGGTTTGCATCAAAATCTGATAAAGCTTATTGTCTCTTCACCATTTCTTAAGCTGCATCCCTTACTGAGATAGTTGACTAAGGGCTGTTGGCTGGAAGTTTTAACTTTATGGAGCATTAATGGATTGGCACAGGCAAGTCTACCCATACCTGGTCCCACACAAAAAATAAGGAAGCATCACTCTTAGGTGACAGAATACACATTAGCTTTACTTTTCTTCAGGAACTTTGATTTACTTCTTAGAAAGCCTGCTTCCCCCTTTACCCTGGGGATATATGTCATTTCTAGCAGCTCTGAAATATGAGAAAGAAGAGAGTAGGGTACGCAACACAGGTTTTATAAAAATTCCTTCACTTAGTTACTTTGTTTGCTTTGTGCCTTCTTAGCGCCACTCTGTCTGCTGATTCAGAATTTCTTTGTTCCAAGAGGAGTAGCTTCCGAATTTTTCTTGTGGATTTTTTGAGCTGTAAGCCCTGCCTTTCTGGTTCATCCACTCGTTTAAAACAATTCCCTTTCTATTTGCATATATTCACCTAAATCTCTAGGCAGCTCTCCCGTTATGCTCAATGCCAACTCAAATGGGTGGGCTTTTGTGCACCATCACTGAAATTTCAGTAGCAGTACAGGGGTGAGGTACAGTTAATTCCAGTTTGTGTCTTGCCCTTATTAGTGGTTACGTATATTTTGTAATACTAGTTATGGGTATTGTGAAATACTGGTAATACTAGTAGTTTATTTTAATTTTACCTGTTTTGGAAAAGTTCCTTTTGTCATCATTATACTATTTACTCTGAAGTCCCCAAAGTCTCTTGTTCATCTTTATGCATGCTATGCATTAATTTTAGATAAATTCTGTTATTTCCAATGTTTTTTAAATGGTGACATATATTTTGTTCTTAAATTAAATGCATGCATGTCTCACACATACTTGTTACTTTACTGGCAATTTATATAAGTTATCAATAAGTACTATTTTAATTCTGTAACACAAATGTTTTGAAGTGCATAAATTATTATATTTTGTCTCATCATTAGTATGTGTAAAGTTCAATATCACAAAGACATTCATGTTATAACTTTGGATTTTCTTTGTAAGTCCAGGAACAAAGTGGACCATGATACTTATTTTTATTTAATATGTATCAAATACTGTGCAGATTGTCCATGTATATTGACACCTTGTACTGCTTCCTAAAGCACTTGAGTTTAAAGGCTTGGACATATTTTGTCACATCCTTTTCAAGTATTGCTTATTTCTATTTTATTTTCTGAAACACATTAATATTTCCTTATACATGTGTATGCATGCATAGAGATAATTATGTATGCAGAGGGTGGAGATGTAGCAGAAGGTAAAGAGAACAGGGAAAAGACAAAACACTCACAGTGCTGGGAGAGACAGGAAATAACCGTGAGGGGAAAACAGTCAATAATGTCTAAGAAGATTTACTCATTGACTGAATGGAAGGGAGCCAGTGGCCTGGGAGAGGCTCACTATTCTGGTAGAAACTGAGATGAAAACCATCAATCCTGAGACTGTCCTTGGAAGCCCAGTAGCTGAGTATATGATCACATCATATAAGGGGAAGTTCTGTTTCAGCTAGCAGCCTGTGGATACGGGAAAGCTTGATATTTCTGCCTAAGACAAATACGCCTTCAGATGGAAAAGGACCTTCCACCTACTCACATGTGCAGAACCTAGGACCCAAATAACCTGTTTCATCTACCCCTGTTTATGTTTCAGTAGAAAGTTCAACACTAGAAAAGAAAATTTTATTAATATTTTACTGATTGCCAGATTTACTTTACTTGCTCAGCCTAGGGAACCCTCCATCTTGTGTCCACAGAGAAAAGTTAAGTGGAGTTGATCAAAGGAGACCGAGCTGAGCCACCGGAGCAGACGGCTCCTCGAAGGCAAATACAGCTAAAGAACAGATGAGTCATGAAAAATGTGTGATGAGGATTCTTAAGGGGTTACAATGAGATATTATGAAAGAAAAAGGAAAACATCCTAAAAAATTTTTTATAACTCAGTGCTCACTTTAAAACATATGAATGTGCTACCTCAAAATCTCAGGAGAATGGAAATGCCTGAGTGAAGGTATGAAATATAAAAGGGGTAGATTCAAGATATCTAATATGCACAGTCTGTGAGTTTCAGCATGAGAGAAAAAAATGAAAAGGAGTAATTTTCAAAGAAATAACTGAAGAAAACTACCCTGAAGTGGAGAAAAGTGCATTTTTTATTCTCAAGGATACATGGTAAGCTGGTCAGAATTCATATTAAAAAGAAATATTCTTAGACATATGCTGGGAACATATAAAGGAAAAGAGACCATCTTATACATTTCCAGATGGAGAAGGCAGGATAATGTTAATGTCCCTGATTAATAATGAGTTTCGTATCCCAGGCCAATAAAGAGCTAGGGATACAAACAGGCAATTGTCAAAAGAAGAGATGAAAATAGCTAATTAAAATATAAAATTCTGCCTGGCATCTCACATAGTCAAGGATATAAAAATTAGAGTAATAATCAGGTGCTTTTATAAAAAATTGTATTGTCAAATGTGAAAATGATACCCAGCAGATAGAGCTATGTAAAATCAATTGTAACTCTTCTCTTATTCTTTCCAAAGAATTTTAAATTGCTGTAACATTTTGGTAAATAATTTGCAGGAATTTAAAAAAACACATACCTTTGACTCAAGAATTACACTTTTATGAATCTAACCTATAATAATAAAAGTATGATCTGGATGTAAATTATAGCATAGGTTTCAATAGATCGAAAGGTTAAGTAAAAAATACACTCATATAATATAGAGCAGACACAAAAATAAAAGAAAAATATTTGTATATACTATACTAATCTGCAAAATGACACAATTTTAGCTGAGGTCATCAGCCCACAATATCCATTCTTTAATTTTTATGCTGTAAGAGAAAACATTGTTTTATTAGAAAATTTAAATGGAGGAGGCTGAATAGGAACAGCTCTGGAGTGCAGTTCCCTGTGAGAACAATACAGAGGGTGAGTGATCACTGCATTTCCAAACGAGTTATTACAGCCCATAGACCAGGAGACTCCCTGGCTGAAAAGCGCCATGAGTTTCCAGCATGGCTGTTTCAGCCAGCGCAGTGGGTCTCCACACAAAAACGCACACAAATCTGGGCAGCCATTTCAACTGGTGCTGGGAATGCCTGGGAGACAGAGCCACCCATTCAACTGAAAAAAAAAAGGGGCTGAAACAGATAGCCAGGTAATCTGGCTTGGTGGGTCCCACCCCGACAAAGACCAGCAATCTGAAACACTCTGGATTGAGAGTTTTGCAGACAGCACAGCTGGACCTTGGATGGTCCAGCTTTGTGGGGGGAAGGGCATCCACCTTTACTGAGGCAGTCCGCCATTGCAGAGGCAGACTGCCATTACCGAGGCAGCTCTAAGTGTACCTCTGTAAACAAAACCTCAAGGAAGTTCACACAGCAGCTGGGCAGAGCCCATTGCAGCTTGGCATCACCTCTGCTGGCAGACTGTGACTAGGCTACCTCCTTGCTGGGCAGGGAAGCTCGGGAAAAAAGGCAGCAGCATGTTAGGAACTTATAATAAAACCCCGCCTTCCGAGGACAGAGCACCTGGGAAAAAAGGCAGCTATGAGTTCTCCTGCAGCAGACTTAAATGTACCTGCCCAGCAGCTCTGAACAGAACAATGGAGCTCACAGCTCAGCACTTGAGCTCCTATAACAGACACAATGTCTCTTCAAGCAGCTCCCTGACTCCAGTATATCCAAAGAGTAACCTCATAAAGGAGAGCTCAGACTGACATCTGGTAGATATCCTTCTGGGACAAAGATAACAGAAGAAGAAACAAGCAGCAACCCTTACTATTCTGCAGCCACTGCAGGTGATCCCCAGGCAAGCAGGATCTGGAGTGGACCTCCAGCAGTCCTACAGCAGACAGGCCTGACTGTTAGAAGGAAAATGAAAAGAACAGAAAGAAATAACTTCATCATCAACAAATTGGATGTCCACTCAGAGTCCCCATTTGGAAGTCACCAACTACCAAAACCACAGGTAGATAAATCCACAAAATGGGAAGAAACCAGTGCAAACAGGATGAAAACACCCACAATGAGAATGACTCTCCTCCTCAAAGGGATCACAATTCCTCACCAGCAAGGGAACAAGGTTGGATGGAGAATGAGCCTGATGAATTGACAGAAACAGGCTTCAGAAGGTGGATAATAACAAACTTCTCTGAGCTAAAAGAACATATTCTAACCCAATGCAAAGAAACTAAGAACCTTGAAAAAAGGTTTGACTAAATGCTAATGAGAAAAAACAGCTTAGAGAAGAATATAAATGAATTGATGGAGCTGAAAAACACAACATGAGAACTTTGTGAAGTATACACAAGTATATGATTTGAATTATATGATTTGAAGCCAAATCCGTCAAACAGAAGAGAGGATATCAGGAATGAAGATCAACTCAATGAAATAAAATGAGAAGGCAAGATTAGAGAAAAAAGAGTGAAAAGAAATGAACAAAGCCTCCATGAAATATGGTATTATGTGAAAAGACCTAATATACATTTGAGAGGTGTACCTGAATGTGATGAAGAGAATGAATACAAGCTGGAAAACACTCTTCAGAATATTATCCAGGAGAACTTCCCCAACCTAGCAAGGCAGGCCAACATTCAAGTACAGGAAATACAGAGAACACCACAAAGATATTCCTCAAGAAGAGCAACCACAAGGCACATAATCGCCAGAGTCACCAGGGTTGAAATGAAGGAAAAAATGCTAAGGGCAGCCAGAGAGAAAGGTCGGGTTACCCACAAAGGGAAGCCCATTAGACTCACAGCAGATCTCTCAGCAGAAACCCTACAAGCCAGAAGAGAGTGGGGGCCAATATTCAACATCCTTAATGAAAAGAACTTTCAACCCAGAATTTCATATCCAGCCAAACTAAGCTTCATAAGCAAAGGAGAATAAAATCCTTTATGAACAAGCAATTTTTGAGAGATTTTGTCAAAACCAGGCTGCCTTACATGAGCTCCTAAAAGAAGCACTAAACAGAAAGGAACAAACAGTACCAGCCACTGAAGAAACATAACAAATGGTAAAAAGCATAGACACAATGAAGAAACTTCATCAACTGATGGACAAAACAACCAGCTAGCATCAAAATGGCAGGATTAAATTCACACATAACAATATTAACATTAAATGTAAATGGGCTAAATGCCCAAATCAAAAGAAACAGACTGGCAAATTGGATAAAAGGTCATAAACCATAGGTGTGCTGTATCCAGGAAACCCAACTCACATGCAAGGACACACATAGGCTCAAAATAAAGGGATGGAGGAAGATTTACCAAGCAAATGGAGAGCAAATAAAATCAGGAATTGCAATCCTAGTCTCTGATAAAATAGACTTTAAACCAACAAAGATCAAAACAGACAAAATAGGGCATTACATAATGGTAAAATGATCAATGCAACAAGAAGAGCTAATGATCCTAGCTATACACACACCCAATATGGGAGCAACCAGATACATAAAGCAAGTTCTTAACAACCTACAAAGAGACTTAGACCACCATACAATAATAACGGGAGGCTTTAACACTCCACGGTCAATACTAGACAGATAAACAAGATAGAAAATTAACAAGGATATCCAGGACTTGAACTCGGATCTGAACCAAGCATACCTAATAGACATATGCAGTACTCTCCACCTCAAATCCACAGAATATACATTCTTCTCAGCACCACACCACACCTACTCTAAAATTGACCACATAATTGGAAGTAAATCACTCCTCAGCAAATGCAAAATAATGGAAATCATAACAAACAGTCTTTCAGACCAGAGTGCAATCAAATCAGAACTCAGGAATAAGAAAAATCTCAGAACTGCACAACTTCATGGAAACTGAACAACTGGCTTTTGAATGTTGACTGGATAAACAATGAAATAAAGGCAGACATAAAGATATTCTTTGAAACCAACAAGAACAAAGACACAATATATCAGATTCTCTGGGACACATTTAAAGCAGTGTCTAGAGGAAAATTTATGGCAATAAATGCCCACATGAGAAGCAAAGAAAGATCTACGACTGACACCCTATCATCAAAATTGAAAGAGCTAGAGGAGCAAGATCAAAAAACTCAAAAGCTAGCAGAAGACAAGAAATTACTAAGATCATAGCAGAACTGAAGGAGACAGAGACACAAAACACCATTCAAAAAAATCAATAAATGCAGGAGCTAGTTTTTTGAAAAGACAAACAAAATAGACAGACTGCTAGGCAGATTAATAAAATAGAAAAAAGAGAATAATCAAGTCAATGCAATAAACAATGGTAAAGGTGATATCCTCGCCAATTTCAGAGAAATACAAACTATCATCAGAGATTACTACAAACAACCCTATGCACACAATCCAGTAAACCTGGAAGAAATGAATAAATTACTGGACACTTGCACTCTCCCAAGCCCAAACCAGGAAGAAGTCAAATCTCTGAATAGACCTATAACAAGGGCTGAAGTTGAGGTAGCAATTAATAGCCTACCAACCAAGAAAAGCCCAGGTCCAGACAGGTTCACAGCCAAATTCTACCAGACATACAAAGAGGAGCTGGTACCACACTTTCTGAAACTATTCCAAACAATCAAAAAAGACAGAATCCTTCCAAAATCATTTTATGAGACCAAAATCATCCTAACACCAAAACCCAGCAGAGACTCAACAAAAAAACAAAACTTCAGACCAATATCCATGATGAGCTCAAATGGAAAAATCTTCAATAAAATACTGGCAAACTGAATACAACAGCACAACAAAAAGCTTAGCCATCATGATCGAGTAGGCTTCATCCCAGGGATGCAAGGCTGGATCAACATACGCAAGTCTTTAAATGTAATCCACCACATAAACAGAACCAAAGACAAAAACCATATGATGATCTCAATAGATGCAGAGAAGGCCTTTGACAAAATTCAACAGTGCTTTATGCTAAAAACTCTCAATAAACTAGGTATCAATAGAACGTACCTCAAAATAATAAAAGCTATTTACGACAAACCTACAGCCAATATCATACAGAAGGTCAAAAACTGTAAGCATTTCCTTTGAAATGTGGATGCCCTCTCTCACCACTCCTATTCAATACAGTATTGGAAGTTCTAACCAGAGCAATCAGGCAAGAAAGAGAAATAAAGTGTATTCAATTAGGAAAGGAGGAAGTTAAATTGTCTCTATTTGCAGATGACACGATTGTATATTTAGAAGACCCCATCCCCACAGCCCAAAATCTCCTAAAACTGATAAGCAACTTCAGCAAAGTCTCAGGATACAAAATCAATGTGCAGAAATCACAAGCATTCCTATACACCAATAACAGACTTAAAGAGAGCCAAATCAAGAACGAACTGCCATTCACAATTGCTACAAAGAGAATAAAATACCTAGAAATACAACTAACAAAGAATGTAAAGGATGTCTTCAAGGAGAACTACACACCACTGCTCAAGGAAATAAAAGAGGACACAAACAGATGGAAAAACTTTCCATGCTCATGGTTAGGAAGAATCAATAAAAGGCACAGCCAAAACCCAATGGCATGTTACAATCAGACCCGTTTCACATGCAAGGATACACAAAGACTCAAAACAAAGGGATGGAGAAAGATACCAACCAAATGGAGAGCAAAAATAAATAAATAAATAAATAAATAAATAAATAAATAAA
>CM052665.1:576127-612167 GCA_028533165.1 Leontopithecus rosalia
CTCTCCGTCTCCCTCCCTCCCTCCCTTCCTCTCTTCCTTCCTTCATCCCTTCCTTCCTCCCTCCCTTCCTCGTTCCCTTCCTTCCTGCCTTCCTCCCCTCCCCCCTCCAAAACAAAAGAAAATGGCCATAGTGCCCAAAGTAATTTATAGGTTCAACACTATCCCCATCAAGCTACCTATGACCCTCTTCTCAGAACTGGAAAAAACCACCTTAAACTTCATATGGAACCAAAAGAGAGCCCACATAGTTGTGTCAATTTTAAGCAAAAAGAACAAAGCTGGAGGTATCATGCTACCTGACATCAAAATATACTACAAGGCTACAGTAATCAAAACAGCATGGTACTGGTACCAAATCAGAGACATAGACCAATGGAACAGAACAGAGGCCTCGGAGGGAAGGCCACACATCTACAATCATCTGATCTTTGACAAACCTGACAAAAAGAAGCAATGGGGAAACAATATCCAGAATCTACAAAGAACTAAAACAGATTTACAGGAAAAAAAGCCAAACAAACCCATTCATAAGTAGGCAACGGACATGAACAGACACTTTTTTTTTTGAGACGGAGTTTTGCTCTTGTTACCCAGGCTCAAGTGCGATGGCGCGATCTTGGCTCACTGCAACCTCCGCCTCCTGGGTTCAGGCAATTCTCCTGCCTCAGCCTCCCGAGTAGCTGGCATTACAGGCACGCACCACTGGCCCAGCTAATTTTTTGTATTTTTAGTAGAGATGGGGTTTCACCATGTTGACCAGGATGGTCTCGATCTCTTGACCTTGTGATCCACCTGCCTCAGCCTCGCAAAGTGCTGGGATTACAGGCGTGAGCCAATGTGCCCAGCCGAACAGACACTTTCAAAAGAAGACCTTTAAGAGGCGAACAAACATATGAAAAAATGCTCATCATCACTGGTCATTAGGGAAATGCAAATCAAAACCACATTGAGATACCATCTAATGCCAGTTAGAATGGCAATCATTAAAAAATCTGGAGACAAAAGATGCTGGAGAGAATGTGGAGAAATATGAACTCTTATACTGTGGGTGGGTGTGTAAATTAGTTCAACCATTGTAGAAGATAGTGTGGCAATTCCTCAAGGACCTAGAAATAGAAATTCCATTTGACCCAGCAATCCCATTACTGGGTATATATATATCTGAAGATTATAAATCGTTCTATTATAAAGACACATGCACATGCATGTTCATTGTGGCACTCTTTAAGGCAGCAAAGACCTGGAACCAACCCAAATGCCTATCAACAATAGACTGGACAAGGAAAATGTGGCACATATACATCATGGAATACTTTGCAGCCTTAAAAATCGATGAGTTCGTCTCCTTGCAGGGACGTGAATGAATCTGGAAATCATAATTCTCAGCCAACTGAAACAGGAACAGAAAATCAAACACTGCATGTTCTCATTGATAGGCGGATGTTGAAAAATGAGAACACATGGACACAGGGAGGGGAGGGTCACAGACTGGGGTCTGCTGTGAGGGAACAGGGGAGAGCAGTATGGGGTAGGGAAGTTGGGGAGGGATAACATGGGGAGAAATTCCAGTTGGAGGTGACGGGTGGATGGAGGCAGCAAACTGCAATGCCATGTATGTTCCTATGCAACAATCCTGCATGTTCTGCACATGTACCCTAGAACCTAAAGTGCAATAAAATCTATATATTAAAAATATACTATTCTCCTATTTAAAAAAATTTTAACAGAGATATAAATTCACACACCATAAACTTCTACCACTTTAAAGGATTTTTAGTTCTGTGATTTTTAGTACATTCACAGTTGTGCAATGATGATTCTCTATTTGTATGTTTTAAACATACAAAAAACATTTAAAATATTATCTATTGTAATGTTTTAAAATGCACTCAAGATTTGTTTTGATGCTGTATAGTAAGACACACGATATTGTTTGGATGTTTCCCTACCTAAATCTCATCTTGAACTATAGTTTCAGTAATCTCAGGGATCCTGGAATGACTTGGTGGGAGGTGATTGAATCATGGGGGCCAGTTACCCTCATGCTGTTCTGGAGACAGTGAGTGAGTTCTTAGAAGATCTGATGGTTTTTATAAGGGGCTTCTCCCCACTGCTTCACTCTGCTCTTCTCCTTGCTGTGCCACGTGAAGAAGGACATGTTTATGTCCCCTTCTCATCATGACTGTAAGTTTCCTAAGGCCTCCCAGCCATGCTGAACTGTGGATTAAGCATTTTTCCCACATAAATTACCCAGTCTCCGGTATGTCTTTATTAGTACCGTGGTAACAGACTAATGCACATACACACCTAAAAAGGACAGCCATGAAGGAGGAAGTTTTCATATTCACAGATCTCTAGAAACAAGAGGCACAACATACCATGCAGGGTCACACAAGGAAGCACCGTGGTTGATTAGGAGGCAGAGAGTGAGGGCAAAACTTGGGCAAAATCCTCTCTTGCCGTTTTTCCAGGAAGAAATGGGTGAAGCAGGGTAAGCAGGCTAAGCAAGTTTAGGATTGGATAATTTGAATAATTTCAGTGGGCTTCAGAGTGTAGAGGCTGTCCCTAGTTGTCCTATACCTGGGTGAGTGGGATGGGAATATTAGCTTGGTGTGTTAGAGCTCAGTAAAGGAGATGATCGGGGACCTATGTGCTTTAGCTGGGGTGATTTGCATATGAAAGGTACACTCACAGGTGAGCCCTTCCTTATCTGTTGGAATTGGGCAGCCCTGGGAGGGGCAGTCACTCCAAGTTTAGCAAATCCCAGATGTCAAAACATCAGAACATACAAAAAGCAAGAAAAGCATGAGTAATACAGTAGCATAGCCTCCATAATATAGACTATATTTCCCAGCCTCCCTTGTACCCGTTATCAAGCACAGCTTTAAAGAACTGTTTTTAATGTAACCCACAAACAGTGTTCTCCCTCCTGTGGCTGGAGGGTGGGTGGACAGGATAGAAAGAATGATGGCAACATCTTGGACTATGTGTCTGAAGTTCTATGCTGAAAAGAGTGGAAAAATGACATAGAAGGAATCTGGCCCCCTCCTGATTATGGACCCATCAAAAAGCTCTGTATTGCCATTTAGACTTTTATGTAAGCAAGAAACAAGTTTCCTTCTTAATCTAAGCCAGGATTCTACTTGTTCAGTTACAGTCAAACCTAAAAGAAATAGTTGCTAAATTAAAGAAAAACTGTAATTATCTTGCATAGCATAATTCCATTTTTGTTCATAAAACAATATGTAACAAAGTATAGATATAGATGTGTCTATATACCTTTGTAGAAAATTTAGGAAGCCTATCTCTGAATTATTAACAAGGGTTAGTTTTAGGGGATAGAACTGGATGGCAGAAGAATAATCCGATTTTACTTTTAATTATTTTTAACAGTGGGTTTATGTTTTATTTTTATTTTTTATACTTTTTATTTTGTTCTAATACAAGTTAAGAAAAAGAAAAAATCCATTCATTTTCATAGCCCCTTTTACAAGCAACTACTGAAAAAGAACTACGCTGTACTTAATGAACAACCCAACCACGGTTACACTAAGTTGTTGCTGTTAATAATGTATTTGCTTTCCTAAAATACTTGACTTTTTTCCTGTTCTCTTAGTTATTTCACAAACCATGAGCAAGGCTGATAGTTTACATTACTGTTATATAGATTAGGCATACAAACACAGAAAGAGCTATGATTATAACTATCAAAAACCAACAAATTATTTTTCTAGAGATTTTTATGAAAGCCATACAGTGGACATCAATCACTTTCCTTTTGGGAAATGCCACATGATGATTCAAGCTAGTCTTGTCAGTCTTTCCCTTCCTTAGGGAGAGCAATGTGACAGCCTGACCAGAGCATCCCATCCATCTGGATACAATGTAATATGATTTAGCTCTGTGTCCCCACCCAAATCTCATCTTCAATTGAAATCCCCACATGTTGAGGGAGAAACCTGATGGGAGGGACTGGATCATTAGGGCAGTTTCCCCATGCTGTTCTCTTGCTGGTGAATGAGTTCTCAGGAGAGCAGATGGTTTTAAAGGGTGGTACTTCCTCACTCTTTCGCTCTCCCGAGGCCGTGTAAGATGTGTCTTGTTTCCCCTTAGCCTTCTGCCATGTTTGTAAGTAGTGATGTAGAACTGTGAGTCAATTAAATCTCTTTTCTTCATAAATTACCCAGTCTCAAGGAGTTTCTTTATAGCAGTATGAGAACGGACTAATGCAAAATGATTACACCAATGATGGACACATGGTTCAGATTCTCTGAAAGATTTTCAGAGAATCTTTCCCAACAAGGGGAAAAAAACTGCTTGAAAAGGTAGCCAAGGAGAGTGTGCAGAGAACAGGAGCAGAAGCCAATTTGTGTATATGTGTGTGAGTGTGTGACTTCATTGTCGTTTAAGCCCCTGTAATTACCTGTTCCTGGATTAACTTGGATTTTTCAATTATGTAACCCAAAACATTACTTTGATTTTCTTTGAATTAGTATGTATTGGATTTATGTCACTCATAAAGTTACTATTTGGCAAAATGCTCCCCTCAATCATTTTAAGAACTCAGTTACAACATACATATTATGCATATACATGACATATTTTACAGTTCAACTCATCCGCAAATTCAATTTCTAGGAAATATAACCTAATTTTTTAGGTGGAAACCTATGAAATCTCCTCTATTCAACAACTTTTGACCTATAAAAATGGCAATTTCATATGACTGTTAAATTTAATATAAAGAAATCACTCATCAGAGCTTAAAAATACCAACACAATACTTGATAATTGTAGGAACCATGGAAATGATGCAAAAGTACAAAGATAAAAATTATTCAAAAGCTATAATCTAAAGATAAATACTATTGTATTTTTGGTGTTTTCTCTTCCGGATAATAAGTTTGGTTTAGAAAACAATTTTATTGATCTAAATACCATCAAGTTGATAAGTTTCTTATTTGGGGGATCCATTTAATTAAAAAAAATTCCACCTTCCTTTCCAATAAACACACTTTGTAAAATCTGCTTTAAAAAATGTCCTCCTTTAAGCTTTTCTTTAAGGTTCATTTTATTAACTAATTTGCACACAGGCTAATCCATCTAAACTGGAGAGACTTCTATATAATTTTCAACATATAGAGTGTTTGATAATTCTATTATTTATTACATCATGCCAATTCTAGAGTACCTAGATTAATTATATGTCTGGTTTGTAGATAATGATAAAAATAGGAATTCTGTAATACCCAATTTGATATAATATAAAAATATTTTACAGAACACACATAGTTCTGCTTTGATCTACACTTGTTTTAAAATTTCAAACTGAATAATTTATTTGGTTTAAATAATTTGTATTTGGAAATGTGGCAAAATGAAAGCAAGTCCAAAATTAGAAATTCCAGAAACGCTACTATGATATTATTTTAATGATTTTGCATAAAATGTTTCATCCATTTATGTAGTCACTCTACGTTGAGTACCATATATATACCTATATATGCAGAACTTTTCTTTGTGCAGGCTCTTTTGAGCATATAGGAATGAAGCCTATATAATTGCAAGGAATTATATACACAAGTGAGGAAAATAGAAAAAACATAAAAAATAAGGAGTGTCTGGGGTTGAGGAGGGCTAATTTAGATTTAGGTAGGGTTTTCAAAAGACAGCCTTGTAAGGACTGGAGGAAAGGCCAGGGCAATCAACAAGAGCAGAGAAAAGCCCCAGGGCAGTGGGAGACTGGCTTCTACATGGCTCAAAGCTGGTCTGGGGCGCTGCTGGTTACCCGGGGTGATGGGAGGTGACATCTGAGAGGTAAGCCGGGTACAGATCATCTCACAGGCCAAAGTGAAGACTCAATTTTTGTTGTTGTTTTTCCTAAGAAGTTTGCAAAACTTTTTGTATAAAGATTAATCTGGCTGAAAAAGTGAAGAAGGGGTTGTGGTGGGGGCAAGATGGAAGTCAGGATGAAATTATGAGGCAGCTGCATTAGTCCAGGAAATAAATCTTTAATCCAAGCCACCAGTGAGTCACAACGTAGGCATTAATGTTCTCTAAGTGGTTCATTTAACTGTGTCTAATCTGACCGTTGTGAGCAATCTTTTGTAAGACAAGGCTCAATTCAGAGAAGAGAAATATTGTTATGAAACATTTTTAAAAACTAGTAAGTTATCACTTTACAAAATCAGAATATACACCATTTATAACTAGATATTTTATTATTTCTGTATCAGTGGAGAGGTACTTCATGGACAAAATCTGGAAATTACTAAACTAGTATTTACTGCAATTCCTTTCTCTAATGCTACCCACAGAGGTTACCATTTGGAGTGGGGTTGTCTTTCCGTGATTGACTTATCAATATTCTAAACTGCAGCATAGCTTTTCTCATAATGTCTCTGAGTTACATGTCGTTTTTAAAAAAGATGTTGCCTATTTTAAGAGACATATCTTTAACACATACAAAATACACTCCTCATTCCATTACATTTGGAACTAGTTTCTTTATGTCACTGACGGGATTCAAACTTGATTTAGCAAGAGGTTTGCTCCCTTCAGGCCAGCTTCCCTGCCAACCTGTGTTTTCTTTCTGCATTCTTGGCTAGTTCTCAATTTCTTAATTAGGAAAAGAAGTGGATGCCTGTAATTACACTAAAGGGTGGACCTCCTTAGCAATTAAGAATTTTTTTCTAGCAAAGATATGGAGACTATACCAAAGAACCAGTAGTATTACTGTGTTTCATCTAATAAAATAGTAAGTTTACATGTTGTATAATCAAAACTTTCATCATTTGATAAACACAGTCTTCCACATTTTCTACTTGGAGGTAGTCTGTGTGGAATCTTTGCTGAGTCTGTTAGCAGCAGACTAGGAACATTGTTTCATTTAAGAGAATAATTTGGAACATTACAGTTAACATGAAGGAAGCTTTTTTTTTTTTTTGAGACAGAGTTTCGCTCTTGTTACCCAGGCTGGAGTGCAATGGCGCGATCTCGGCTCACCGCAACCTCCGCCTCCTGGGTTCAGGCAATTCTCCTGCCTCAGCCTCCCGAGTAGCTGGGATTACAGGCAGGCGCCACGGTGCTCAGCTAATTTTTTGTATTTTTAGTAGAGACGGGGTTTCACCATTTCGACCAGGATGGTCTCGATCTCTTGACCTCGTGATCCACCCGCCTCGGCCTCCCAAAGTGCTGGGATTACAGGCGTGAGCCACCGTGCCCAGCTGGGAAGCTTTTGTTTTTATTTCAGCAAGTTTATTTAGTTAACATAGTAAGAAGTAATTATATTAATTATATATCCTCTTTTAGGGAAATAACGAGTTTCTCCATTTTTGGAACAAATGAAGTCTCAGTATACTGTCTTGATTCCTCTTCTCTTTAAGCAGGCTTTTTCTTTGCTCCAGTCCCTCCAGCAGCCTTGTATTTCCTTTCCAGACCTGCATTCCCCAGGGAACGTCCTGGAATTTCTTGCAATGAAATATAGTCTATATTAAATAAATCATTAAATCACGGAAACTCTACTAATGGAAGGCATTTTTGTGTACTATCATTTCAGTGTAATGGAATGGTTCAGCCATTAGGTATATAAAATAGTGACAAAGTCACAGAGGTGCTATAGCTCATTGTATTTATGGAGGGACATACTAAATACAATAGCATGTTACATATAATATATGGCTATGCTAGAATAGAAACTGAACCTATTTCAAAAGAATCATGCTTGTTAATGCTTAGGGGAAAGGTCAATACCTTATTTTCAGGGCTAAGAATCCTGAAACAGCAATTGCATGTAAATGAAAGAAGAAAAAAAATCACTGATGTCTTTGGTTGACATCTGTGATGAGTGAAAAATGAATAAATATACCCATAGTGATTGATGTAACCTAATGAAAATGTCAGTGAATTTATATCATTCTGTGGCTTTACCTCAATCACAAGTGGACTATCTAATCACAAGGTGTGCCTGCTTTTACTTCTCAGGGCCAGAAAACAGAATACTGTGCTATATTTTTGTATTCATTTCAAAGCTAGGATTGAATGCCGTAAAATATAAGATGTAGACTAGGCAATGTGGGGGGATATAAAGATGAATTAGCTGTGGTCTTACTTTCAAGTTGATTCTGGTCTACGTAGAAAGGCATGTACCTAGATAATAAAAATATAAAGTTCAGGGAAGAAACACCCCTAAAATGTGATTAATGCACAGAGATAGCAGAAATTGCAAAAGTATAGAGAAGCACAATTAAGAAAATCTTCTAATTTTATACCAATGCGACTGGCATTAGAAAGTGTTAAAATTTAGAACTGGGCTTGATGACTTTGAAAGTTTAGGTCCCTCTTTCCTTTCCTTTCTTTCCACTCGTTTCCTCTCCTTTTCTTCCTTTCTGTCCTCTACTGACATTTTCCTTCATCTATAAGTACATACTGTTTAATGTGTGTTTAGCAATATATAGGATATGATAGGCACCAAAATAAATAAGTAAAGTATGTCCTCAACAGATCCTGGTCTCACCATCTTAATATCACACAGGATTTCTCTGTTATGAGTGTCTTCCTCCTGCTACCATTCATACACTGCTGGGTGACACCATCCAAACCCCGAGCAAGTCTCTCAGTGCAGTCATCCGTGTTTTAGTTCTTCCAGAATTACAGCAGTTTCCTGGTGTTTTCCTTGCTTGTTGCAATAGCCTGAACAAAGATCCTTCTAAGGTTGCAGGCCTTAAAAGCTGTTAACACCTTGATTCATTAGCTGGAGCAAAGATTTGGTGTTTGGAGGAAGAGACCCACTTTAATATGGGGAAGAAGATCACAAATAAAAAAAGGATGTGTGGGAGCATTATCCACATAAGCAAACTCTTGAAAGTCATGTTATTTTCACACGGTATTTCTCCATTATGCTGGCACAGCAATTCAGGAGGGAATCTTGGAAGAGGAACTGGGTCATCCACATATTCTTATTGCTGCTGTAGCAAACCGGATGTCCGTGCGTACTGATATGCTCGGAGGCTGAGGGGTTCTCACTGTGACAGATTTAAAGGGCTCCAATTTTTAGTGTAATATTTCCCCAAGCAAGACTGTTATCCTGTCCTTGAAAGCCTTGAAACTTGGAATTGACTTGGCCTCCTATGGATGAAAGTCCTCTCTGGTATCTGTTTCCAGAATAGGGAGGTTTTGTTCATGCTAAAGATTTGCTTTGGCAAATAAGTTTCCTCCACAATCAGCTTATCTAGAGTTTTCAAAGTTCTCCAGCTGCTTTTACGTAAACACTCACAGACTCACTACTCACTCTCATTTTCACATATATAATGAATAACGATTGTTGAATTTTTAAGCTCCCAGCGCTGGCAGGAAATTCAACATAGATAGGTCCAGCCTAATTTTTTTTTTTTAGACTGAGTCTGGCTCTGTTACCCAGGTCAGAGTGCAGTGGCGTGATCTTGGCACACTGCAACCTCTGCTGCCTGAGTTCCAGGGATTCTCCTGCCTCAGCCTCCTGAGTGGCTGGGGGTACAGGTGCGTGCCAGCAGGCCCACCAGCCTTTTATTTCAACATAAACAAACTTTTTGCTTTGGCCAAGATCAGCAGGGCGCTGAGAGGGCTACACTTCTGTGTCTGGGCTTCAATCCAGAATCATTAAGGGTTTCTTCACATCTAATATAGGCCCCATTTTTAAGTTGTGTTAGTCTTGCTTCTTCAATGAAGCAGATCTTTTAACAGATTCTGACACTTTGTTCTTATTCCTTAAGATCATAGCTATGGTGAAATGGGACGTGCCTGACTGGTGAGCAACTTTTCTTCTCCTCCACCTTTCCAGATTCTGTTCCATCCCTGGTGTGCTTTTCCTTCCAGCTGCCTACTGTTGAAATCCTGCCTACTTAGGAAGGACCTTTGACTCTTTGCTGCTGTTTGCTCTTGGGAGTGGAAAATACTTGCTGCATTTGTTTCCAGGGATCTTGTGGGTGTCCTCCTGACAGCCAGGTTCTTCTCCTTAGCCCTGTCCTCCCACTGCCCTTCTGCCTTGAATCCTGACCTGGAGGAATGCACCATCCAGCCTCTGACCTTGGCCTCGGGCCCTTGGGGCCTGTACTAGGCATATTCGGGTCCCCCACCCCACCGCCTCCTGACTGTCTGCAGCAGATAAGTCCTTGGGGAGCTCCTACTCCTGTAAGCATACAGTGGGTTCTTGAAACAAGATCATGGTGCTGACAGAGATCTCAGGGCCTGCCTGTCTAGTGGATCGAGGGCTGAGCTAAGGCACCATGCCCAGCTGGGAGCATGGCTGCCCTGAGGGACAGTCTTCACAGCCTGACCCTCATCCCCAGGTCCAGCGTGCTGCCCATGGCCCTGCAGAACCTGTCAAACACACCCATCCTGGTAGAGGATTTTCCAGTTTTCTTGTCTTTAATCACCTTCAGTGTTGTTTCCACGTCAGTCACTTAACATGGCCTCTTGTGGGCAACATAAGCAGTGGATTTTGCACAGTTAGGGATCTTAATGAACAAAACCACACAAGATTAAATCGAGCACAAGAGAATTTGATGCAAACAACAGGCAGCAAACGCGCGATGTCTGAGGCGGCTGCTGGCATAAAACCACGCAGGGTTTTATGATAAATAGTTTTTTAAAACAAATAGAAGGAGTACACTCTGAAATTAATGATAATTCATACAGTCGGTAAATGCATAAACCAGTAACATAGTCCTTCACCATCTTTTCAGTATTAGATACAATGTATAATGATATGTGCTAGACTTCTGCAGGATTACCAGTGCAGCAAGTTTGTTACACCAACATAAGTACTGCTTTGCCCTGTATTAGGATGGCGAGGACGTCACTGGGTGATGAGTGTTCCAGCTCCATTATAATCTGATGGCGTCGCCACTGTATATGCAATCTGTCATTGACATAAAATACTTATGAGGTGCAGGACTGTATGTGTTTACATAAAAACCTGTACTTGAATGTATATACCGGTTTTATCAATAATCACCCAAACTGGAAACATACAAAAAAACTGGGGTGTGCTAATGTACAAAGGAATCCTGCATGACAAATATGAATGAATCTCATGTGCATTCTGCTAAGAGAATGAAGCCAAACCCAAAGGCTATGTATTGCATAACTGCATTTAGATAACAATCTGAAATACAGCTCTTCTGTAGCGAAGAATTCTAGTTGACAAATACGAAAGGCAAAAGAGAAATAGGAAAATAAGCATCAGCATACAAAAGAAAATTATGAATGAATGATAAATTTAGGCACAAAAGTTAGAGAGAGATAGGATATTTGCAAAGCCTAAATTATCTCCCCTGAAATATATATTTTTTTAAAAAAGGGAAAATTTACTGTATAGTGGAGTAATCTAGAAGATACTCCCTTAACCAAGTGCTCCATGCTAAACATCCCCACGAATAAGGCATGTGGCCATGTCGTCCCTGCTGATACAATGCACTGAGAATGGTGTGTAATTTCTGGGATGTTCCTGCCAAATATGTGTAACCATAATCTAATCATGAGAAAACAAGACACACCCAAACTGAGGGACAGTCTACAAAATAACTGACTAGTACATGCGAAAGGTTGCAAGGTCATGAAAGACGAGGAAAAACGGAAGAATTGTCACAGACTTGAAAATACTATCGAGATGTGATAACAAAATACAGTGTTGCATCCTAGACTGGATCCTGGAGCAGAATAAAGGACATTAGTGAAAAACCTGACAAAATCTGAATGGAAGTCTGTGGTTTAGTATTAGTTTGATGCAAAAGTCATCACAGTTTTAATGGCAAAAAACGATGAGTTTTGCACGAACTTAATAAATACTACTGTACTAATATATATTTATTGGTTTTGATAATAGTCTTATGGTTACACAAAATACTAAAATTAGGGAGAAATTTAGTGAAGCTTATATGAGAACTACAATATATTTACCACTTTTTCTGTAAGACTGAAATTATACCAAAATGAAAATTTGAAAAATGACACAGTAACACATTCTGACAACAGGAGCAGTGACCACAATAAAACTAGCAATAAAATTTCATCATTGGATTAAATGAGGACCTTACCAGATTTCCATTTGTTAATTTCATGGATTTTTTTTTTACTAGAAATTGCATTAAAAGGGGGTCCATTAAATTTTCAGTGATGAAAACTTTTACTGGTTTTTATCCAGCCCTACCGAAGACCATTAGAAGCTTGAAGATTTCTTAGTAATGATTGATTGCCTTATCCTGCAGCCTGGCAGGTTGCTTCTCATTCTCCTGAATTTCTGGATGCAAATTCATTCCTATAACATGGGTTTATCTACAGACCTTCCCAAATTTGGATTTATCACCCTGTTTACCCAGAACAAATCATATCATGAATGATTTGGGAGAAATTTTTTATTTTTTGAAAGTGAGTAAGATTTCATCCCTTTGATGGCTTTATTCAATTTTATTTAGAGGTATTAAAAGGAAACATATGTATGCATAAAGGTACATTTATATTCTCTTTTCTTTTTGGCTCTTATAGTTTACAATGATACCTTCACACTGAGAAACTTGTGGATTTTTTACAGCTCTTATTGCAGTCTACCCAACAGTTAGCATGATGCTTTACGGGCAGTAGAGAACCACAGAAGGAGGGAATAGGTAAGAGGTAATTTTAGGGAGGTGATTTGAATGAATGACCTTGAGAAAACCCAGATATTTAAACACTGGAGGGACAATAATAAATTATTCCTGCATACAGCAGGAGTTTATTCTTTTCTTATAAAAAGGAAAGTATACTCTGGAAGAGAGGAAATAAGCCAGTGATCCCAGTTATCCCTGGTCCTGCTTGAACAGAGTGAATGCACAGGGCCACCAGGCGATGCCATCTTGTCACTGCTTGTTACAATCACACTGAGTTCACTGGTTAGTTATCAATGTGTGCACAATACAATTCCAAATGGCAAACACTTGACAGTAGATATCCCGGGATTCCATCAAACCTCTACAAACTGCACAAGAATAACTGATTTTCTTGAACAACAGCAAAAAGTGTTACGGTTGGTAGAAGAAGAGAGAAAGTACAGAAAACCACCCTTTCTGGTCTTTCTTCAGCCTCCCATTTTTCCCTTTTCACTTGGATTTCACCGCTTCCCGTCTTCATCCTGTAACTCTTTATTAATCCCAGTACCTTTTGGGACAGCAGGTTCTGTCATGATCTCCAGGTACCTGGATCCTCATATCCTCGATTTTTCTGATATTTCCTGGTCAGCTTTCTTTCACATTCTCCACGGGAACTACTTCAAACATTCACAAACATCTCACTGCCCAGTCCTGCTGTCAGGAATCAGCCCTCAGTCCTCAGTCCTGCTGTCCACCTCGGCAAATAATCTTGCTTCTCACGTCATTGAAATAAAGGAATACTGATAACTCTAGTCCTATAAGGATGTAGAGAACATATCCTTTTCACATCAGACTTATTTACTTTTGTACCCATTTAGGGTCATGTTGGGATGTTGTTTCCAGCTCCTTGGGGATTTAGAAAAAGAAGAGAAGTCTGGGAGAAATAAGGAGCAAGTTTGGAGACTGCTGTCATTCAACCCAAATGCAATTTAGGATTCAAGAAGAATGGTGAACAATGAAACCAGAGGAGCCTCAGAGACCTGACACAGGAGGTCAGGCACTTTGCACTACTGAACACCTAATGCCTAGAAGACTGCTCAGAACACTGGGTGTCGCAGCTGATGCCTATGATCCCAGCACTTCAGGTGGTCAATGCAGGTGGATCACTTGAGGTCAGAGTTTGAGACCAGTCTGGCCAACATGATGAAACCCCATCTCTACTAAAAATACATAAATTAGCTGGGCGTGGTTGTGTGTGCCTGTAGTCCCAGCTACTTGGGAGGCTGTGGCAGGAGAATCACTTGAACAGGGAGGCAGAGGTTGCAGTGAGCCCAGATCTTGACACTGCACTCCAGCCTGGGCAACAGAGGGAGACTCTGTCTAAAAAAAAAAAAAAAGAAAAGAAAGAAAGAAAGAGAAAGAGAGAGAAAGAGAGAAAGAAAGAGACAGAAAGAAAGAAAAGAAAGAGAAAGAAAGAAAATAGAAAAAGAAAGAAAGGAAGAAAGAAAGAAAGAAGAAAGAAAGTGCCCTGTATATAGTAGCTAGGCAGTTCATAAATATTACTTAGACGAATGATTAACTTAAAAATGCTAAACATTTGGAATGAAAGTAGGGAATCAATACAATCTAATCTGCATTTTAGCAGCTTTGAATCTGATTGCAGGATCTCACTCTATATCCACTGCCATCTGGCGTCCGTTCCCACAGTAAGCTTCGTAAGCTTCCCCCGACTGCCCTATCTGACGGATGCTTCTCAATCCTCATCTAAGTTGGCTTCTCAGCTCATTTCATTCTATTGACCCCTCTCTCATTCCTAGAAGCCTGTCCTCTGCTTTACAAGTTGCTCTTCTGTCTTTTTCATACACTTCTTCAGTCTGCCTCTCAGTGCTAGTCCTCCTCAACCTCCTGGGTAATCTCATTCTCCCGGTGACTTCAACTACCAATCATCACCCATCTATTGCGTTCTCCTTATTTTTAACTTGCAGCCCAGACTCCCACTCAAGCTCCAGGGGCATCCTGGAAGTCTTTGACTAAATGTCCCAGACACCTAAAACGTAGCATGTCCAAATAAGAATTCATTGGAATCATTTTCCCTCTCGATCTGTTATTTCTCCAGAATTTCCTCTCCATCTTTTTACTTACAGAAATCATTCACTTGGAAGTCATTTGAAACTGTCCCATTGTCCTTATTCCCCCTAGACAATGAAGCAGTCACCAAAGTATCTTATTTAACCTAGGAAATGGTTCCAGAATCTATCCGTTTCTCTCTTGACTTCTCTACTCTATTTTCTCATTATTTTGTACTTGGATTACTACAGCAGCCTCTATATTTTGTCTGCCTCTAGTTCCTCCTTTCACTTTGTAATCCACACTATTATTACTTAGCTCCAGTCTTTTCTGGTGCTCCTCTAACATGCCAAATTCTTTCTTAAGAAAAGGGTATAGAACTAGTGGTTTCCTCTGTTTAGAAGACTCCCTATCACACCTAGGCATGGTTTGCTCCCTCCCTGCATTCAGGTTTTTGCTCTTTACCTAAAGTTATATTTAAATATTTAGATTTATTTTTGTCTACTCTAGAAGATAGTTCTGTCTTTTTCATTACTGTATTAACAGGGACTAGAGGCCAGGCACTGTGGCTCACACCTGTAATCCCAGCACTTCAGGAGGCCGAGGTAGGCAGATTACTTGAGGTCAGGAGTTCAGGACCAGCCTGGCCAACATGGTGAAACCTCGACTCTACTAAAAATGCAAAAACTAACTAGGCGTGGTGGCGCTCGCCCGTGATTCAAGCTACTTGGGTATGCTGAGGCGGGGTGTCAGTAGAACCTGGGAGGTGGAGGTTGCAGGGAGCCGAGATTGTGCCACTGCACTCCAACGTGGGTGACAGAGCGAGACTCCATCTCCAAAAAAAAAAAAGTGACTAGGAAAATGGACACTAAATATTTGCTGAATGAATAAATAAATAAATAATTGAATAATTATAGCCAAAACAGCACATGACACACCACATTGTGAAATAATGACGTATTTATTTGCCGATCTTAGTGGACTGGCTAGCACCAACAAATAAGCTTCTCAAGAGCACACAGCCTTCTTTTCTTTATCTCTAGGTTTTAATCAGCAATTGGGCCTAATACCTGCTCATGCTCAGTAAATGTTTCTTGGGGTTGGAGGAAGAATAAAAACCGGTAAACTTTTAACCTACCTTACCTAGCAGAGGAGCTGAACCTCAGGGGTAAAAAGTCTAATGTATATTAGTAAAATCAGACATACGGAATATTTTGTCCCATGCAATGCATATCATACTTATCCCCACCTTGATTTTAGTTACGGAAAAATATTATCTGTAAGTTTTCTACTTTGTGTATTATAAGTTGAACACTTTGTTGAAGGCGCCTTTTTATTCTCCTGAAGTTTTCTGTTTTCTGATGGGATCATCCATATGCACCTGAAGTTATCACGGAGTTGGAGGCGGAGTGATAAGCTATCACTGGCAAAAATTTTAATCACCAACATCTCAAGACTCTTCTTTTAAAAACAAAATGGAATCACAAAATAGTAAAGGTAGATTGATTGTTTTCTAGTCTAATTTGCACTTTTTAATTTTTTTGTGTGGTCGTGAAAATTAAGGCCCAAAGCAGTTATGTGACCGACCCAAATATAATCACGGAGAGTAGCAGATCCCATAGCTAATGCAGTAAAATGGTAGTAGAATTTGGGGGAATGCCTATTACTTAACAAGCAAAATAAAATTCTGGGACCAGAAA
The DNA here is from genome assembly GCA_028533165.1 of Leontopithecus rosalia. Taxonomy (NCBI): domain Eukaryota; kingdom Metazoa; phylum Chordata; class Mammalia; order Primates; family Cebidae; genus Leontopithecus; species Leontopithecus rosalia. The sequence continues at coordinate 592,497 of CM052665.1, forward strand.
AGCAGTTTTTGTGCAAGTACTAAAACATGTTTGGCTGGCTTGCATCTTCTCTCTTATTCAGGTCCCATGTGGACCCACCATGTCTCTCCAGAAGGAACCTATAATATTCTTGAGTATTTCAAGAGGGTTTTGAGCAAGCCCAGCACTTTCTGTTATAACTTCAATACTGTCTGATGGAATATTTAGGGAATGTTTTTTGATGAAATAAAATTACGTTTGGGAATTTGTTTGCTACCCTGATTGGCTTCTATTGCTCTTCACTGGATTTAGGATTTATTTTAGATACAGTGGCATATCTAAATTTAGCCGTTGCCCTCGAAGCGGGAGGTAGGCACTTCATTTTTTCTCTTTTGGTTCTTCCATCATCATAAATTCAAACCGCAGGGTCCAGTCTTCTGAAGTGTGGTTACTGCACAGTATTTCTTCCTCATTAAGCCACAGTTCTTGTCTTTTTACAGAACCGTAGCTCTTGCTCTGTTGGTTATGCAGTTAATGATACTGGTGTACACGTTGTGTGTTACACATTGCTACTATCTGTGCTACTAAGGGCTATGAGTCTGTCCTGTAACTTATGGCTTCTATTGGGTTCTTGGACAAAAAGTATGTGCTAAGCATATGGTTATAGGTCAGTGAATCTCTTTTTATATCACTTGTATCTTAACAGGTTAATGAAATTGTGATACGTATCGAATAAATAGGTTCAACTCTTATCAGACACAGTTTTTTGTACAATACAGCTTTTAATTATTTAACTTTCAAGCTTAACACCCAAATATGAGAGCCAAAGTGTTCCCAAGAACTTTATAACACGTGTCTCTCAGAGATAAATCCTATGTGAGATGTAAAGTATGCATATTAAGAATTCATAAAAGAATCCAATGAAGATTTTGATCTAGATTTTGAATTACTTTCAACTGAGAGTCTACGAATTTATTTCTCAGAATCCCTGGATACTCTACAAACATGCCCTTATAAGCCTACCCTGCATCTTTATCTTCATCAGTATTATCTTTTATGTAATGGGTAGTCCTTTGGGAGCACTAATTGCTAGCTATCTCTTAGCTACTTAAGGGTAATCTTGGAACAATTACCATGCATTTATGGGAATGAGGCACTCATTTATTTATTGCCTTTCCCCTAACAGTCCCATAGCACTGAGTCAAGATGATAACAGTGTAAACATGCCCACTCATCTTTACGAGAATTATTCCTTCTCCATGTCTACGGCTCACCTTGGTAGCTCCACACCACCCTATATGGGACTCACTCTTACAAGTTAGTGCTATAATGGCGATTGCCACTTCATAGTTTGCTGAATCTATGCTTTCTCGATCAGTTTTCCTATAACAGATATGAGATTTTTATTTATTCTTTTACGAAATGGAACAAAACCCCTGACCTGTAGATCATATAAATGTGGCTAAGTAGAGGTAACTGGTCTCATTTCTAGATGAGATTCTTAGAGTTGTAAAGTAATCATCATGTTGGTTGTTTGGATGCTTATGTGAAATAAAGTATTTCAAACGGGCAGGCAAGTACCACAGAATATCTTATTAACCTATTTAATTGATGTAGGATAAATGATTCCCACTATTTCACAGGGATATACATTTTTTTTTCTTTTTATATGTGTGTGTGTGTGTGTGTGTGTGTGTGTATGATTGAGAAAGGATAGACGTGTGATTCACATATGAGAATATGTGAAAAGCACATACGAATACAGGAAAAAGACGTAATTTGATTTATTAAAGTGAGAAAATAAAGATATGATACCTTTTAAACCTTTTAATTTATGGTTGGACACTAATTTCCAGATATTTCATGCATAAACACACATCAGAGGACTTCAACAAAATACCTAAATTGTGATTTAAAATGCTGTGCAAAGGTTCATAACCCAACTTTAACATCATATTTTTATATTTTGCCTGCCAGAAATATATAAAACAGAAGAACAGCTTGAAATGTTCATATTAAATTAATAACAAGGAAGTCAGAAAATACAAAAGAAATAATTGACATCTATATCTTCTCTCTCTGCTTCTCTCTTTTAGGTCATAATCTTTACCAGGTATTATCGCACAGCTGGCTGTTTCCGAATTTTATATTTTAGTGGCAATTAATATCACTCTACCCGAATATTTTTCCCATTTTGAAAGGCAGTATTATGTTATTTAATTCATATTGCTATTTATTTAATGTTGCTCAATTCAAATAAAATAATTAAAGTATAAAACTCATTCAAAGGGATATAGTAAAAGTGGAGAAAAAAGCGTGGGTTTTAAAGTGAGGCAGACTTCGTTGTGAATGTCAGTCATGCTACGTACTATAGTTAAAGGTTCTTATGTGGGCTAGTTATAGGTTAAAGGTTCTTATGTGGGCTAGTTAACCTGCCTGGACCTCCGTTCCTCATCCTTAGAATGCAGATGATGATACTAATTAGGGTGGCTATGAGAATGAAGTGGTATCATATATGCATAAATTGCTAGGACATATATTCCCAAGAGTGAATACTATTTAATGTGGCTTACCGTGCTGCACAAAGGGTGCTAAATGTGTTACACATTTACAAGTTTAATTCTTACAGCATTCCTGTGGAGTAGGGGTCATTTTTGTCCCATTTTACAGATGTGGAAGTAAAGGATAGAGATGTTAAATCGTTTACCTGTAGCTGCATAATTCTTAAGGGGCAGGAGCAGGATTCTAATTGGGAACCATCTGCCTGGTTATCTATTTCTGTGCAACAAACGATCTGAAATGTAGCAGCTTAAAACAACAATGATTTACTCATCTTTATGGGTTGCTGGGATGGAGGTGCATGGTTCCTTTCCTGTAAAAGATGTGGACCACAGCTACAGCTATCTAATAGCAGTGGTGGTGCAGCTGTAACAATGGAGATGGTTCCCTCACAAGGCTGGCATTCAGTGCTGACATTCTGCTTGGAGTTCAGATGTGTATATTGGCTGGATCACCTCAGTTCTCTTCATATATATATATATATATATATATATATATATATATATACATACATACATATATATATACATACATACATATATATATAAATATACACACACACATATATATAAGATGCATTCACTTGCATCACACTTGCTAATGTCCCATTGACCAAGGTTTGTCACATAGAAAAGCCCAGATTCAATGTGGGAAATAACGATACAATGACATGAATACTGAAAGGCCCCATTAAGGCCACTAAAATAATAGCCCAGCACAACACCTGTCATCAGAAGCATTCTTTTCTATCTTCCAAACTTTCATAGCTGTCAGCAATCTACTCATTTTCGGTAGCATGCTGGACAATGCCTTGTGATAAGGACTTAGCAGTTTCAGACACAGAGTCCATTACAGAAAATCAAACTCTGCATGTTCTCACTCATAGGCAAGTGTTGAACAATGAGAACTCATGGACATGGGAGGGGAGCATGACACACTGGGGTTTGTTGGGGGAGAATAGGGGAGGAACAGCGGAGGGTAGGGAGGTTGGGGAGGGATAACAGGGGGAGAAATGCCAGGTATAGGTGATGAGGGGATGGAGGCATCAAACCACATTGCCATGTATGGACCTATGCAACAATCCTGCATGTTCTGCACATATACTCCAGAACCTAAAGTGCAATTATATATATATATATATATATATATATATATATATATATATATATATATAATAAAAGAAGGAAAAAACTTTTTTCATTTAATATAAAGTAAAATCATTTACTTTTTATGCCATTTATATAGGCTCAATGCAGAACTTTTTGTTTGTAAGTTTTACTGCAATTGAAGTATTTTATATTTGTATATGACTTTTATTTCTAAACAGAAATACTTTACCTTAATGACCCAAAACACTCAAAGTGTTTTTTCTGTTAATACTGACTTTGCAACCGAATCATCCCTGGCAATCAATGAGGTGACAGATGTCACAGCCAGATCGTCCTCACCATTGTGGAAGACAGTGTGGCAATTCTTCAAGGATCTAGAACTAGAAATACTATTTGATCCAGCAATCCCGTTACTGGGTATATAACCAGAGGATTATAAATCATTCTGTTATAAAGACTCATGCATATGTATGTTTATTGCGGCATTATTCACAATAGCAAAGACTTGGAACCAACCCAAATGCCCATCGGGGATAGACTAGATAAAGAAAATGTGGCACATATATACTACAGAATACTATGCAGCCATAAAAACGGATGAGTTCATGTGCTTTGCAGGAACATGGATGAAGCTGGAAACCATCATTCTCAGCAAACTGACACAAGAAGAGAAAACCAAACACAACATGTTCTCACTCATAAATGGGAGATGAACAATGAGAACACATGGACACATGGAGGGGAACATCACACACTGGGGCCTGTTGGGGGGTGGGAGGGTTAGGGGAGGGTAGCAGGGCGTGGGTTTAGGGGAGGGATAGAATTAGGAGAAATACCTAATGTAGATGATGGGGTGATGGATGCAGCAAACCACTATGGCACGTATATACCTATGTAACAAATCTGAACATTCTGCACATGAACCCCAGAACTTAAAGCATAATAAAAATGTGTAGACATTTAAAAAAAATACATAATCCTTTACTCTTGATTCATTACTTCAAAGTTATGTTAGCAATGATTTATAGGCAATACCATGTCAAAGCTGTTTGGTGACCAGTGCAAACTCTGATAATGTCATAGCCTAGGATCAAGACTCTAAGGGGGAGATAATCAGAAGATGATATCTGAACTAAGTTATTCTTTTAATGACTGTGGTATTAATATTAAAATTTTTTCTTAAAAAAATGAGACAGGTATATAAAATAAGTAATGAAGAAGCTCAGCAACTTACTTTTTGTGACAACACCTTCTAGGCGAATGATATTTGGATGGTCAAACTGGCCCATGATACTAGCTTCTCTTAGAAAATCCCTTCTTTGCCGATCCATGTGGCCGCCTTTCAAAGTTTTAATGGCAACTGGGATCTCTCTTTTCCCTGGTGTCTTCAAACGCCCACTACAGACTTCTCCAAATTCACCTTAAAATATGAACAAAAGCAGCTATTTGATTAACCAAATACTTAACGTTTCAGAAGAGTCAAACTGTCATGCAGTGACATCCATTTTTCACATAATTACTGTTAAGTATGTTATTTTCACATAAACATTTATTTCTTAAAAACTATGTTTATAGGGATAATATGCTTGATCAGCAACACTTCTAATGAATAATGGAATGCATTTTCATATGATAGAACACAGGAAATGCCATTGATAGATATCCCTGATCTGCTGAGGCATTATGACTAGCAGAATGTGTAATGCTAATGTAATTCTATAGAAATGCAATCACAGCATAATGTCTCCTGTTCTTGTTCTCAATGCTGATATATGGGCCAAATGTTTACTCTATTCAGGGAATCCATCAGGCACCTGCAGTTAACTTGATCTCCTAGGTCATATGAATGGACATCACTGACAGTTAGGAATCAATGTTAGGGTCAACTGATGTATGAACATATTGAAGACACCACCCTGAACTCTAGTATAGTAAATTATTATACTGGCTAAATCACAAGCACGTGGATGGAAATACAGATAAGGAAGATGAGATATGCTTCAGCAGTCTCCATTGGGTAGATTAAACAATCACCAAATATTTAGCAAGCATTTATTGTACCTATATCCAGTGCTAGAATGTTGTGAGTTTCAAAGAAGATAAGACTTGGTCTCTGTTCTCAGGTGCTTATAATCTGGTAGGAGAATTTAGATGAACATAAATGAGACACTTAAGAACTTAAGAATAAATTCCTGTAAATGCTGTATTTATTAAGTAAGAACATTGAGGGCTGAAGACTTCCCGGAGAGGATGGAACTTATGCTGGACCTCGAGAGATGAGCAGGATTTAGGTATTTGAGAGAAGCAGGACATTCAAGACAGGGTACATAAGGGAGTAAAAGAAATGAAGAAAATCATTCAAAGTTCCAGAAACAGTAGAGAGAATGACATGGACACAGGGCAACGAGGAGACAGTAGGGATTATTGTGGATAAAAGGTAATGCACTTTCTCAGTGCAATGCAATACATTCAACAAACTTTGAAATTCTGGACTTTTAACTTTTTTAGAGCTCATTACCTGTATTTCCTTAAGAACATGACAATTGATTCTCAATTTATTAATATATAAAGTGAGAATAATAAAATCTTCCATAATTCGATGAACTCTTTTCCCAGAAGGATATTGGGAAGATGAAAAGTGACAATTTATGTCAAAGTGCTTATAAACTGTAAAGTACTATTCATACAGTGTTTTAAGTTATCAAAATCTTTGAAACGATGAAAGAAATTAAGATTAAAATATCTTCCTTTGGGGGCCGGGCACAGTGGCTCAAGCCTGTAATCCCAGCACTTTGGGAGGCCGAGGCAGGTGGATCACGAGGTCAAGAGATCGAGACCATCCTGTTCAATATGGTGAAACCCCGTCTCTACTAAAAACACAAAAAATTAGCTGGGCATGGTGGCGCGTGCCTGTAGTCCCAGCTACTCAGGAGGCTGAGGCAGGAGAATTGCCTGAACCCAGGAGGCGGAGGTTTTGGTGAGCCGAGATTGCGCCATTGCACTCCAGCCTGGGTAACAAGAGTGAAACTCCGTCTCAAAAAAAAATACATATCTTCAGTTGGTCTATTAGCAGTTATGGCCAACTGTAAGACATAATATAAGTTTAAGTAAAGAATATCAAATGAAATTTTGCAGTACAGTGGATTTCAATTATCCTTACTTTCTTAGGACAGTTTATCACAGCCAACGAAATGCTGACTATGCATGAATATTAACTACCTTTTGGTGTAGGTACTAAGATTTTTTAGGTAAAATAAATAACTATTGGGAGGCCGAGGCGGGCATATCACAAGGTCAGGAGATTGAGACCACCCTGGCCAACATGGTAAACCGCTGTCTCTACTAAAAAAATACAAAAATTAGCTGGGTATGGTGGCGCACACCTGTAGTCCCAGCTACTTGAGAGGCTGAGGCAGGACAATTGTGGGAACCCAGGAGGCAGAGGTTGCAGTCAGCTGAGACTGCACCACTGCCCTCCAGCCTGGAGCCTGGTGACAGAGAGAGACTCTGTCTCAAAATAAAAAAAGAATAAACAAATAAATAAATAACTAGGAAGGAAACAAGGCATAAGTTTGCGTCCAAACAATTATATGTACACATGTCCATTAGAAATAGAAAGCAGTCTAACAAGAGAATTTATTTGATTTATGTTAAACAAGCAAAGAAACAAGCAAACAAAAACCACTGAAAATTCAGTGCATATGATCTTAGGATTTTGTAAATCTTGTACGAATCTGGCAACAAACACAATAATAATTTTTTTTTTTTTTTTTTTTTTTACTTAACAATACCTGAAGCTGTTGGAGGAAGAATTTCCTTACTTCCCAAGAAAAAAAAGAAGTTGTAGTTTTTCAGTTCTGCTCGTAATAATGCAATTATTTAGGTAATACCATGTCAAAGCTATTTGGTGACCAGTGCAAACTCTGATAATGCCCTAGCTTAGAATCAAGACTGAGGGGAGATAATCAGAAGATTGTATCTGCACTAAGTTATTCCTTTAATAACTGTTGTATTATTCTTAAGATTTTTTTCTTTTCTTAAATAACGAAAGTAGGTTTGTGTAAAAAGTAAAAGATTTTCTCTTATACATAAAAATGCCAAATGATAGAAATTTTCAATATATTTCTCCTGAGACCCTGAACCTTGAGAGAAGAGGTGGGTATGTATGTTTACGCTAATGTCCAATACAATCAGGCCTGTTAAGATACTTAAAATCCATACTCCAGTCATTCATTCTGGCTTGTTCTAATGAATATTCAGAACAAAAATAAATATTTATTTTTCCTTATTTTTTCTTTTGTCTAATAAATCTGATAGTGTGTATAAAGATTCAGTTCACCTGCCATGAGCCCATAATCCACGTGATTTTTCTGTTCACATTTCATAGAAATTCAAATAAACTTTTGAATATCACGAAAGGATGAGAACTCTGTTGGTATTTTATCAAGACAGACAAAGTGTTAATTTTCCTTGGTTTTCTGTTGTCTGAAATTCATGTATCTCATTAACACCAGGCAGGTGTTGTCTTCATGCCAAGCTTTGCATGATCAAGCTGTTATCACACTTATTTCAGTGGTACTAAATATGGTAGCCTCAATTAAAGATCTGAGACTCTTAGTGTATTCTTTAGCAAAGTCCAAAAAGCTCCGTCACATAATATATTAAAACTGTTATCTACAGTAGGCTTGCATGAATCAGACATATCAGGCAGACAGGAAAAATCTTTTAAATTAAATGCATAGTTTCAGATTTTGCTAAACTGATTTATTATGTCATTGACCTTGTAGCAAAAGTAGAGATCCCATATAGAACTGTAAATGATAAAAATTATTCCTCAATAAGATCTGTGAACATTTATATATACTGATTAGTACATAATTAACTCTTCAACTATAGAAATAGGGTATTAATTACCTTTTTTGAAATTTTCCAATACACAGTTGTAATCATTATTACAAGGCTAGGTCTTACATAATGTTATCCTGGGCTGGGTCTAAGAAATTACTATATATTTTATTCTTCCCAATAAACCACTGAGGTAGGTACTAGTATTATCCCACTTTATTGGTAAGCTACGTAACGTACCCACAAAGACGCAGCTAGAAAGTGTAATGTTGTCATTTGAACCTGGGCTGTCTGGCTTCAGAGTCCAGGCTAACGTACCCACAAAGATGCAGCTAGAAAGTATAATGTTGTCATTTGAACCTGGGCTGTCTGGCTTCAGAGTCCATGCCTGAAACCTTTATTCTCTGCTGTCTGAGTTGTTCACCATTGTTAATATTTTCCTGTTTTGGGATGTTAAATCCCCAATGGTAGCAATGGTGGCTTAAAACCAACTATTGTAATAGTGTTCAAATGCATGAGTGGATATGAACAGATGGTTGGAATGATAAAACCATATCCTAGGACTGTTTCACTATTAAATAGAAATGGAGGCCCCTCTCAAATATGTTATATGTTAGATGGTCTGGAAAAATCACTACAGCCTAGTTTCCAGAGAGCAAAGAAAATTATATCTAGGATAACTGATCTCTGCCACTGACAGCACATTCACAAGCTGACAACCCCATCTATCTCCCTGGATGTTGGTGAAACATTCTTGGACAAGCAATTTTGTTGTATGTTATACAGGGTCTTATTAAAATATCAATTACTATTGAACTTTTTGTATAAAATCTATATAATTGAACTGAATCTGTGAGGGAAGGGTAGAGGCAGTGAGGGGAAATCTGTCTTGGAGGACCACTGCATCAGGATTCCTTTGAGGCTTTCCCAAAGTTTACTTCCCATATTCTGAGATTCTGGTACTTCCTGCATATGCAACCCCTAGAGAGCACGGAAGCAAAGAGCCATGCTCCTGATAGTTTTATCACACCTCTTGGTATGAAATGTTTCTCTGCTCATACTTGCTGTTTGCCTCAGACGGGAATGCTCTCACACACACTTTTCCCCTTTCTCTTCTGTCTGCACTCTCCTCAGTTCTTCTCTGTGTGGATGGCTCCTTATTAGTGGTAAAGGCTGAGCTTTCATACCTGTCTTTCAGAAAACTTTCCTTGACCAACCCATCTAATTTAGCTTCCACCACCATCAGGCTCTTTTGACTATAAAAGGAGCAGCCTCTGAGATTTGGAAACTGGCCCAGCTCTCAGAGACATGTTATTTTATTCCCCTGCTGGAAATAACACCAACCTCAGGCTACTCTGAGACCATGATAAAATGAGACACAGTAGGGCCACTTAATAATTTTGTCTAAGTACAGGCAAACGCAAGGTCATTGTGCCTCCCCAAAACACCAGAAATCCTGACTGTTGTCTAAAATGAGTGCTACTTCCCAGCACTTTGGGAGGCCGAGGCGGGTGGATCACGAGGTCAAGAGATCGAGACCATCCTGGTCAACATGGTGAAACCCCGTCTCTACTAAAAATACAAAAAATTAGCTGGGCATGGTGGTGCGTGCCTGTAATCCCAGCTACTCAGGAGGCTGAGGCAGGAGAATTGCCTGATCCCAGGAGGCAGAGGTTGTGGTGAGCCGAGATCGTGCCATTGCACTTCAGCCTGGGTAACAAGAGCGAAACTCCGTCTCAAAAAAAGAAACAATTATAGCTTTATTCTCATATCTTGTCTTCCCTTCCTATAGCTGAGATTCATTAATACACTATGGTTCGAGTCCTAAAACTATGGCCCAATATTATTGGCTTCTGTGATAGCTGAGGGCAGTTGAAAGGGATTTAAATAGCCCTCCTGTATTCTTCCCTGCTCTGCTCCCGCAAATAAGGTTTCCTAGCCAAAGAACCTGCATAATCAGATAGATCAGGTCAAGTTCCTCCTCATCACTGAGAAGCAAGTTTCCATTGCATGTCGGCCTGTGGAGTTATTCAAACAGGCCAATCACATCCTCCTGAGTATTAACGAGCGCTCTACCGTCTTGATACTATAAGACCTGCATCCCATAGCCACGGTTAGTCACGATTTTTCCCAAATGCAACCTTTATGTGGCCTTGCATGGTGTCTGGTGTCTCCCTCCCCTGCGCTGTAAATGTACGTGATTAATAAATACACATAAATCTCATCTGCCGAATACAGGGTCTGTGTGTTTGTCTCTTTCCATAGGTATTTCCCTCGTTACAAAATCCTTCCCTCACAAACCGGGTAATAGGGAGCAATTAAAACAGATATCCAGGGGGTGACACAAGATGGCAGAATAGTGGTCACCCACTTGCATTCCCCACAACAAAAATAATTCTGCACCCGTCCGTGAACAAAAATCTCTTTGTAGGAGCCCTTGGACTGGGTACGAGGCTGTGAAACCCTAGTGGATCCCAACACCCAGGACTGTTGTTTTGAGACTACAGCCCTGTGCCTGGGTGGCAAACCCAGCAATTGCACACCCAGCTTCAGACCCATTAACAACCCTATTCTCCAAAGGGCTGAGTTACAGCCCTGTTTGTCCTTGAGCCTGCTTCCAAAAGCACCCACCAAAAGGCAGGGAGGAGTCATGCACATTAGTGTCTATCAGACAGACCCATCTGCTTGTTGCCATCAGTTTTGTCAGTGAACCCAAAAGCTATCCTGTAACTCAGCTCTAGCCCTGTTCAGCTGTAATCCTAGCCTAGTACTTCTCACACAGGGACCTAGAGGGAGACTCGTCTATCTACATCACCTGGACAGGCTGGTGTCCCCTGTCTCACAGCAGATCATGAAGGGGCCTTATCTCAGCTCTAGCCCCTCTCTGCCATAGCCTGGGAATAATCCCATCCATGATAAGAACGGCTGGGAGACTCATCCATCCGTGCCACTGAAGACTGTCAGCCTCTATCCCACAGCAGGTCCTGAAGGGGCCCTGAAGCTTGATTCCAGCCCCTCTTAACGGCAGCCTTGGAACAATCCCAATGGCACAGGATGACTAGCCCATCAGTGCTAATGGGCTTGACAATCTCCATTCCATAACAGATCCTGAAGGGACCCTTTCTAGGTACTACCAGCCCTTCTGTGACAGCTCTGAAATTACTCCACCTTGCAAGAAACTGCTACAGATGCTCTTGGACAGGCTTGCTGGCCTTCATCCCATAGAAGACCCTAACTGGGCCATAAATCTCAGCTCTAGCCCCTCTCAGATGTGTCTATGAGCAATTCTGACTATACAGGGATCTTTTGGGATTCTCATCCTGCACTGCCACTAGGAGAGGCTTGCCAACATCAGTTCCACAGCAGACTTAAAAATAGCCCTGAAGATTGGTTTCAGTGCCTCCCAGCTGCGGTCTGGAAGCAGTTCTGTCCAGCTGGAATCTCGCCAGGAGACATGCCTGTCTGTTTCCCTGACAGGCTTTGCCAACCTCTGTTTTGCAGTGGATCCTCAAATGGTACTGGATTTAGGTCCAGGTCCCTTTTGTCTTCAGACTGAGAGAAGTTTGGCCTGCTTGGGCACTCACAAGAAGGCGTGTCCCACATTGCTCATTCAGGCTGAATCCCTTACCTCTGTCCCACTGTGAATCTTTAAATGGCCCTATAAATTGGTCCCCACCTTTTAAAACTGCAGTTTGAAAGCAGGCTTGCTCACTTAGGAAACCACTGTATACACACCTATTCATGACCCCAGAGATAGGGCTAAAGATCTCAGCCTTGGTTGTAGATCAAGAAACAATCTTGTGTCTCAGTTTAAGTCCATCTCAGCCACCAACTTGTACAATATGGCCAGGAGAGGTACTCATTTAGTTATCCAACAGGAGTCCTCCAAGAGACCCAGTGGAAGCCATATCCATCACTGCACGTAGAAAAAAACCTGCAATCTATGAACCTGAAGCAGACCTTTATCATCGTAGAGCCAGACCCAAAGATCAAGGACCTGGAGATGGTCCAGTGTGCCCAGAAACCAAATGGGGCCCACACCAACTACAGCCTCTGGTAACAACCCTGCCAATTGCCGTTTCCCCTGTAGACCCAGTATCAGGCACAAGACCTGGATCTGATTTCACTCAATCATGAGCCCAGCGGTGATCTCATCAGCCTCAAGACCTGTTAGGAGAAAATTTTAGTTTGCCAAATCTATTGTATAGAGTGAAAAAGGAGTTAGCTCCTTCAAATGCAGACAGAAATGCAAGCCTACGTGAATAACAAAGAATGAAGCAAACATGATACCATCAAAGTAACAAAGCCTTTACTAATCAACCCCACCAAAATCGAGATGTACTAATTACTGGAAAAGGAATTCAAAGTGCTCATCTTACAGAAACCCAATGACATTCAATAAATACAGATAGACAACTGAAAGAAATGAAGAAAATAATGCATGAATGAAAGGAGAAGTTTGACAAAAAACAGAAACCACTGAAAAGAACCAAACAGAAATCCTAGTGCTGAAGAACACAGTGGCAGAACTGAAAAACTGAATAGAGAGTTTGAACAGCTGATGTAATCATGCAAAAAAATTAGAGATTGGGAATTTGAAGACAGATTATTTGAAATTAGCTAATTAGAGGAATTTTAAAAAAATGATTAAAAAAGAGCATAGGGGCATATGGGACACCATCAAATGTACAAATAAAAACTTCATGAGAATTTCCAAAGGAGAAGAGAGACAAAGGAAAAGAAAACATTATTTAAAGAAATACTGTGAAAAAAATCCAAATCTTGGGAGGGATATAAACATACAGATTTAGGAACTTCAATGGACCCCAAGGAAAGTAAACTCAAGAATATTCCAAATTTCTTGCTGCCATATAACTTCTATGTTTCTGACTTTAACATTATAATTACATTATTAAGGTCAAAAACTAAGAAGCTTTAAGGCAGCAAGAGACAAGAAACTTATCATATAAAAAGGATTTCCCATAGGACTAGATGTCACTTCTCAACAGAAACCTTGCAAGCCAGGAGGGAGTGGCACAACATATTGAAAGTGCTAAAAAATAACAACAAAAAATATGACACACAGCAACATAGTCCTTTAGAAATGAAAAATGAGATCTAAGACAAACAAAAGCTGAGAAAATCCATCATCATGGAACTGGTCTTACAAGAAATGCTTAAGGGAATTCTTTGAGTTGAAATAAAAGGATAATAAGTAAAATATAAAAGCATATGAAAATATAAAGCTTACTAGTAAAAGTAAACATACACTCAAATTCAGAATATACTAAAACTGTAAAGGTGTTATGTAAATCACTCATTGATATAATAGTTAAAAGAAATTTATTTAAACAATTGTAGCTATAAATGATGAGTTAGCATACACAATATAAATACATATAAAGCATTACATCAATAGCATAAAATCTGTGAGGGAGGAGAAACATAAGCATAGAATCTTTGTGTGCAATTGTAGTTAAGGTACTTTCAGCTTAAATTAGAATACTTTTAAGATGTTTTATGTAAGCCTCACAATAACTATAAGGAAAAACCTCCGGCAGATATACAAAATAGAAAGAGAAAGAAATTAAAGCATATTACTACAAAAATACACAAATCAAAAAGACAGTAAGATTGGAAGAAAGACACAAAATAACTACAAAACAGTTAGTAAAAAATTAACGAAAGGCTTATAGTAAGCTCATATCTACCTGTAATTATTTTAAATGGAAAGAGATTATATTCTACAGTTAAAAGAGTATCTAAATAGATTTTAAAAACAAGATCCAACAGCATTTTGCCTACAAAATCATGTTTTAGCCTTACGGACACACATAGAGTAAAAGCAAAAGTATGGAAAAAGAGGCAGTAACCCATAGAGCGTGAGAGAGATTATGTTTGTATTAGATCAAGAGAGTGGCGGTGATTATGCTTATATAATTGTTATATTAGAATGACTTTCTTTTTGTCAAAATTGGTAAAGAGAGAAAAAGTAGGTCATTATATAATAACAAAGGCGTCAGTTAATTAAAAAGATAAGCATTTAAAATACATATGCATTCACCATTGGAGCTCCTAAACATATAAAGTGAACATTAATAAATCTGAGGAGATGGACTATAATAAAATAATAGTAGGGAACTTAAATACTGCACTTTCAAAAATAGATAGTTTATTCAGATGAGAAAAAGTGGACTTTAACAATCCCTTACACCAAATGGACCTAATAGGTATACACAGAACATTTCATCCAATGTCACCATAATACACATTTTTCTCAAGTGCACATGGAACATTCTGCAGGATTTATTTAAGAATAAATTCTTAAATTTAAGAAGCCTGAAATAATATCAAGTATATTTTCTGACCATAATGGAATTAAACTAGGAATTAATAAAGGAGAAATTCTGGAAAATACACAAATATTTGGAGATTAAGCATCACACTCCTGTAAAACCAATGGATCGAGGAAGAAATTAAAAATAAGAATTAAAAATATCCTTAGACAAATAAAATATCCTTAGACAAATAAAAATGAAAATGAAAATACAACATACCAAACTTACGGGATGCACCTGAGGCAGTTCTAAGAAGGAAGTTTATAGCAATAAATGCCTGCATTACAAAAAAGAAAAGTTCTTAAGCAAGAAACTTAATGTTGCCTGAATAAACTAGAAAGGAAGAACAAATAAAGCATGAAGTTAGCAGAAGGAAGGAAATAATAGAGATCAGAATAGAAGTAAATAGAGATTAGAAAAAATAGAAAAGAAAGATAAGAAAATTGACAAACCCTTAGCCAGACCAGACCAACTAAAAAAGAGAAGACTCAAATAAAAATCATAAATGAAAGAGGAGATAGTCCAGCTGATACCACAGAAACATGAAGGATCATAAGTGAATACTATGAACAACTTTATGCTTATAAATCAGATAATTCAGAAGTAATTGTTACGTTCCTAGAAACATGGAATCTACCAGGACAAAGTTAAGAAAAAAAGAAAAAGAAAATTTGAACAGTCCAAGAATAAAACTGAATCAATACTAAAAAATCTCCCATCAAAGAAAAGCCCATACTTCATTACCTCACAGCAGAATTTTAACTAACATTTAAATTAATAAATGGGGAGAAATGCTCGATATAGTATACACCTAAAGTAAAATAAAAAAAGAAATAAATATCAATCTTTCTTAAAATCTCCCCAAAATATTGAAGAAGAGAGAATACTTCTAAACTCATGTTACAAGGCAAGCATTACCCTGATACTGAAGCCAGACAAGGACTATATTAGAAAACAAAACGGCAAGCCTATATCCTTGATGAAGGTAGATGCAAAACACTCAACAGAACACTGGCAAATCAGATGCAAAAACACTCAACAGAACACTAGGAAATCGGATGTAAGAGCACACAAAAATAATCAGTCACCATGATCAAGTGGAATTTATCCCTGGGATGCAAAGATGATGGTTCTTTGTTGACTTACTGAAGTCAGCAAATGTTACACACCTTACTAACTGAATAAAGAAACAAAAACTATCATCATCTCAACAGATGAAGAAAAAGGATGCCAAAGTCAGCATCCTTTCCACTACAGAAACTTTTGATCTTGGAGCAGCAATTAACATGTCCCTGCTGGGCGTGGTGGCTCATGCCTGTAATCCTAGCTAATTGAGAGGTTGAGGTGGGAGGATCACTTGAGGAAAGGATATTGAGACTGGCCTGAGCACCACAGTAAGACCATCTTAAAAACAAAAAATATC
Organism: Leontopithecus rosalia; assembly: GCA_028533165.1. Classification (NCBI taxonomy): domain Eukaryota; kingdom Metazoa; phylum Chordata; class Mammalia; order Primates; family Cebidae; genus Leontopithecus; species Leontopithecus rosalia. Next base: position 608,729 of record CM052665.1, read on the forward strand.
TGGGTGTAGTGGCACATGTAGTCCCAGCTGCTCAGAAGCCTGAGGTGAGAGGATTGCTTAAGCCTAGGAGTTTGAGGCTACAGTGAGCTATGACCACATCACTGCACTACAGATCAAGTCACAGAGCAAAACTTTGTTTCTAAAAACAAAAGGGCTCCCCAGAAGACAGTTTGGTAGTCACTACTGATCCTACACTTTCTCAGGTCATAGTGACCATCTCAGCTTTCAACCCCTTATATCCAGAGGCCTGAGACCTAAACTCACATCACTCACCCTCTGAAGTTGGGTGCACTGTTATACCCTATGGGGGACATGAATACAGGCCTACCCAACCTAACTCTGCTATTGGTCAGCACAGGGCCAGAGTTTCCATCTGTAAATCTAAATATTGATTTGGCTATGTCCCCAACCAAAACTCATCTTGAATTATTGTTCCCATAATCCCCATGTATCATGGGAGGGACTCAGTGGGGGGTGATTGAATCATGGGGGTTGCTTTCCCCACACTGTTCTCATGATAGTGAGCAAATTCTCATGAGATCTGATGGTTTTATAAGGGGCTTCCCTCTTGGCTTGGTTCTCTTTCTTCTCTGTCCAGCTGCCTTAAGAAGAAGGACAGGTTTGCTTCCTCTCCAGCATGATTGTAAGTTTTCTGAGGCCTCCCCAGCCATGCTGAACTATAAGTCAATTAAACCTCTTTCCTTTATAAATTACCCAGTCTCAGGTATGCCTTTATTAGAAGCATGATAAACTAATGCAAGGGACTTTTATACAAGATGCAAAGATATAAATGTAAAGACACAAGAAACACGAAAAAGCAAAGAAATATGATACCTCCAAAGAAACACAATAATTCTCTCGCAATAAATTCCAACAAGAAAGGAATTTATAAAATCAAAGAAAAATAATGATATTAAAGAAGCTCAATGAGATACAATAGAACACAGATAAGTAATACAAAGAAATCAGAAAAACAATTCAGGATATGAAAAAGAAATTTATGAAAGAAATACATATTATAGAAAAAGAACCAAGCAGAAATCCTGGAACTCAAAGAGTTCAAAAATAGACTAGATCAAGAAGAATAATTTTGGAAATAGAATATAGGCCTTTTGTCTAAAAAACAGCCTGTCAAAAATAAAAAAAAATAATCAAAAAAATAAAGCCTATGTAACATATGGGACACCACACAGTGACCAAATATTCAGATTTTCAATGTTCCAGAAGGTGAAGACAATACTGAGGGGTTAGAAAACTGTGTAATAAATAATAACTAAACTTTCTCAAGTTTAGCAAGAGATTTAGACATCCAGACATAGGATGCTTAGAGATCCCCAAATAGATATAATGAAAAGGGCGTTATCCGAGCCACACTGTAGTCCAACTGTCAAAAGTCAAAGCAAAGAAGCAATTCTAAAAACAGCAAGAGAAAAGTGTCTAGTCACTTATAAGGGAACTCCTATCATATTAACAGCAGACTTCCAGCAGAAACCTTACAAGCCAGAAGAGAATAGGATGATATATTCAAAGTTCTGAAAGAAAAAACTAGCAGCCAAAGATACTATACCTAACAAAGTTATCCTTCATTCTTTTCTCAGAGAAGCAAAAGCAGAGAGAATTATTACACTGGCCCTAGAAGCAACATTTAAGGAAGGTCTACACCTGGAAACAAAAGGATGATATCCACCATCAAAAAACACATAAATGTATAAAACCCACTGATAGAAGAGAAAGGTCTCAAATATTAGCACCACAGAAAACCACCCAATCATAATAATTAATAACAAGAGTAAAAGAGCAAATAATATACAAAACAACCAGGAATAAATGAAGGGACAAGAATAAACTCTCATACGTCAATAGTAACTTAAAATGTAAACAAATTTAGCTTTCCACTTAAATGATATAGACTGCCTTTATGGATAAAAGCATGACCCAACTATAAGCTAACCACAAGAAACTCATCAATTCTGTAAAGACACATATGGTCTGAAAGTAAAGGGATAGAAAAATATATTCTATGAAAATGAAAACCAAAAGTGAGTAGGAGCAGTTGTACTTAGATAAAACAGAATTTAGGTCAAGAACAGTAGAAAGAGACAAGAAGGTCATTTTGTAATGATAAATGGATCAGTACAGCAAGAGGGTGTATCAATTCTCTCTCTCTCTCTCTCTCTCTCTCTCTATATATATATATATATATGTATATACATATATATATATATGCATCCAACACTGGAACACTCAGATACATGAAGCAAATATTAGATTTAAAGAAAGGGATAGACTCTAATGCAATAATAGCTGGTGACTTCAACATGCCGGTTGAGCATTAGATCATCCAGACAGAAAAGTAAAAAAGAAACACTGGATTTAAATAGAACTTTAGACCAAATAGACCTAACACATATTTATAGAACATTTCATCCAACAGCTACACAATAAATATTCTTCTCATGAACATGTGGACAATTATCCAGGATACATCACATGTGAGAATACAAAACAAGCCTCAACAAATTTGTAACCAAAATGATATCATTTCAAGTATCTTATCAAACCACAAAGGAATAAAACTGGAAATCAAGAATAATAACTTTTGAAACTGGACAAACATGTGGAAATTAAACCACATGCTCCTGAATGGCAATTGGGCCAAGTGGGAAACTAAGCAGAAAATTAAAAAAGTTACTGAAACAAGTGGAAGTCAAAATACAATATAACAAAACCTATGAGATACAGCAAAAGAGTGATAAGAACGGCTTTTAGAAATAAATGCCTATGTCAAAAATAGGAATATTTTAAATAATCTAACAATACACTTCATGGAACTTGAAAAGCAGCAGCAGAGCAAAAATTAGTAGAAAGCAAAATGCAATGAAGATCAGAGCAGGACTAAATTAAAGAGACTAAAAATACAAAGGATAAAAGAAATGAAAGTTGTTTTTTTTAAAAAATGTAAACAAAATCAATAAACGGCTAGCTAGCCTAACCACAGAAAAAGAGAGAGAGAAAACCCAAGTAAACAACATAATAGGTGAAAAAGGAGACAATACAATTGATACTGTAGAAATACAAAACAGACTAATCATCAAAGACTATCCATTGACAGATTGTGAAAGCTAGAGGAATGGCTACTTTGGTGGACACATACAACCTACAAAGATTGAATCAGAAAGAAATAGAAAACTTGAACAGACAAGTGATGTGTAATGAGATTGAGTCAGTAATAAAAAGTATCCAAATGCCCATCGATGATAGACTGGACTGGGAAAATGTGGCACATATACACCATGGAATATTATGCAGCAATCAAAAATGATGAGTTCGTGTCCTTTGTAGGGACACGGATGAATCTGGAGAACATCATTCTCAGCAAATTGACACAAGAACAGAAAAGGAAACACCGTATATACTCACTCATAGGCGGGTGATGAAC